>JAQPZY010000570.1:42500-242223 GCA_029931535.1 Margaritifera margaritifera | reverse complement strand
AGAAAAAATATATGGTGCCGCTCTATAGTTTTGAAATTTGCATATGGTTAGATTTTTTTAAAAAAAAGAAGTGTTCGGTTTTCTCTCCTCACTTGGTTTTATCCTGGCTATTTCAAATGCGAGTGAGCCGGATGCAAGTCTATCAGGATAGGATTAAAGGTCTACATTTCGGGTTGAATCTTATGAATCTACAATATTTGATGGTATGCGAGTCATCAGACGTTGTAAATTTGGGACATAGAACCTAAAACAATACTTGGCCTTACTTAATTCAGACATTCACAAAACATAGAATATACCGCTTGGCCTTATCTTTAGACGTGCACTTATAAAAAAAAAAAAACTGCTAAACTCCGCTTGTAGACATATATAATACAGTAATCAGAAGGACTGCTAATTTCCTACACTGGCAAAATACGTTTTCCCTATTTCACTAACTGTCTCAAATTAGTGTACTATAGGGTGAACTAATTCCCAATGCTGAATTTTTAAAATTATTATTACATGTTAGCAGGCCATTTTGGTCAGCTGTGTGCTAAGTATCATGTATAATTATCCACTAAGTACAATAATGTACAATACATTTAAGCCGACCTGCACGAAAATAACATAGAGGTATGCCAACATACTCTCCATTCTACATGTGTGCAAATGCAAGCAACATCACCATACACCTGTCACACTCCCAGAAGTACGTAATAACTGTAGAGCGTCACCAAATCCGAGATAAACCTCGAAATTGCCGAATGATGTAGCATGTGTCCCTGCCTCTTTACGCATGCTACCGCACATATGTTACCCAAACCCACACAGCTTGACTTTAGTCAAAAGTACGAAAAGTGACCAGTCAACAAATGATGTTACTAATCCAAATTCACAGAGGAGTTCACGATACGGATAAGTCCATCGGATGGGATGAACACAGGCGTACTTCAACGGAATAAGGCTAAGCTCACCAGTTTGGAGTCGTCTGTTCCTCGCATCTTGCGTATTCCTCCTCTCCAAAAATACAATTTAAGGTGACCAGTTGAGGCGGCAGGGTGGGGGGGAGCGGAGATCGTGTTACTCACTGTCGATTGCCACACATGTGGTTTTAGTCCTGGTGCACGAAGTATGATGCAGATTCAGAAATGGTTGTCGGTAAATGTAGGCCGGACCTATTACCTTGTTAATAAGCAAACATACCCCAAGAAAGGGTTAATGTACTTACTTTTTCATTTGTATCCTACTTCATCAGTAAATCAACGTGTGAGATGTTGGTCACGGTGAATGATTTTTATTATTCCAATCGAATGGGTTCCGCCGAATGGCCTGGGTATTCCGAGGATTGAAACTGTCTGCCGTGTCTTCAAAAGAGAACGGTCCTATATACCGCACGCCAGTCTGAGAAATACAGGGACCGTTTGTAGTATGGTATCAAAGTAAAAAAAATATCATAAAAAAATAGGGAAATAATGTGATGCAAAGGCCAACAGCATGAATACAAATTATTCAAAATTGAATTCATATAATTTAATTGAGGTCTTTGCATGCCCGAGTTTTCAGTTATCCATTAAATAATTATGACTTATGATATTCATTATGATTAAGTGAGGGGGCGGGCAAGGGCGAGAGAGAGAATAATATTGAGGAGGCGTCCAGCCCCCCAAAACATTATATTTTATGGCCCCTTGGTCTAGAAAGAACCGTTTGTGGATCTTTAGGCATAACAGTGTTTCAGTATCTTGACTTCATATATTACTGATCTAAGAACTCGCGCTGAAGCCGCGCGCGCAGTCAAGAGTTTGACAATGTACCCTTAATGGTCCCACCAACAAAGCTATAGATAAACACGTTTTTTGTATTGAAGAGAGCATGGACAAAATCATGTGACCAATGCTGCTTGTACTGGTTAATATTGTGAAGGAGACAATTTCTTGACATTGTGCTTCGGCAAAGGATTTTTATGAAGGAAAAGTACAAAAAGGCATTGGAAAATGGTATGTAATGGGTGTTTTTTATTCACTGTACGTGAATGTGTAAATGTAAGGGAAATCCAACATTGTTTTTTTTAACTCTGATTAGAAGATTTCATCCATCTGGTTAAAAACGTGACAGCTATGTGAACTTATTGAGTAAATGTTGGACCTTGCAGGTCTGTGATGCATGATGACTGGTTCCGTGAACTGCTCAAATATTCCCTTGGTAATAGCCATGATGCAATAATTGGACATCGTAGGTTTTGAGTGTACACAGTTTTCTACTGTATAAGTTAGCACTGAAAATCTAAGGGACATTGGTTGTCTTTTTGAACTATAATTTTTGCTCCTATTGAGAAACAAGTAAAGCTTTGTTTCTAGGGAAAGTGTCCCCATGCCCTCCCCGACTGCCAGTGAAGAAATGTCTATGTTCACCAGAGGTACTTGGGGAAATACGATAGTCCAATTTGGAGTTTCCTCACTGACCTGTTTGGACCCACACATTGTTAAAGCAAATCGAAGGATATTTTCAATTGTTTGGAAACACAAGGGCCATTTCAAGCTTGGACACTTGTCTTTTTGCACGAGTATTGAATATAACTCAGAAAAAGAAAGAAAATAAGAACACAACATGAGGATTGAATCAGGCTTAGTTGAAACTTGGTGCATTTTTCTTTGGTTCTCTCACTGCCCAACTTGCTTACTTGTCACGTTCTTGGGGCTGTTCTGGAAAATGGGGAGTGTTTTCTTGTGGCTATTTATGTGTTTTGATTAGAAAACTCTAGAACCCTAATGTTGTGACTATTTTCAACACAAATGCAGCCTAAAGCATCTACTGAATTGCAACTTTTTGAGTTACACTTTACTAATATCCCAGGTCTTGACCCTAAGAAGATAATACAACACAAAACTGTAAGAAAATCCATTAAAAAACTTTAAACGCGAAATAGAACAATCAAGTTTGTTGGGACACTTCTTTTCTGAAAACTACTGTATATGAACCAGATTTTATACAGAAGTCTTCATTAAAAGCCAAGGATTCTGAACTATGGCTACTTGCATGGAAAAGTTTACTCTGATAATGCTCATGCACCTCCAGTCGCCAACTCTCATTCGTCTTGAAATCCGTTTCCTCAATTCAGAAATTATCATATCGACATGTATGGCAAGAGCCCACCCATTTTAGTATCAGAGGATTATGTATCATGATATTTTTTTGTTTCTTACTGTCATCTCTTGTGTAATAATAAACATATACCTCGATAGATAATGAACATAGAGTTGTATTAACATTATACTGTCAGTAATAGTAATGGAAAAACTGTGGTATAGCAATAATAAATACCATGAGTTTAATAAAACATATCTCGGTTTTTAAGTGATAAGGACCAATCCTACTAATATTAGATGTTTTTTCACACTCAATCATTGATATATATCTATGGTTCTCCAAAATGTAAATTGGCTTGAATTCTGTGAGAGCGAGATTGCAGGGGTCACGTCTACTCTAGAGGGCAAGTGGGTGATTAAAAGTCGCATAAAAAATTGTAAACTTCACCTTCTTCTATTAGGAAAGTGAAATTGAGACTTTCACCCTGTTCAACTCTTTTTTTTAGATCTAACAAACCAAGCGACAGCTAGTTCTATTATGCTTTTTGAGATGCTTCCTCAACCCAGCCAAGTAGTTAGTGCTTGTTGCCTTGGCCAGGTTGTTTAATATCAATTGTCACAGACAAAACAAACTCATGCACTTTCACAGGCTTGTGTTTTTAATAGTGTGACTTGACCATTAACTCCGCCGCTCGCACCAAATTGATATCAGCGGCCCTATTTTCTGCAATTTATCATTTTGATGATGAAAAATGTGCAACTTGTTTCAAAACTTAATCATCTATATGTAATAAACAATTTGTATTTTAAAGAATAGAATCTTTCGACATGTATATATTGAAGATTGTAACTGCCCTGTTTGATTAATTTTCTTCATAAAATGCAGTTTGAAACGTAAGTGGAAAAAAATCCTGCAAAGGGGTAATAATTGGCAGACAATTTGCTGTGTCCTTGGAAGTACGTCCTTCATTAGACCGTCCTGTTTTTTCATTATTCTTTGGGCAGATAAATTAAGGAAATTAATACAGTTCATTCAGCAAGGGCAAAGTGTAACTATTATGTGAAAAAATATTTAGGTTAAGAATTAAAATTTGTTGGTCAGAAAACATATGGGACAATTGCTAAGATTGTGGAATGGATGATGAAGCACTGTAACTTAAGGTCAATGGGTTCTGGTTTTTCTTACATCACTAATTTTTTGTGAAAATAGGAGAATAACAAATAGCAAAGAAAAAAATATCCAACCAGAAACGCCAACATTATTAACCTGTACATAGAAAAATATTAAAACCAGTAAATTTTCAATCCTATATATAGTTGTTGTTAAAATGAAGCTAGAAAGTGAGTGGTCATAATAAAGAAAAATCCCCTGCTTTTCTAAAAATAGATCCGTCTACATGGCATGTGTCGCAAAATATGTTCATATGTGGACATAAGCTGTATAAATACCGATATCAGTTACTTTAGTGTTTTTCATTTCAATGTTTCAACATGAGAGGATTATAATTGTAATTATCGATGGGAAATAAATAGTTTGAATCAACTGCCACTAGAACAAGCAATTTAATTTTTATACTTTTAAAAAATGTCACCAAATTAGTAGTCAAAAGATTTCACATTTACTCTTAGAATCAACTTCCCTCAAAATGCAGTTGTAAAGTTGAGATTACTCATCAGTGACCATTGTGGTTTTGAAATCAATGAACACTATATATAGTTGAAGACACATGTACATTTGCTCTCATGTGCATGTTATAGGGGTTGTTTCAAACTTGTTTAGAACTGTTTTTGACTGCCATTTTCTAGTGAAGAAAACTTCATACAAATTTTGTTTTTTAAGTGGCAGTTGCTATAAAGTATTTTTACCGATTTGTAATTACAAATACTGATAATCTAGGTGCTCCTGTCAGTTTAAATTAATTACAGTATGTAGTTTCTGCTATGCTTTTTGAAGGTCATATGGCAGAATACATTGCATATTCTCCATCTAAACATGCACTCACTTTCAGGTATGAATACAACTGCATATGAGTATTATACATTCGGTACACTCTTACAAATGTGTTTATATATACATACAACATAGAGAATTTTTCTATTTGAAGATCAAGTATGTGCTTAAACCAATGTTAAATGCAAAATATGCATAATGAGAAAATACGAACAGTTCAAATAAGAGGATCAGAGCACACACAAGGCACACACCACACACACATCTATATATATATATATCTATGTATTGCTTTCTTGCTTTGCTGCCACTTCTTCCTGTTCTGCTCTCACTTCTCCCTATTCCATCCAAAAGGAGAAGTCACTTCTCGCCCCACAATTCAAATGTTGCTTGACCCCGAGATTGGAATAAAACTTGTTTAACAGCCTTTGGGTTTTCATTGGTTTCACAAGAAGGTTTGTATTATTTATTACTGTTGTTTATCTTTAATACAGCGGTATATATCATTAATATTAAGGTATGAGTGAATTAATATGGTGTTGTATAGTAATTAAATATTAACATATATACGTGTATTGATTATATGGTAAATAGAGTATAATTTCTTCTCCTACGTTATACCAGATATATTTCATTGTATGGTACAAAAGTGATATTTCAATGAGTGGAGAAACAATGAATTAAAATGTAATTAATTTTTTTACCACAGATAAAATATATCTGGTATTTATGCAGGAAAAGAAAATATTTTTTTTATTATACACTAAACTTGATTCTGATTCAAAGTTTTTTAGATTCAGTTCACTCTTCAGCACACACACCCACCACCACCCTATCGATAAGTTCACATCAATTTTAATTGCATTTTAAATATATCAGGGATTTGAGAGAACAGTAGGTTTGGGATAACTTTAATATGTTGCAATAGATTAAATTTTTGACATTTTGTCAAACTAATTTACCTATCTGACCACAAAAGCTAGACCAGTTGAGCGATGCAGCGCACTGATTTTTTTACATTGTTGTTAAAGAGAGATAACTTCCTTAAGCAGTAAATGGTGGCAATCAAAAAATAATTTCCATACCTGAAAGGTAATGCAGTTTCTATGATTGCTCAAGCTCACAAAAATGTTTGTTTTTCCTGTAGCAAGTATAACTTCTATAGGCACACAGATTCAAGCATCACATGGTATGATGGGAAATCTTGGTTTATTTTTCACATGTGAAAAAATAAGATATATTTTTCACATGTGAAAATATGTTACAGTCAAACCTGTCTACAGTGGCCACCAGGGAAAAGACCAAAGTGGCCTTTTTAGACAGATGACCTCTGAAGGCAGGTTCAGCTCTCAAACTTGGTTTGTGTCAAATACATGTACTATGCACCGAATAAGAATTAGCAGTATTATTATTATTAGTAGTGTGCTATCAAGATACATATATTTAGTTTAGGGCTATTAGCAAAAAGAAAATAACAAAATTATACAATAAAAAGTTCCAGTTTAATCAATCATGTCATGTACATTGAATCAATCACTTATCAGTATAAATGGTATCTAAATAAAATTACTAATTGGCAGCTTACCTGTGATTGTCAAATACAGGATTGGCTTTTTTTAGACCAGCTGGTATAATTAGGCATAAAACAGGTGTTCTTACTTCAAACAATTGATGGATTTAAGCAGTTGCTTAAACTCACCGAGATAAAAGACAGTCAACTTTTGTGCCTCTGATGATTAGGGAATGAAAAGATTAGCTTCCTGCGGCTATTGGTTAGTAGCATGTTAACCATAAGGGATAACACAAGTGTAGTGTACGTGTGTCTCTACTCATTTGGGTGTGATTGTACATAATATCTTATACTCTGGATTAATGTTATTCTTAAAATCGTCCATAAGATCTCGCTTACGCTTAATAATCCCTTGGATCTGAGTTCGCTTGACTCCATTTCTGCTGCAACTACACGACTACTTTGTCCACTAATCCAGCAAACAAAATTGCTTCAATTCTTTCATGTAAGGAGAAAAAACCGTCTTGCTTTCGAAGCCAATATGTTGAGCACATTTGAGTTTGACTGACAGCGTTACTGGACTATAGTACAGTACAATCGAGATATGAAAATGCTTGGAGTGGTCACTGCTGATGTGCTCCAGTGACTGCTTAAGCAGGGTGAAACCAGTGTTTGGGTTAGGAAAACACCTGACCTCTGAAAGCAGGTGACCATTAAATACAGGGCATTTATATAAGAAATTTGTCGAGGGGAAATTAGAATGACCGTTTGTGACCACTGAACACAGGTAACGGTTATGATAGTTTGACTGTATTTAAAAAATTATGAGAAAACTATTGCACCAATCATTTTTTATATTCATGCTTTAGTGTATAATAAAATCCAGATACTACACTATACAACACGCCCACCAACATAACATACATTTAAATGGCACACTATACAGGTCGGTTCCACCAGCATAATATACATTGTATATAGCACACTATACAGGCCCACCAGCATAATATACATTTATATAGCACACTATACAGGCCCCAGCATACATTTTACTTCCTCAAGAGGTTGTCTTGTTTGTTTATTTGGGTCTTTTTATTCTCTTTTATTTTTCAATTGCTTTTTACTGAACAAAAATTGGATTTTGTATCAAGATAATGGGAAGGGAGCCACAGTGGCTTAGAGGTTAGCTTGCAGGACTTGCAACCAGACGGGTAATGGGTTTCAATGGATTAACCTGGGGCAGTTACCATGTGTGTCCCTGCGAAAGGTGTTTTACTCCTAATTGCCTTAGCACTAAGTAACCTTTATGTGTTGCTGTGTCAGAACCAAATATACTGTCAATACCTCATAAGTCAAGGTCCAACTGCAAACTGCAAAGATCCAGGTTTGCCATCACATAATGCGCCAGCAGATCTTGTCTATGCAGTTTTGTTCAGAGTACTCAGTAGAACAAACAACGTAGACCTGATCTACTGGAACATTATGTGATGACAGATCAGGGTCTATGTTGTTTGCGGTTGGACTCGACTTATACGTGAGTATATACGGTAATGAAACTGACAATCCCAAACAAATCTGGGGTGATACATGAATCAACCGTTCTATTGAACTATCACAGATAACATTATTTGGATTTGATAAGGTGCATTGGAGAGAATTGGCAAACTGAAGGCTTTAATTATTATGTATTCTGGTACATATACAAAGCAAAAAAGTTTGGTTTTGTGTTCCTATCAATGAGACCACATTTTCAGATTAAGTTTTCAGTTAGAGTATGCTGGGATTTGCTGCTTTTGTAAAATAATTTTACTTGTAATTTTTTTCATTTCTTAATTTACAGGTCACCATAAGAACGGAACATTTTCATCATGATATAACCCCTGGAGAACAAAGGGAGGAACGAGCATGTAACAATAATAAAGATATGGATAAACCAACCCCAAAAATCAACAAGTACAAACTAAATTTTGGTCTGTGTACAAACAGTGTGAACAGGGAAGGTCTGTTATTATGCATTAAAATTCATGTTGTCTTCTAAGGAATTCAACAGACCCAGATGGGGAGCATTAATTTGAGACAAAGTATTCATAACACTTGGTCTGTTTACAAAAATTTAAGGTCATTCTTTTCACTACCCAGGGTTTATGCAAGTGAGTTTGGTATGGAGACAGCTATGGATCTTAAACAGCCAATGAATGTACCTATGAGTGACACAGACAGAGATTGAGGAAGGCCATATAAAGAGTATTTAGCCAAGGAAACGCCAATTGATCGTTTGAAGGAAATGTTCAGTACTAAGTAAGGCAACAAAACATTTTACATTTCTGTAGCAGAAACTTGAGGAGAGAGCTTAAAGTGAGCATACATGCTTGTTGCTCGTTTTTTTGGTGTATTTATACATCTACTGGATATTGATGCGTTTCAAAAGCATGCTTCAGGGGCAGACAGATCGGTAGTCTGTGTGCCTGGGACTACATAATTTTGTTTTCAGGCTACTTAATTGTAAGGTTCTCAAGCCTGTGTGACTACAGGTTGCATCTAATGCTTTTTTTTTTTTTAAATAAGCCACCCCCCAACCCAGAGCAGGTTTGTACCCCTTCTGATGATTTTAAAAATGAAAAGCCTGAAGGGTGTAACAAAATGAACAAAAAATTAGTCATTTCATTCATTCATTTATAACTTCTAACCCAATTACGTACAGGGAGTCCCTAACAATGTCATCTCCTTCATGTTTCAGACTCAACGAAGTTTATAGATGTACATGATGAGCATGTTCACTGTCATTTTCTGATTTCTGGAAAAGTCTATTTTAGTGAAGGGGTGGAGTCTTTGGACTACACATACATAGAAGTTAAAAACTGTGTCATCTGTATTTTTAATTTCTAGTGCCAATATTTCCTCAAAAAATTGAAAAAATAGAAATGGAATAAATATCCCCTAAAATTTGAAAACATGCACAGTAAGTAATTTGAAGAATTATAAATTTATTGTACAAATTCATCAAAATAGACTTACCCAAGTAAATATGGACATGGTTTTAGCATAGAAATGCCCTTTTGGTTTGAAATGCGAAGATGACAAATGTTAGGGACTCCCTGGTGACAGTCGGGTTTGAAATTATAAATTTTGAATGAAATGAGTAAGTTTTATGCATTTTTTTTATATCCTTCAGGCTTTTTGTTTTAAAATTGGAAGGGGGGTGAGTACAAACTGCCAGGGTGGGGTGTGTGCCAAATACAGTATTGCAGTTAAGTATAAACTACAGCACACCATTGTATCCAGGCTTAACATTTTACTTTCATTTGATATATAATTTAGGCTACACTGTTTATTTTCTTTTATTTAGTTTGCAAAAACTAAAAGCAGATTTCTGATGTTTCAAGCATGTGTACTTTCTTGTAGCCGTAGGGCAAAAACAGTTTCGCTTGATTGTTTGTCAAGTTTAAATTACAGACTTTTGAATGCTGAATGTTTCACAAAGGCAAAAAATAGAAATTATTTAAAAAAACATAATTACATAAACTATTTTATATACTTAAAGTGTTTGTCTGTTGTTTTTGGAACCTGTACATGTTTTTAATGGTGCATTGAATGGAAATGTTTATCCAATGAAAAATGTGGGCCACCAAAATTTCCTGTGGGCTACCATAGTTTCCCTTTTGGTAGCCCATCGGATTACCACATATATTGGAGATTTGTCCACCCTGATGCTTACATATATAGTTTAAACCACATAGGTTCATGTGATCGGAGTTGAGCAAAAGCAACCAGTTAAAAACAAAGTTCACAATTACTTCTGTCTTTCTCTTACACTGAAGTTAAAGGAGTACATGTATATTGCATCAGTTTCAATGTGAGTACATACTGTAGTCAGACTTGTTGCTTGCAGCCCACTACATTTAAAACATTGGAATGTACAGTTGAACTATACAGTCATGGATCATCTTTCTTGCTAAATATCTTAATATGTTTTGCTGCCTCACAAATGTCATTCTTTCAGTTCTAGTGTTTTCCTCAGGATTTAAAAAGGGCATGCTAATTATCCTCCAAAAAGGGCATTTCAGATGTGCCTTTTGTGATCAAAAAGCATACCTTATTTTATCGTGAATTGTTAGTATCATATGTTGAAATTGTATTGTTATTATTATTATATTGTTGTTCATATGTAGTCCATCAAAAAAAGTTGCAGGGGTAAAAAACCGTGAGACACCATATTACCATATATGTTCTTTATTGTTGTGAATATATATTTTGTTTCAGTACATCTTTCCAAATTCTATTTTATCTGCTCATCATAATTTCTCTGCAGTTTTGTAAGTTTTTCACAATTACCAACACAGCCTTGCACAGCTGAGAACTATTCCTTGTTGAAGTCGGTGAGGTTGTCTTACCTGGGTCTGAATGGTATTCAGCCAGGCCGATCAATGCCAGTCTATGAGGATACAACAGAACTCAAATGACTGGTGTACTCTTTGAAGTCCAAATAATATTGTGAAGCACAGTTAAACATCAGTTATCAGGATACTGATTATATGGATTATTCACTAATGGACTAACACCATGTCCCACGAAAATATTTAGTCATTACAGTATGTATCTAAATGAAACTAATTTGCTGATCATGCCGCCAACAAAGGAAAGAGTAACAAAAACCAGAATCGAATATAATCTCATACCATTATAAATTACAATGGTATTATGACAGACTAAATTATATTTTTAAAGTAAAAATAAATGCAGTTACGAGAGAGGGATGGAGAGAGTGAGATACAAAGAGGGAAAATTTATTCTTGCACCCGATTGTCATTAAGTGCATACCACTATGTCAGTATGTAATTTTTCATACACAAATTCCAGGCTAATTAGGCATGAGTAATGACTAATAACGGTCTGATCAAAATCATTCCGTTGTACAAGCCTATGTAATTAACTGTCAATTAATGATCAATGGTGACTTAACAGGTGATAAAAGTTAATCACCTATTTGGCACAGGTATGAATAGAATCAATGTCAGCTGAGTTTACCTTGGTCAAAGCCCTTTGACACCTGTGTTAATATGTACCCTTTGGCCATGAATTTGAGTATTTCATTAAAGTAACTTAATAGTATTTTTTTTATTGTTTCTTATTTTACGGTTCTTAAACAAAAAACCATTATTATTTACTTCATTAGCAATACATATACAGTCAAACATGATTATCATGCACATTTAATATAAATATTTCCTCTCAGTTCTACTTTTTGACCAAAATACAATCATCCATACAGCCAATTATCCAGATGAAATCTATGTCTCCCCCATGGGTCCAGATAGATTTCATTTGGATAATTGACATGTTACTGTATACATCTTTTGTTGTCAACACTTGGTGTCGACCACACTGACATTTTGAACTCAGAGGTCCAGTACACGTTCTTTTTAGCAAGAAGCCTCTGGTGATTCTCATGAGTGCTAGGGGCAGTAGATAGTATGGCTTGAAATAAACATAATTTTTATGGACAATTTACTAAGATATGCCTAACACCTTTAGACTAAATGATACCCTTATCAGTGGTCCAGACCAGGTTTACATGATAATGTTGACTAGGCAGGATATGACATGTGAGTAAGCATTGTTTTCTTTCTTGTGTATTGTAAATAAACTGATAGGCACAATTAACTTGATCTGATAGCAGAGATAGGTTGCATTTCAGAATAGCTGGAATGACAGGGGTGTATTATTTGAGTGCATAGGTAGAAGATAGGGAAGTTCCTAGCCTGTCCAGTAGTCAGATTCTCAACGTCCAGGAAAGGAAGTCGGGTGAAATAAACCCAGAAATGGCCTTTGAGAATGGAGTAATACTACTCAAATGGTAGTAGAAATTTTCCATTTGATTTTCAGCTTTACTTAGAGTAACAAACTACATAAATATAATTCATTTATGAACTGACAATTGTCAAAACCTGTCAGAAATAATTTACTAACACACATTTTGCAGACATACTTAGATTCAGTGCACATCTGTCTAACATTAGTGATATTGCTTTGGACATTTGTAATGCTTGTCAAAGCATCATATAGGATTATAACTGGGTAAGTAAAGTTTTCATTAGACATTTACCTGAAGGTCAACTATTAGTTAATAGGCTTTGATGACCCTTTTGTTCAATTATAAGTGTGATGGAAGCATACATCTTACAGGACTCAAGCAGCTGTAAATCAGTAGAGATGGACAGAAGAGGGGGGCACACAAAGTTGGCAGAGAGGCAGCATGGCATTGGAAAAAAGGTCCCCCAAAAATATGGTCCTAAAAGTAGCAACATGGCACACAAGATAAAGGGCATGGGGCTCCACCAGTCTAAAAATGGCATGGGTAAACACTAAATCTGTGTTTCTGCCATTCTGTTTGGTTTGAACACTGTCTTCTAGACATGAAGATGCCTTTTAAAGGATTACTCTCCATTTTTGATGGAGTTATGAGGCTTGTCAGTCAATTTTAAATCATCACATTAGAGGTTGCCTGTTAGAGCCCCATCATACTTTGATAATGTTGATGTAATCTGGCTTTCTTAACATTTTCATTCAGTGTAGGGTCCTGTGTGAGTCATCACTTTTCCTAGTTGAAGATTCATTAGTCATACTTTTCAATCTTGTACAGATCATGCTTTAAATGATTTTTTTACAATCTGATATTTTTTAAGCTGAGCTCGTACCATTTATTTAAGAAATTCTGACTAGGAAATTTTTTTTAGCATGAATTGACCTGTTGGTTTGACCTTTCAGTGAAATATTCATAAAGGGCCAAGTCTAATAACTATTCTAATTAAAGTCTAACAGATTGGCCGTGTTGATAAATCTGTAATACATTGACAAAACTGCTTTTACTTTATCTGATGCATGGAGCAGGTGAACAAACTCATTGATAGAAATCATACCATGATTGACACTTCTTTCTTCTCCTTTCAGTCACAGAAATGATTACAGTGAGACTCATGTTTATCTACTCTAATACCTACAAAACTGCGGCTTTCTAGTGATGGCAACACTAAGTGTCATTCATGGTAGACAAGACTTTATAGACAGGAACAAAGCTAACCAGTTTAGAAGTAAAATGCATGCAAATGTAAGTACAGTAAAACCTGTCATTAGTGGCCTTTCATGGGAAAAGGCAAAACTAGCTGTTAATCTACAGGTGACTGCTGTACACAGGTTCACCTTTTAAAATTGGTTTTTGAACAAATACCATGTGCCGAATATCGTTATCGTTATTATTATTATTATAATTATCAAGATTATTATATGTGCACTGTACAACAAAATAATAATTACAGGTATATGTTGTTCTCTCACAAATTTATGTTCCACACAAGATTACCATATCCTGTTCACCTTAATCCATCCTATAAATAAATCACCGACTTAAAAGTATACACTGATCTTAGTTTGTTTGGGCTATAAAAACAATGTCTGGATTAGTCAGTTGCTCAACTCGTCAAGATCAAAAGACAGTCGGCTTATGTGAGAAGCCTATGATGAACAGAAAATCAAAAGAAGCTGTATATGGCTATTTGTTGTGACCCATGAACCGAAACTTCACTTGCCTTTGCAGACATGTTTTCAATATTTAATGACCCCTGACCCTAATGAAAAAGGATGTAACTCATATCTCTTCTCAAAGACAAACTTTTTTCTTTAGAGATAGCTTTAGTTCACAGGCAAGTAGATGAAGATATCTAACTATACCTGTTACACTGGTACAAAAGGTGACTTCCATTTCTGCTGCGATAACTCCTTTTCCAACCATCCAGCAAACGAATTGCTTCAACCCTAATGATAAAAACTGCATTGCTTTCGAATTTGACATGTTGACACCTATTTATACTTTCAAGATCAATATATATGGATGAGGTGATCTTGCATCTCATTGGTTAAGCTTGTCAACACTTTAATGACTGTTTCTGATCAAATTGTTTATCAAACTTAGTAAAATAGGCTTATATAATTAATATATCCAATGAGTTTTATTATGAGCAAGATCTGTACATATTAATGAAATTCAGCACAGTCAGAATAGTTATCAATTCATATGTGATGTAATCAGTTTTGTTTTCTTTTAACATCTCTCTCTCTCTCTCTCTCTCTCAAGGAAAGCAGTGAAAGTAATCCATGATATTGACTATCGACAATCACAGGTTTGTGGTTACACCAAGTTCTTTCTCTTGCAAAAATATGCAACCTAGATTTTTAAAAAATCGATTTTAGAATACAAGATGCATACATTTCGGTAGGACAATTTATAGAAATTAGCAAAATAGTACATCTTAGAGTTTGACCTGGTTTGGTTTGGTGTTTTAAGCACATCAACACAAGTTAGTTTTTTGGTGCCAAGGCAATTGAAATAAGATATTTTTGTGCAAGTAATTGTGTTTTTTAATAATATATATTTTGCTTCAATAAGAACATATTTCTTGTAAAAACCATGTCTAAGTTTATAAATTTGTTTGCACAGAATTATTTGTAAAGTCTTTGACACACTTGAAATTCATGAATATTGCAAGTTTGGTGTGTTTGGTGAAATATAGTTTGACAGTTGTTAGTATTGCCATGTTAAAATATCTGAAACATTTGTCATGTATTTGTTATCACATGTATCATATATTATTTTATTCAGTGCCATAGTCAGATTTGAAATTTATATCTTGTATTTATACTTTTTAAATAAAAAAATACCCCAATATGCTTTTCTCCTGAAACACTTTCAGATTTAACTATGAGGGGTAAAGATACATATGGCATTAAAAAAAAAATTGTGAATTATAATTTTGGTTCATGTGAAAACCATGTGATTCTGTAGACCACATATTAAAGCTTTGTCTGTAAACTTAACTTTCTAAGATCGTGGATGACTTCAGTTATGACCAAGAGACTCTGCATATTAATTGTGCCTTTATCTTTGGAATTTTTAAAAAAAATCGGACTTTAGTAAAATAATTAGAGCAATATGAGGTAAAGTTTGCGAGTTAGTTTACATATGTTGTATATTACAGTACTACATTAGTGAAATGGTCAGCTGTTAAGTTATGTATGTAAGGCAGGTGAATGATATTGTTTAGACTTTTGTAAAATGCTGCAGTATGCTCCCAAGTTTTAATTGATACAATTCCTGGTATTGTTTTCAAGCCTTCTAGTTAAGTTGTTTGTACTGAAGGACTTTAAAAATGGAGTAAGTAAACAGAAATATTTTTTATCTCACCTGCACAAGTATGGTGAAATATTGTTGCCATTTTTCCATGATGGCAGCATCAACAATATTCAAGTTTTGCTTTAGAGTTTTTGATATTCACATATCTGTTACATCATTGGCTGCATTCAGCTGAAACTTGAGGATAATATTACTAAGGGTCTAAAGTTTATGCCATGATATGCTAGGAAACTCCTGTCTTGCCTGTAACACCTACTTAAGCAGATAGCATATTTCATCGTTGTCAACAATGTTAACGTTTGTGTTAAAATTTTTGAAAGTCAGATATCTGCAACATCATCTGCCATATTCAGCTGAAACTTCAGGATAATATTACTATCTGCCTAAAGTTTATACACAAATATGCAAGGAGTTCCTTCTTGCCTGCTTAAGCAGAAAGCATGGTTCATTGTTGTAAATAATGTTAAAGTTTTGTGTTAATGATTTTTTTAAAGCGATGTACCTTCAGCATTAGTTTTGTATTCAGCTGAAAATGTTGGTCATGCCTGTCTTGCCTACTTAAGCATTATGGTCAGCAATGTTAAAGTTTTGTGTAAAATAATTTTTTAGCACTAGTTGCTGTATTCAGCTGAAAATATTGGTCTGGCCTTCTTATGCATTATGGTCAGCAATGTTAATGTTTTGTGTTAAAATAATTTTTTAGCACTAGTTGTATTTGGCTGAAAATGTTGGTCTTGCCTGTATTGTTTAGTTAAGCATTATGATCATCAATGTTAAAGTTTTGTGTGAAAATTTACGAAAGTCAGATACTGGGTTTTAATGACAAGCATATGAGTGCAGGTGAGACACCAGCTTCCATGGAACACTTTTCTTGTATTTTGTAAAGCACAAATAATTTTATTTTACTCTTTAAAAACATACTTGATTCCAACTTTGTTCAAAGCATTATCAATTTGAACTGTAGTTTCCTTATAATTTAATTTGGAGGTTCAGAATTAAATCAGTTTCTCTACTTATTGTTTATGTAATCAACCATTATTCATGGTAGTAAATCATATATATATACTCTGGGCATTGACCATTGATTATTTTATAATAGGTATAGTTTATAAAAATTTTCTTCTTTCAGTTACTGTATATACTCGCTTGTAAGTTGAGTTCAACTGTGAACTGCACAGACCCAGATCTGCTGTTGCATAATGTGCCAGCACATCTGGGTCTATGCAGTTTGTTAGGAGTAATCAGTAGAACAAACAACATAGATGCTGATCTGCCATCACATTATGCAATGGCAGATCAAGTCCGTGTTGTTTGCAGTTGGTCTCAACTTATAGTTGAGTATATACAGTAGCTTTGACCATTCAGATGCCTTATGCAAGTTTTCAGTTTTGGTACACCTAGTGATTTGGTACATTTAATGATAGTAATAATTCTTACCACCTCTAATTGTTGTTTTCTAATTTATTTCATCTGAATCTTTTCTAGAACAGTCTGAGACAACATCAGCATACTCTAGGCATCATTGTATGAAGAACAAATATACCTTTTCCAAAAATTTCCTAATTAGTTTAAAATGTATCTCCTTTAGCAAAACAGAGTTAAATAATTATGTATATTTGATGACCATTTCCATCATTGTCAAGAGTTAAAATAATGTGTTTTTGACAACTTGTAAAACCAGTATTTCATTGTCAAAGAATAATTTAGGAAGGAGACTGGCTAAAGGATAGTAAATAACATCGCATTGATTTTATTAGAATTTAACTTGACTAGCGATCGATTTGACCAGGCATTAGGAGATTTAAGATCAGTATTTAAAACATACTTGTTTTAATAAATATTTTGACAAATATTGCCAGTAAACTATCAGCAAATAGAAAATGATGCCTGAAGAAAAGTTTAGGTGTTCCCTCCCATCTGCTGGGGTGCTCCAGTCACTCCTTGTCCCTCATCAAAGGGAAAAGTTTTAGTTCATGCATTGGTTCAACTAATAATCGTGTCTCATTGGTGTGAGGTTTATATACCCACTAGCAACCAGTGTATAGAAACTTTATACCAGTGAAATGCAGGATGTATCAACCTCATCACTGACAAGACACAGAGTATATAAACCTCGTACCTACAAGACTTGGTGATCAAGGTATATCAATATAAGTACATCTATACACAATTAGATGAAAGAATATCACTTCTAAGACAGCTCAAGCTCACCCATTGAAGCTGTTGGGAAAGTAATCTTTGTGTAATATGTAGAAATGAGTTTCTATTATTATTATTTACAAATACAGTAAAATACAATAAGAAGCGTAACACTTTGGGAAAAAACCAAATACATGTGTAGTAGTAAACAGCAATCTAGCAAAGTACACAAGACTTTGAATCAAAAGGCTTCCTGTAATTTTGCTGCTTTGTAAAGATGGTTACTTACTTTATGTTACTACACAAGAAATTTTAACTTACTTATTTCATCAATTGATGTTAATTCCTTATTCATTTGTATATTTCAGAGACTTATGATGGACACGATATGGTTATACATGTTCCAGGGAGGAATTTATTGGTCAGTTAGAGTAGGAATATTTGTTAGCTCATTTTTGTTTAGTTGATATATATGTTTATTCACTTTTGTCTTGGCTTCAAAATGTATCACAGAAAGCAAGATACTGCTGTCAAAATGTTTGTCTGTCTATAGTTGACAACTAGTCAGAATATTTGTAAATGTATTTCAAATGATCTGTGCCCTCAAAAGGGTAGAAGTTTATAAGGCTGTAACTGGCAATGTGGGCAAGATCCATCACAGATAAGGCTGAAATGTCTAAATTTTATGGTGAACACCTACTAGGAAATAAATGTACTTGCCATGCAGCCTTTTGTAACCAGTCTACAAAGAAACAGAACTGTTTGGCTGCTTATTGAAGGTCAGTGTTTGAGGCACAAAAGAATAAAAAATCTTGAAAACCATAGAAACAGGGACAGTTTTAAAAATGTATAATCCTTTCATTTGTCAATAATATATCTTTGCTTTTGTTTTATTTAGACAACATAGGTCTTTATAGGTTTAGGCTAAAGAAGTGAAAGTACTAAATTCATAGTTAACAGTTGATTGTTAAGATTAATAATTAATATAAACAAGCAAAGTGAAACTTAAAAATACTTGTAGTGCTGTATGCCCAAACCTTTTGTTTAAGTTTTAAGTTGATTCAAGTTAATTAGGTCGTAAACAGGAGTGGGTTTATTTCCTATTAATGTAATATGTTGGTGCGACTGGTTTTTATCTTTATTTCAAACTGGTATCACAGTCTATTGCAATGTACAGAAACAAGTCCAGTCTACTGGAATATATCATAGCTGGAGGTAAGATGTATGAAAATCTGTTTGACTGCATTGGTTTTCATTTTCATTGTATACAAAATCACTCCACTATGAATCAGACATTTCTAAACAGACCAAAATTTTTGATAATTTTTATGAATACTAATGCATGTTAAAACTTTCAAACCAAAATCCTTGGGACCAAATAAAAATTTCAGGTTTGAGGGTTTTCAGTTAACTTATGTTCATTATTTTCATTTAAGAGTGAGATGTGATCACATACTTACACATTTTTGTTCTTAACTAAACATCTATAGCCAGTCAATATTCAAAATAAATATTTGTGTTAATTAGGATATCATTGCATCTGTATATGTTTCTTTGTCAGATTTTATTATACCCCTGTCTCTGTAGAGGTGGGAGTATATGGGCACATGAGCACAGCACAAACAACTAATTCTGTTCCCATAGACCGTAATGTTAATGTTTGGCCAAATTACTATACTTTTATGGTAAGGCGGGCAAGACATGCTTACATCATATGCATGATCTATCCAAGAGGAAACTTGTAAAGGATGAAAATTATATGCTGCATGGCTTGTTTTTATGAAAAATTCCCTTGTAGGTGTCCACTATAAAAATTTGGCCAAGTGAGATCTCTCCCATTTACATATATTAGTACCTGTACAGTGACAGTGATAAAATGAAAATGGTTGTTGTAATTGCGAAATGAATATAGAGAGTAAACACATATTTTGATCAGCTTGGCTTACAGCGTAAAATATTCGCGTATATGAGACTGTTAAAAAGTGTCCTGTGTGTGCACTGGGATGAGTGCTACATGTTAGTATTCTTTAAATTCTGTGTTATGCCCTCAAAGAACTTTGTGTGGCATTTTTATTTATGATGCATGGGTATATGGGGTGGGGGTGTGAATACCATGTTACTCAACCCATTACTTAACTAGGCATGGCTTAGTCTTTTTATACCGATGTTTTATTTGCAACAGTAAAGTTCGATAGTTCAGAATAGGTCCCGTTCTCAAGACATCCCTGATTCTTAAATTATTACCAAGTGTTCAATAAGCATGAACAAGTCAAGTAAAACTTTTGACAAATACATGATTAATGTATTGTGATGTCATGGAGAATGAGGTTGAGGTTTTAAGTACTATAAGTAGAATACATGTTAAAATAAGGTTTTGAGCTGTTCATTATTATTTACAGCATATTTCTTGCAGACTGCATTTCCTGGATTTCAACCTTCATTTTCAATCAAAGCTGCCATTTACTGGGTGGAATTGTGACATGTCAGCCCCTACATGTTCTTTCAGGATTGTTGTCTGCACACTGCATGCTGGATCCCCCCTCCCCATTTTCCTCCAAAGCTGCCAATTACTGGATGGAATTGTGACATGTCAGCCATTACATGTTCTTTCAAAATGGTTGTCTGTGTCTGATCTTTAAAATTATGTAGATCAGCATTAATAACTTACATGATGATGGCTTGATCTAAACAACTATATAACTTTTATGGATATCCATACTATCTTATGTAGTAGAGGCTATATACAGGTATTATACTGTTTTCTTTATTTTACACAGTTTGTAAAAAAAAAAATTAGTTTTTCTTTTATTACATAAAGGTTACTTGCATAGTTAACAGTTCCAGTTCATTTGTAATTATAGAGAATCAAAGATCACAGTGTAAATTGTCCAAGGAAAAAAACAAAAATATGTAGCTCCTAGTAGTTTTAGTAGAATGAGAGTTGCGGGAAGGGGAGGGAGATGGACATTATACATGTTCTTTTGTGAACCACAAACCTAAAGACATCAACAGACAAGAGACAAGTTGTCTGCCCTAATGACAATATTTGTTGGGCTGGTGAATATTTACATAGCTAATCCCACTTTTTTAAATGCAAGCAAGAATAACATTAAATTTACTGGCCACCCACTATGTAATATTCCTGCAAAATGGGAAAATGAAATCCATTAGCCTCATCACCCTTTGGAGGAGAGAGGTTATAAAGAAGTGTCATAAACAGTCAGCTGTGTAATTTTATGTATGCAGTACCCAGTAACTTTGATGTTGACAGATGCTGACCAACTTGTATTGATGGAGCCCTTATATTTTAGCATATTATATACATATTACAGCATGTGTAAATGTTTTTTTTTTGTCTTATATAATAATAATAATGACTAAATTACTTGCTATTTTAAATGTACTTAATTATGATTTTTACAAAAATATTATAATGCTATTTTTATTCAGACTTCATTATTTTGGCATGTGTGGCATATAATTAAAAAAAAAAAAGATAAAGTCTATATTTTACTTACATTACATTTTTATGATTCAGATCATTTTTTTTAACTGTAGTTTCATAGCCGTTATTTTAATTTTACTGATTATAACGGATGGTATTGTGCACGTTTTATACAGTAAAATCTGGTTTTTTGGCGTGGACAATGATAATATCTTCTGAAGCAGATTTTATGAACAATGATTTGAAACAAAAATAACAAAATTTCTGGTTTCTATCAACTAATTATAGTATCTCTAAATTTATACCATGACAAGGAATCTTGTATTATTTTATGTCTTTTTCACAGGGGTCAACAGTTCATCGTCGATTTGACTTTAGTCTGAATTTAGTTTCTGGATGATAGTTAATGTTTACTGGGACTACTGGAGACTAATAAAAGCTTCACAGATGTGGGCCATGTAATCGTTGATTACATTCTGGTTTCATGAAAGGCTTGTATCGACATACAAAGGCACTTTTTGTGAAGAAAGTCACATTCTGCATAATGATAACTCCTTTTTCACTAAATATATATATATTTAAAAAAGTTACATTGTTTACGAAAACTTCTTATTTCCGGAAAAAAGTGGCCTTTTCGCGAAGAATTGTGCTAACAACTTCAACGTAACAAATAACGTTTTTACTGTTTTCGTACAGAAAGTGTTTTTTTTCTTCATGAAGCTTTTACAAAATATACGTTTTGAGAGCACTGTTTTTGCGGTGAAATCAGTCCTCATGAAGATTGCATCACTGGCTGTTCATGTCATTAAATGCACCAATACTTTGAAAGAACCCTTATTGATTAACAAGAGGATAATTAAAGATCGTTTACATACCTCTAATTAGGTAAGATAAAAGGAATCTCCTGGGTCTCGTACCCTGTAGCATATCTGCCATCCCCCAATCGCAGTCTATACTATGCATAGTGAAAGTACATTTACTGATGTTCATTTATCGACTGTTTTCGTGTTGCACATGAACCCGAAGTCAAGTCACCAAGATCGGCAAACTGGATTAGGCGGGTAAAGACAAATTTGGTGCTATATATGTATGGTTTGGTTTCATGGTCATAGTGTCGGCAGGGGAAGGGTTGAATTAATTGCAAAATCGTAACCAAAAAGTAAATTTTTCTGTGAAAAAATGTGTAATGATAATGAAGAATGTCGCTTTCTTCACAAAAAATGTCTCTTAACACGTCTATGCATATTTTTTTACATACAAAAAGTTACGTTACGTGAAACAAGCACACTCTTCATGAAAGATGTTATTATGTTTTGTTATTATGAAAGCAACAATCTTCATGAAAATATGTGGTTAGTTTTCATCGGGAAAGAAGATTCATCAAAACAAGTTTCTTCATGAAAAATCCTTCATTTTTGACATGTTAGTCCAGGGTGCACACGATTTACATTTAAAAGTTAAACTTTTAACTGTATTAACTAAACAAGTCTTCGTAAAGAAAACAGTTTTTTGGCACAAAAAAGGCACTTCGGGAAAGCTTTTGGGGGGGGGGGCGAAAAACCACCACGTTCTTGAGATGAATGCCCATTGGAACTTATATTTGATAAAATCACAGCCCCATCTATATGAAATAGAATGAATGAAGTAAATTTACTTCAGTGATAGCACACAATGTAGAAACTGTTTTATCGAAATAAGTTGTTATGCTTTTTCTGACTGAAGGAGAGGAGCCTATGTGATTTATATCTGAGCATGCTGCATGAAATATTTCGAGGAACAATACTGGAATCTCTCTCTCTCTCATATGGCTTATGGGATGGTCTGCCATCTATTTTCCGTTCGTCCGTTAGCATAAGTTTATTATCGCTACTCCTCCTAAACTACTTGGAGGATTGCCACGAAACTTTATACACATTCATTTTAAGGTCTAGTTGGTCCTAAATGAAAATGGTGCCGCCTAGACACCCAATATGGCAGCCACAGTGGCCATCTTGAGAATCTTGTTATCACTGCTCCTCCTGAATGGATGGTCATATTAACATATGGTTTTCACTGAAATCGTGCCTATCTGATGTCTAATATGGCCGCCACAGCATCCATCTTGAAAATCTTCTTATCGCTACACCTCCTGAACGGAAAGTCATATTGACATGGGGTTTTCATCAGAAGACTTCTTATGATGTCTAGTTGGTTCTAAATGAAGGGTGTCAATGTGATGTCTAATATGACCATCACAGCAGTCATCTTGAAAATCTTGTTATTGCCTATCGTCCTGAACAGAAAATCATATCAACATGGGAGTTACACCAGGAGACTTCTTATGATGTCTAGTTGATCCAGAATGAAAATGATGCCGCTTGGATATCCAGTATGGTCGACACAGAAGCCATCTTGAAAATCGTTATTGCTACTCTAAAAATGGATGGACATATCAACATGAGGTTTCCACTAAAGGGCTTCTTATGATGTCTTGTTGTTTCTAAATGAAAATGGTGCTGATCTGACATCTAATATAACCATCAAGGCAGCCATCTTGAAAATCTTGTTACCACTACTTCTCAATGGAAAATCATATCGACATGTGGTTTCTTCCATTGTGCTAATCTGATGTCTAATATGGCCACCACAAGGGCAATCTGGAAAATCCTCTTATCGCTACTTCTCCTAAATGGCTGGTGATATCGATATTTTGTTTTCCCCATAAGACTTCTTATGATGTCTAGTTGGTCCTAAATCGAAAGTGTGCAAGTCTGATCTTCAATATGGCCACCATGGCAGCCAGCTTGAAATCTTGTTATTGTTACTCCTCCAAAACGGAAAGTAATGTTAGCATGGCATTTTCACCAAAAGACTTCTTATAATGTATTGTTGGTCCTGACTTAAAATGGTGCTGATCTCATGTCCAATATGACTTCCATGGTGGTCATCTTTAAAATCTTGTTATCGCTACTCCTTTTATATGGAAAGTCATTTGACATGGGCTTTTCATCAGAATAGTTCTTATGGTGTCTAGTTGGTCCTAAATGGAAATGATGCAAACTGACCCTCAATACTTCTCCCAAATGGATAACTATATCAACGGTTGTCTTGAAAATGTTGCTGTCACAACTCCCACAGCATGCATGGTCCTATTGACGTGGGGCTTTCACCAAAAACATCTAGTGAAGTCTACTTGGAACTAAATGAAAATGGTGCCAATCTGACATCTAATATGTCCACTACAGCAGCTAATTTGAAAATCATATTATTCCTGAGGAATATCAGAGATTGTTTCAACACTCAGCAGTTAAAAGGAAGAAACGCCTGCAAATTCTTTCATCCATTACTGCATCACTCCCTTCTAGGGGCTCTTGTTTTAATTATAACTAAAGAAACCAACATACCCGAACAAAAACTAAAGGTGAAACAGTTTTCTGGTCACAGTGCCAAAACAGTACCTTATATTTATGGCACTCATTGAATGTGAGACCTTAATTTGGAACACAGACATCTCAATATGCTAACTTATTAATTGTCTGTGTATTGCAAAAGTCTTTTGGGGAGCCACGGTAGCTTAATTGGTAGAGCGTCAGATTCGTAATCCAAGGGTCGCGGGTTCTATACCTGCCCAGGCCGTCCCAGGTCGGCTGCCTTAGTGTGTCCTTGGAAAATGCATTTAACTTCCATTTCCTCGGCATGAAACACACAATAATGTGTTATAAGAGCCGTTGTAACCAACAAAACAAACGAATGTCCTTCAGTGCTTGAATTAGGTACTTACATGAAATAATGATGTTGGTATTGTAACATTAAAAAAAAAAGAAGAAAAAATCAATCAAAAATCACTGAATGGGTGGGGTGGGGGTTGTTTTGCTTTAAGCTCTACTGGTCATAGACCATAAGAGCTTATGGGATGGTCTGTCGACCGTCGTCCGTATGTGAGTTAGCACAAGTTTGTTATCGCTACTTCTCCTAAATTATTTGGAAGATTACCCTCACATTTTACACACCCTATCATCCCATGGTCCAGTTTGTCCTAAAT
The DNA here is from genome assembly GCA_029931535.1 of Margaritifera margaritifera. Lineage (NCBI taxonomy): Eukaryota > Metazoa > Mollusca > Bivalvia > Unionida > Margaritiferidae > Margaritifera > Margaritifera margaritifera. Next base: position 216,905 of record JAQPZY010000570.1, on the reverse strand, counting down.
TTAAAAAAGGTGCCACTCACCACAGTGGCCATCTTGAAAATCTTGTCGCAACTGCTCCTGCATGGATGATCATATTACATGGGTTTTTCAGTAAATGACTTCTAATGATTTCTAGTTGGTCCTAAATGAAAATGGTGTCAGTCTGATCTCCAATATGGCCACCAAGGCAGCCATATTGAAAATAGTGTTATCACTACTCCTCCTGAACGAGAAGTCATATTGACATGGAGTTTTCACCAGAAAATGTCTTATGATGTCTAGTTGGTCCTAAATGAAAATGGTGCGACTCACATATCCAGTATGGCTGCCATAGCGGCCATGTTGAGAATCTTGTTATCGCTACTCCTCCTGAATGAATGGTCATATCAGCATGGGGTTTTCCCTGAAAGATTTCTTATGATGTACAGTTGGTCGTAAATGAAAATGGTGTTATTTGACCTCCATATGGCCACCACAATGGCCATCTGCAAACTCTTCTTATCGCTACTTCTCTAAGATGGCTGGTCATATCAACATTGTCCTTGCACCAAAAGACTACTTATGATGTCTAGTTGATCCTCAGTGGAAATGGTGCAAGTCTGATATCCAATATGGCCACCATGGCAGCCATCTTGAACATCTTGTTATAATTACACCTTCAAAACAAAAAGTTATATCAACATGGGGTTTTCGACAGAAAGTCTTCATATAATGTCTTGTTGGTCCTAAATTGAAATGGTGCAAATCTAATGTTCAGTATGGCCACATTGAAAATATTGTTATTTCTACTTCTCCCAAATGGATGGTTATATGAACTTGTGGTTTTCACCAGTAGATTTCTTATGATACCTAGTTGGTCCTAAATTAAAATGGTGCCAATCGTACATCCAATATGACTGCCTCGACTGCTGTCTTGAAACTCTGTTGTCACTACTCCTCCTGAATGGATGGACATATTGACACGGGGCTTTCATCAAACGACTTCTAATGATGTCTATTTGGTCTTAAATGAAAATGGTGCCAATCTGACATCCAATATGTCCACCACGTCAGTTAATTTGTTATCGCAAAAGAATATCAGAGATTATTTCAACACTCAGCTGTTAAAAGTAAGAAATGATCTTATCTTGAATTCCTGGAAATTCTTTTCGCCCCGTAGAGCGTCAGTCCCTTTGGATGGACTGGAATTTGTATATTGTCCTTGCTCTTGGTTATAGCTCTTCGGTCAGTCATATAGGTTTTCGGCGTCGCCTTGTGCCTATAGGAATAGACTTGGGTCTGTAAGACTGAGACCTTGTGTCTATAAGAGGTCAATAAAGACAATACCCTTTTAAGAACATAACAAGGTGTATACTTGTCAACACAATACTATCTTCAACAGGGACACATTGGGCGTAGCCGACAACATCCAGACTGGTATAGAGGATTGATGCCAAAGCGAATTGGATTTAAGTGCCTTGCGTAGAGATATTTCATGACAGCCATGCCAGGCTGGTCTGGATAGGATTCGAACGCTTTAACCACATGTTGTGAGTCTAAGCTAAAGGTATGTCACTGTGGAGGCGGGAAATATTAGTGCAATATATTACTCACGAAAATGCAGCAACATACAAAGTTTCTTCGGAATAGGGTCGAAATAAAGTTTGATTTGTATAGTAAACACACAAACTATGTAACCAACAAATGACTGAATATAAAAAGTCATTCAAGCATGAAAATATAGAATCAGTCACGCAGAGTATATATGGTTAAGTTAATATACGTGAGATGCATCGAAATATAAATTTTCATGAGTGTAGGTCACATAGGTTCCAAGATATTGTTGGTATAATGAACGGGTAGCTGAAAAATGAGCGAAAAAAAATCACTCGAGCGTCAAAAATATGTCAGTGTCGTTGTTTTCGTAACACTGATACATTTACATAATCAAATTTCCTGAGCGTGGTTTAGTATGGTCCACGATTTTGAGGCTTAACAAATGAAAACAAGAACTAACCCTGGCTAGAGGATAATGATATTCTTCTAAAAAGCCATGCTCAAGTGCATACTGTTCAAACATTTATCAATCAAAGTGCAAATTACTTCCAAACGGTCATATGTATCTATCATTTAAAACTGTGTGTATATGGATTAACGGCACATCAACACCATCCTGGTTATGTTGTGTGGAGCAAAAGATAGGTTACAAACAGGGCCGGATTAAGGTTATGAGTAGCCTAAGGCTAATAGGAGGGAAGGGCCTAAGTATGCATTATATATTGCAAAAAATATTATAAAGTCATCAACGCAATATCTAATGAGACAACAAAAATTTCCGATAAGCCTTAAATATGACAACAATATGTAATTGTAAATTGCATTTACATCACCCCGAAAGTATGAGAGAGAGAGAGAGCAGTGAACAAAAGCTGTACCAGAAAATGCATCCTCTCTCTTTGCGCCTCTAAAACGTTTTGGAAATTTGAAGATTTTGTAAAATGTTAGAACAAAGTTAACATTAAGACATTAAAAATTGCTATGTTGTTAAAAAAAAAATTTTAGGAAATTGTTCCAAGTTGATATGTTGATGCATTTAACATTCCATTCAATAGCCAAACTTTCCCAAAATGGTCCCATCGTCAGTGTATAGTTTCTCTCTCTCTCTCTCCCTCTCTCTCTGTATATATATACATACATACATACATACATACATACATACATACATACATACATGGGATACTGAATTAAACTTGGATTGTCTCATACATTCTCTTTCTCAGAAAACTCGTAAGTTTTCTTAAATTTTTATCCAGTGCGACTGCTTGTATTATGGCTCGAGACGCCCGGGAACTATGTTCTTGGTGACGCCCTACCGAGGCACCCTACGGCAATGTTCTTTAGCGTCGCCCCTATTTTGCTACTGAGAACAGTTTTTATGTCAGTTGCCAACCTCCCTCTTCCCCCCACAAAAAATATATAAATTTTGTGAACAATTGCCCCCCTTACACTAAGGTGAAGGTGAAATACAATGAAAATTTCAACTGAAAAAAAAAATCCCGACAGCGCCCCCTCCGCCTAGCGCCCAGGTCAATTTCCCCTCCAAATGCCCCTCGCGCCGCCACTGCTTTCGAACATGTTTCAAGTTCTAAGTGCGTACATGTAATTTTGTCTGGTCTATATAACTCAAGCCTCCAATCTAAATTCTGCCCTGTTCCGGAGCTTATCGGGTCCAAGTTCAAGTACGCTGCTATTAATTCAAGTTGAATGTGATGTCTGACAACCAGGTGCACGATATGGGGTCCAGGTGATATCACCCATCTGGAGACTGATATACAATGGGAGTCAGGCGACATCAAGCTCGGTCCCGAAGTCAAGGGCCCATTAAGTTCTAGATAATGTACAACTGAGGTGAACCATTAATTTGTTTACACAGATAGTTTTCTTGTAAAGATGCAAATTGCAAAAAAGAAAAAAACATAAACATGAAAGGCGAAAAATCATTTTCCTATCTTTTTACCCTTTCCCCTGCCTGTACGGATCAACTCCCATGCCCTCTCCACTAAGAGCACATACCCCGCACCACTCTCGAAAAAATAAGATGGAACTTAGTCGTGAACATATGCATTCGTGCGTAGCACACACACTCGCTTGGTTACCAAGTAATAAACGCTCCTCTAAGCACACACACACACTCCTGAGACCTCAGACAGAAATAAATGCATATGGAAGTTATTATTTTAAGTCACAAATATGCACCAAACAGAGAGGAAGGTGCTATACCTAGATCCTACAGAAGGATGCATGATAGCATGAAGTGAAATTACGTAGTGAAAGGATGTATGTATGTAGTAGCATTTTCCGGCACCTCAGCACAATAGTGGAAATATGGTGGCAACTAAAGGTAAAGTTCGAAATATGTTTTATGAATTGTAAAAAAATTAGGAAGATAAACCCTTCCAAATAAATGTAAACACGATGTATAACAAGATAGAATAAAAAACGAAAGGATGTTAAACGTTTTGTAAAAGGCATATAAAATAATGATAAAGGTAACACATGTAAAATCCTTACAACATATGAAGAAAAAAAATTGGTATATAAACTGCCGTCCTTCAAAAACTCCACGTCATAGTGAAAGAATATTATCATATTGGATAGAGAATTCTAATTCTACCCTATTGTGAATCGAACCCGAGTGTGCCAGGTACGGCACCCATTGCCTTGCCTGCACCCACCTACTGGGTCGCCAAGCGAGTCTGCTACGATGCTGGTACAAGCAAGGCGATGTGTGCCGTAATTTGTGGATCTGGGTTCGATTCTAAGTAGGGTACGAAATATAATTATCTAACCTGCATGATAATATTCACTTCATATTATCATCCTTCTGTAGGATCAAATGATATCACTTTCCACAATGTTTGGTACATATAAACATGCACACACACAGACACACACATACACATATATAGAGAGAGAGAAAAAAAAAGAGAGAGAAAGAGACTCATGATCCTGATGATATGTACTTCATTTCTCTTTTTTCATTCCCTCCGTTTTCTCGCTCACTATAATTGACAAAGTTCGTGCCAAGTCTCAATTATAAGTTCACACGTGTACTTGGTACTCTACAATTGTTGAATTAGTAAGTTAAATGTTAAAATTTGAAGTCCTAATTTTAGGAACATAAATATATGCAACTAGTTATTTCATCTACTTATAATTGCAAAAAAGGTTGTTGAAATCTGAATTATAATCAGCCATCTATATGTTATTCAAGAGTGTACTTATAGACGATGCCTGCTGCCCGATAATTTGACAAATATGAAATAATAAATAAATAAACTAGTGAGGAAATATGCACTGACAAGACCCAACCGCCCCCCCCTCATATTTAGAATGTGTTCACGACTCCACATGCAGGGATATCGATGCTTTTAGAACAATCAATCTTTATTCTCATATACAGTCAAATCTAGATAACGATCGTATACGATTAATTTTGATGTTAGTGAAAGTAATTTTCGCTTAGTTTTGGTATGCGTCTTCCGATAGTGGAATATATCATAATACAAAATTTATTTTTTTAAGTTTCGACATTTACAGACATCAATCAGATTTAAGTACGTTTGACTTAAAGATGTAACATCATGGAATAAATAAAGATAGCAACAAGGAAAATGTCAAATATGAACAAAATAAATAAATACATAGTATTGCTTAGCACTTAATTAGCAACAAAACAATTGACAGAAGAACAAATTTTATATCTTATACTTAGATTTCTTTGCACGCATTCATGCACATACTTTGTTTCCTACAAACATACTGTATGGTCCCTGTGAGTTTATTTTTCATATATTATACTTATTTTCATGTATTCGGTTATTATCCACGTTCTACAGTATTTGTTTTACTTTCGGTGTATTTTAGTAAGTTGAATAGTAGCTGTTTGGACTGTCATTATTAAAATGTAGTTGCGTCGATTTGTTTCATAGCTCTGTATAATTATACAAATTTTCCAGGGTGGGTAGAGTGGTGGTGGTTGATGTGGGTGACAACTCGTACATTTTACCATTCAGCGCTTTCGGGTTCATTGTGCCTCATTATATATATATATATATATATATATGTATATTTATATAGATAGATAGATAGATACACACACACACAGTCAATCTGACAGAAATTGAGATCTACATAATCATGTTGATTTCAGTCATAAAGTTAGTAACCGTACCAATTTGAAGAAATGATCGATGTATGTGGCTACTATATGATCCCTACCATGACGACCAATCCGATGAAACGACACAATGAAAATATCTATATTGCAGTCTAATTTTAAAGGTTATTTTAAGATAACCGCCTGTATTTATACAAATGATACACCGTCGTTAATTAATCAATATGTCTGAAATTGAAATCTACCTTACCGTGTCGAATTTACTTAGAATATTTTTGGGATTACTAGTTTGAATTAATGACCAATTAAAATAACCACAACTGTGGTCTTGGCCCTCCTCGCCCCCCCCCCCCCCCCACACACACACACACAAGATTTGTTGCTGATGTTCTAGATTTGTGGTGGAACAAGCAATCTGATGGATTTCTAGTCATTGAAAATTTTATTTTACATTTATTGAATTGTGTCCCAATTTAATGCGTGGAATTGAACATTTGTATGGATTTTCTAGTCATTGTCAGATATTGTTAAAGTTTTCGTTGAGCTGTGTGCTAGGTTCATATTGATGAGTAAGAAAGCTTTAAATAGAAATAAGGCAGAATGGCTGGCCTAATGCCGATGTTAAGCTAGATATAAACAATCTTAGGTAGAATGTTATGGCCAGAAGAGAAGAGAATAATAACTCAAAGCGCACCAATTAATGAGAAAGAAAAAAATAAAAAAAACAGGAATTTGCGTCAGGCACGTTTTGATTCATTTTTCAAGTGGTTGATTTTTTATAGACCTTTTCAGAGTTGATATCTGGAAATTTCGTTAGGTTCTTGTCGTCACTCATTACATATATATGTAGCTACTCTATGATCTGTGTGCTTCATTATGCATATGTCTGTTACAGGAATTCATGTAGATGATTTTGGACTTACTTTAAAAGCCAATTATGAATTACATATCTTCACGGACTATGTAGGTATACAAAATCCTAACACGTGAATTGAACATATTCCATTCCGAGTAGTGCAACAATCACCTAAATAGCCTACACAACTTTGTGTATCCCGTCAATATTGACAACAAAGATAAACTTTTGTACTGTGTGCCTTCCCCTGGAATAAGAAGGGAAATCCCCTAACATAAGTTAATCAAATACCTTGAGTTATTCATAGTGAAGTTTCGTCGGATGATAAGATAACCTATTTTAACCATGACATTGCCTTGGTATGACCAATCTGTCAAGCAAGCTAGTTTTACTTACAGAGCCCAGTCATAAAACACTACTTATAGGTAGCAGACAGGCAGGCACACACACACACACACACACACACACACTTGTAAAACCTACAAAACGGGGACAAGATTTTTACCATCAAAATGGGGACATCTTTATCTTAATACATTTTTGGAGAGGAAGATCGGTTTTACTATGCTTTGGATATATCTATATCTTTTGCAATCGATTTGTAGTCAATTTCCCAAAATTACTGTATTTGAACTCTTGCCCTCAGAACGGGGACACAAATATATTCAAAGAGTAGGGATTTATACAATCAAATCGGGGACATTCCATAAATATGTATTTTGATTCTAAACAACTACGAACATAATCCAAATACTGCAGTAATCTCAACTCATGTACATAGTTACCTTCCATGTTAACACATTAAATTTAAATTTATGTTGAAGTTTTGTATTACGTATGTTACGACTCTATGGTCTAAGAAAAATGTAACAGAAAGAAAGTGAAACCAACAAATCAAGTAAAAATCAACAAGCAATTTATTACTAGATAATTAAAATGAAAAATCAAAAAGTCACTTACAGTAATGTGTTTTGAAATCCTAATAATCCAATAAGAATGATTGTTCTAATCACAAGTCCTAAATATAGAATGTTCCGAATTCACGGCTGTGTCCTTGAATGTTATGATGTGCTAATGGTCTCCAAAGTCCTGATGTACTAGAAATCTTGATGTGCTGATGTCAAAATGAAGTATTCCAAAATCTCTGAATAAGTTCAGTTAAATTCCAAAATCATTAATTAAAAATCCAAAATCCAAAAGTTTATGAGCACTGTTATAATCCAATGAATATTTAAAATAATTCCTCTCTTAGAATTTGGAATGAATTTTCACAACTCTAATAGCTCTTTACAAGACTGATGGTAATGTCAAAACTGAATAAATGTCCACCAAACATGGCATATATAAAGATTGGTCACATGACAGAATGTTCTAGAACATGTGTCATCTTAATGGAATTTTACTTGTAAACAAAAATCAACCTTGACCTTCAAATTGAGAAAACATTATATTGATCAAAACAACCTAATTCAAGGACACTAGTTAAACATGTTTTTCCTAATAACATTAAGATTTAAGCAAATATTAAAGTGAAGAAACATTTATAATTTCCTAAAATATTTATAATATTATATAAACATCATACATAACACGTTTAATGGTCAGAAGTGTGCAAAAATAAAAAAAAACATGTTTTCGTTAAAAGAAACTAATCAAAGATCTGCATGCCAGATGTTCAATTAAAATCATTTTACTGACATGTATACATTTTTTAACTGAAAATATCAACAAAATAAGAATGATTTTTAAGCTTTGTGTGTTTTGAAATGACCCTCCATGGGTTGAATATACTTCCTGTGGAATCCGAAATAGCATAAAATAATACAAAGCATTGATATACCAGTCTGAAAGGAGACGAGAGACTAATGAAATCCACCCAAACATTGCATGAAAAAAGGACATTTCTCTAAAAAACATAATTGATATTCGAATTAACTTCGAAGAGTCTAATATTTGCGGAATTTTATTTCAGCCTTAACATCCTTTAGCATGATCTTTGTTCAGTTTTGCTCAATAACCAAATGCGTTTTTAAAAATATGAACCCTTTTAAAACGTAAAATCGTGTTTCAAGATGATGTTGCATGAAAAAAAAATCTAATCCCTGTGTTCATTCATGCAGGGCATCCATGGTGCCGGATTGCATGTGTAAAAAATAGATGAACGAGGTAAGTTTATCCTTTTTCTAGGAACATTATAATACCAAATGTGACTTAAAGTTTAACTATGAATTTATTTATTTATTTATTTTCCCAAAGTCTATTCACGTTTCAATGTAAAGGTCACTGTTACTAAAATAGGGTTTTTCCTATGCATTTAATTTCCAGTTGATAACTTAATTCTACTAGCAGATTTCAACGCATATTTTGAATGAATCTCTCTCTCTCTCTCTTTCTCGCTAGTTTAGTAATTAAAACAAATAAAGAAAGGCTTTGATAATAAGTTATTAATGCTAACCAATGTCTTGATATATGTATATTGTTTATATTCAGAGAATTATGATTATAAATTATCAAATCGTTATTATTATTATTATTATTATCACGTTTCAATGTAAAGGTCACTGTAACTAAAATAGAGTTTTTCCTATGCATTTAATTTCCAGTTGATAACTTAGTTCTACTAGCAGATTTCAATGCATATTTTGAATGAATATCTCTCTCTCTCTCTCTTTTTCTCTCTCTCTCTCTCTCTCACTAGTTTAATAATTAAAACAAATAAAGAAAGGCTTTGATAATAAGTTATTAATGTTAACCAATGTCTTGATATATATATTGTTTATATTCAGAGCATTATGATTATAAATTATCAAATCGTTATTATTATTATTATTATTTGTAAGAGAATCGATTTGAAAAATAGTCAGGGATGGGTAGGTGGTAGTGTGTGTGTATGTATGGGTGAGTGGGTGGGGAGTAGAGCAAGAAGAGCTGTATTGCCATTAGGCCTACTGATCCTTCAGTATATATATATATATATATATATATATATATATATATATATATATATATATATATATATATACACATTTTCTCAATACATTGATGAGCAAGAATTAATTGATATTTTGAATGAATATCTCTCTCTCTCTCTTTTTCTCTCTCTCTCTCTCTCTCTCTCTCGCTAGTTTAATAATTAAAACAAATAAAGAAAGGCTTTGATAATAAGTTATTAATGTTAACCAATGTCTTGATATATATATTGTTTATATTCAGATCATTATGATTATAAATTATCAAATCGTTATTATTATTATTATTATTTGTAAGAGAATCGATTTGAAAAATAGTCAGGGATGGGTAGGTGGTAGTGTGTGTGTATGTATGGGTGAGTGGGTGGGGAGTAGAGCAAGAAGAGCTGTATTGCCATTAGGCCTACTGATCCTTCAGTATATATATATATATATATATATATATATATATATATATATATATATATATATATATATATATATATATATATATATATATATATATATATATATATATATATACACATTTTCTCAATACATCGATGAGCAAGAATTAATTGGTAATTTTGGTAAACTTCTCTCTGGACCTCGGAGTTTTAGGCAATCAAATCAATTAACCATTAATAATAAATGTTGTAATAATTTTTAAGAGTACGACTGAAATCTGCTAGTAAAAACTAAGTTATCATCTGGAAATGAAATGCATCGGCAAATATCTATTTTTAATAACAGTGATTATGACACTGAAACGGGAATCGACGTTTGAAAAAAACATTATATTTGGTTGTATAATGTTCCTAGATAAAATATATTCGTGTGAAACTTAACTCATTAATCTATTTGTTACACATGCAATTCGGCACTATTATGGACGCCCTGCGTGTATAAAAACATGCCTGCATGTATAAAAACATGGCACATTCCAGCTACATTTTGTTTGATACATTTTGTCTATTCAACCTATAAAAATACTGTTTTTGTATGGTGCATTACCTTATATTATTTATTTTTTCATTTTTCATGCAACAGCAGCTTGAAACACGACTTTACTTATTAAAAGGTTTTGTATTAGTTAAAACTCATTTGATTTTTGGAAAAAATTGAACAAACATCATGTCAAAGGAAGTTAAGGTTGAAATAAAATTCTGCAAATATTAGAGTCTGCGAAGTCAGTTTGAACAGCAGTTTCATTAATTTGTTTTACGGGATATGTGCATTTTTCATGAAATGGGGGGATTTTCAGTCTTTTGTCTCCTTTCAACTTGGTGTATCACCGCTTTGCGTATTTTAGATGTTGTTTGTAATTCCACATGAAATATATTCATCCTATGTATGATCATTTTAAGTGTAAGGAATCTGTCTCTTTCTCTCTCATTAGTTTAACAATTAAAAGAAATAAATAAAGGCTTTGAGAATGAGTTATTAATGCTGACCAATATATTGATATACCGGTATTCAGAGTTATATGATTATAAATGAGCAAATCATTGATTAGTAGTAGTAGTATTGTTATTATTATTATTATTATTATTATTAAAGGTAGTAGTAGTAGTAAGTATGGGTAGGTGGTTGTGTGTGTATCTGTGGTGGTGGTGGGGGTGGGGGGTAAGTAGGGGAAGAAGAACTATATTGCCATTAGGCCTACTGACCCTTCATTATACATATACAAAACAATTACAACTTCCATGATGGCAGAACAAATATAATCAATGTAAATACACAGTAAAAATGGAAATATAATATCATGTAAATAAAAATTATCTTAAATATGTATGATAGTTATTAATATTTGTTACGATATACAAATTGAGTCTGCCACTGTAGCACAATTCGTAATAAGACAAGGACTCGCTTACATACAGGAGAGAGTAAGAGAGTAAGTTGATACTGATAAAAGAAAGAAAGATTATGTCTGTTTAAACACAATATTATTTGTATGAATTAATACTTTATAGAGATAAATACCGGAATACATAAGTATGTGCCAATTCAATGTCCTGTGAAATGCTTGACAATTAGTCCTAGTTTAATGTAAAATCGAATTTGATCTAATATATATGACAAGTTTAAACAAGTTAGGTATGTCATACTTTAATGTTAAGTTTCATATTCGCAGCGAGGTATTGTCTAGGTATCAACGAACTGTGTCCACTAGATCAAGAAGTTAATTACTGAATTAAGTGAAATAACGCTGTCAACTAGTATGTTAACAGAAGAATTTATTGACAGTAAGTAAGTAAGCTAGAAAAAAAAACAAACAAACAAAAAACAAACAAACAAAACAAACAAAACAAAAACAATAAAAAACAAGAAAGAATGAAATTAAGGAAATGTAGAGAACATAAAAAGTACCTCCTAAACGGAATTAGAAAGAAAGAGAAATAAAAAGATAAAAAAGAAAGAAAAGAAAAAGAAAGAAAGAGAAATATTCGACAATTTAACTTAGTCAGCAAGAATCATAGACATTTTGGTTTACATTACGAGTGCACTGCATGCTTGCTCAATGAAGACACACTGAGAAACACTCAATATAATCATGAAAACTGTTTTATGTATTATGTCGTGACTGGTACCATGTACAAGTTTTCACAGAAATGTATTTTTTCCAATTAGCTCAAGATCAACTTGTCAGATTTACCTCTAACGCTGTAAAGTGGAGGAAAGGAACAGCTATAATTATTATTTACTTGATTTATGTGTAAACAATGCATTGTTATGCTCCTTTTCAGAAGTGATGGTGATGATTATGGTGGTGGTGGTGATTGTAACAGGATTGAAGCTGTTTGGGATTGGATCTAGTGAAAGCACTAAACATAATTACGTGAATGAGATGCTTGTTTATAATGCATATGAACATTGATTGAATCCAGTGGTGTACTGGCCATTGGGCATACCGGGACAAATCCCGGTGGGCCGCCATGTCGGTGGGCCTGTGGGCCGTCAAAAAAATCTGTTTTTACCGGTGTTTTACTGGTGTGAGCAAAACCCCGGGCCTGTCCTGGCAGATAAGACCAGGGCAGAGTTGCTTACCCAGTACACCCCTGATTGAATCTGACACCTTACTCATGCGCTTAAAGTCCAGCAGTAGATAAAATAAAATGATGGGCACAAAGTTCAACAATGGATATAAGAAAATAATATCATTCCTAAATGGAACCGATCAAAACGTCGAATTTCAACAAATAAACGGATATGATCAACTTATGGAACTGTCCTCAAGTATGATTAATATATGGAATTATAAACAAGTGTGGTTGACGTGTGGATCTATCAACATGACATAATCACTATGAAATTTATGAAGAAGTGTAATCGATATATGATTCATCAACAAGTATGATGGGTCTATAATTGATTTCTTGCTCATATAGTGATATTGAATTAAATTTTCACACATGTAGTGATATTTAATTAGATTGATACAAAAGTTGAACGTATGATGTTATTCATCTTGATGCGCCCAGTTGACGATCACGAGAGCTTTCCGATTCCACAGCTGCCGTCCAATGGTGAAGGAACAACCTCATGTGGTCCACTCCTCCCAGACTGCCAAATGATCCCCCGAGAGCCTCATTATCCTGCATACCCGCAGGTCCAGAACCTTAGACAATCACACTGAGTGAACCGATTCTGTCTTTTGGACCAACTTTACCATCTACCGCAGAATCCTGGTTACACAAAACGCCCGAGTTCGATGACTCCCCGTGAAACAGCAAAACATATAATGACTGAGCCATGTAATACACGAGATACGATTATATACGAATACAATAATATACATTACGCATGCGCGCACATGAATTGACTTTGTTATGCATTGAATTATTTCATAAGAACGACTGTACACGATTATTATTATAATAACCACGTTCGTATATGAATCTGTCTCCGGCAAGAATAATCCCACTGGATAACAAGAACTCTAAAACTAATCATCACTGAATGCATGCAACATAATTGAATTTAACTTGTCTGTTCAGTTATGGCTGACTTGAAACAGACTAGATTCTATCGAATAACATGGTGTTATGTGACATAGGTCGGACTCGCTGTAAAATTTTGAATAAATTCTGAAACATCCAATATATAAAAAAGGCTATCACATAGAACGGATAGCAAGAAACAATACTTTTCCATTTTTACATACATCTACAGCTGAAGATTGCTTCCTGACAAAAATCGTCTGTAGTTGTGACTATACAGAGAGAATTAAGGGCAATAAGTACCCTGGTTGTAGTCAAATCCACGGCCAGAGAACTCGATACAATCAGGTTTCTATGGAGAGCAATATGGGACTCTCCGACCCCGTGCAAGTTCACCATATGAAAATAAGAACACTTCATCGGCATGCTTTATTTGCCGCGAATGTTTACAACTCAGCTCAAGCTTGATTTTGTCGGCCGTGAAATTTCATACCGTGAAAGTCTTAACGCCACGTAAGTTGAGTGACCGACAAAATTTACTCATTTAAATCAGCTGACAAAGTTGCGAATGTTTACCATTCCACTCAAGTTTTATTGTGTCGGCTGCCAAATTTCATATGTTATACATCTCTCTCTCTCTCTCTCTCTCTCTCTCTCTATATATATATATATATATATATATATATATATATATATATATATATATATATATATATTTGATGATTGACGTTAGATACAGTGACACAATCACGAAGCTTGACCCCTCCCCCCTCCCGAAAAAAAACTTTCGTGCAGTGGACAAACTATTCGCCAGTAAATTCTGTATCACATTCATCTGTTATGAAGAAATGTATAATGCAAACTAAAAACTAAACGTTAGACTTGAAGCAGATTGAGCATGACAGAACCCCTTTCTACAGACTGGTCACACATTTTTGTCCCAATAAAGCTGTTATATTGCTAATTAAACATCTGTATACCGGATTATCAAAACAAATATAAGGAAAATATCACAACACTTCTAAATGCAATCATTGCTGACCTGTAGGGAAGTGATGGTGGGAAAATGTGCCTAGACACGAAGGACTGTGCCAACCTTGCGTGCAAAAAAAAAAAAATGCGTTATGATGATTGTATTATCTCCTTAAATGCAGTTATTTCTGAGAAGAAAGAAAGCAGCTACGACCCAAACACTTCTTAATCGTTGAATTGCTGAGTTCTGAGAAAATTCTTTTTTTAAGACAACTTTCTGAAATTATTGATATTATTTTATTTTAAAAAATTAATTAATTTCTACTAATCTTTAATTCATGTGCATGGTTTTGGTTCCTTTTTACAGCAAGAGAATGTTATCAAAGCAAACTCGACATAAACTGTGATGTCACACGACTTTTTTAAATCTAAAATGTTTTTACAATTCAGCTCTCTCTCTCTTAAATATTAAAAGCGGAGAAACTGGGCTTTAAATAATTTCCTTGGATCTAACAGACCGTGCTTAGTATGCCCAATTACCCGCTGTGGGATGGCTATATCACCCTGTAGCTGTCGCTGAGATGTCAGGAACCATTCCAAGTTGGGTAATGCTGGAATGGTATTGCCCCAACAAAGTTCATATACATTTTATTTCGATCTTAATGTGTATTCCTCATCTTTGATGTACTCCCATAAATTCGAATCTGTTATTTCTTCATAATTGTGCACACATGGTATGTTGTTGTTGTTATGGGTATTTTGTATTTTGTTTTAAAGGATGGATATATATATTGTTATATGTGAGGTTTATATACCTAACTTTGGTCTATGATTGTACGTTGTATCGTTATTTGAAAATACAAACTTAACTTTTGTCTAGTTGTTTACATAGTATTTTCGTAGACATTTCTCAATTAGACTTTTGTGACATATGTAAGGTAGGCCAGTATTTTTCCATTAGAAATACTCATATTCTGATGTGACATAGGTCATGTAGGCATGCATATTTATATACAGATTTTGGTAAACAAATTCGTTCCTATTCTAGAATTTTGGTTCTAAAAGATCAGTCTGTAAGGAATCTATTTAAGTTGTGTTGTTGAAATAAGATATAATTTGAGAGGAATTATTTGTTTAAAAAATTCATTGGAAATATAAAAGTGCATGTTGACTTTTCGATTAATACATGATTTGGGGATTTATGTGAACTCATTCAAATACATTTTGGATTACATCTTTGTGGTACATCAGGACACTCAATGCCATTGGAATTCATTCACAACATTTTATTATTTTGGACTTGTCATTAGGACATTTAGGATTATTTGGAATTTAACTCACAAATTGTAAGTGTCGTTTGAATTTTAACTTTAATTGTCTGGAAATAAATTGCTTGTTGGTTTTACTTACATTGTTGGTTTCACTTTCTTTCTGTTACATATTTTTAAGACAGAGTCGTAATAATATATATATATATATATATATATATATATATATATATATATATATATCCTCGAGATTTAGCAGAAAACGCAGGGGTGACTTTTCATTATCAGAAAGGAAGGATAAGTACTTTGGCATATTTATAACTGATATAATATTAAATATTTACGGCCTCTCAAGACTATGCATACTTTGTCCGATATTTTGATTACATCATTTAAAACAAAACTAATGAAAAGATTTATGTATGAAAACAAACTACTTGGAAAATTCTACTAAAATACACTTTAAATCTAGTTCAAAGCATTATGTTATTCAATGAGAGGTCCAAATTATCTGAATATGATCCAGTTAAATAGCAGTAAATTATGTTTTGTGCCGACTGAAGTACTCATATTTCTTAAAGTAAGAGCATTCTAAACATTTTACAACTTATTTTTAGTTGACAGATGTGTTCAAATGCATCAGATGTTTTAGGTCAATTGACATTTTACAATTTAAGTAAAGACTGGTATTTTTCAGTTTTTGCTTGTCATATAACTACCCTGTTGTAAGTGGTTTATTAATCTGTATAAGATTCAGTCTAAAATACTCTTATGTTAAGCAAAATGAAAGGTATAATTAATGTATGTAGTTGTATAACTTCTCAAAGAGCAGTTACTACTGAGAGAAGAAAAAGATCTGCGTTTAATACTAAAATGTCAATCGGATATTTGGGAAAAAATGAAACATTCATTTTTTTCACAATACAACTATTTTGCTATGAATGTTTCTACTGTTTATCTATCTATCTATCTATCTATCTGCATATTTGTTACTCTCTCAATTTGACTTATATATGTATTTTATGTGTTTTTATTTTATGTTCCACTAGATTCATGTAAAAATTACTGTAAGATTCGCAAACTTCATTGAAGTCTATGCATTTCAATTACTATATATCGGGTCATGTCTATCACCAGGACCATGGATTAGATGGCAGTTATATGCAAATAAAGGAGAGTGGTAGGTATAACAATGGACCAAAACCACACAACTATTACATTCATTCACGTCATGAGGCATGATATATATATATATATATTACTTATTTATTATTATTATTATTATTATTATATTACAACCAAGCATCAAATAGTCTTCACAACAAAGAACAAAGCTTCACGAAAAAGCCTCACAAATACTCTTTACATAATTAGCTTCATATATTTTTCACACTTTGTTTTGACCTCTATCTCTGAACTCTTGTCTTGACAAGTCAAACCTTGCTGCTACATGACACTTAATGCAGCTTGTTTTGAAATGTGAAACATTGCTGCTACGTGACACTTAATGCAGCTTGCTTTGAAATGTGAAACATTGCTGCTACGTGACACTTAATGCAGCTTGTTTTGAAATGTGAAACATTGCTGCTACGTGGCACCTAATGCAGCCTGTATGGAAATGTCAATCCTTGCTGCTTCGTGACACTTAATACAGCCTGTATGGACATGTCAAACCTTAGTAATATAGAAAACCTAGGTCCTCTACCACTTATTCTGTTGTAGCCAGTTTACACCAGTTAATCAGTTTTCATCCACGCTAAACAGTTTACCCTAGGCCAACTCCCTTCTTATCCTCCAAATTTGTATGGAAATCCCTAAGCCACTGGTCCTCAAAATAGTTGTTATGACAGCATAATACAAGACTACCTGAGCCACTAACATTCAAAAATAGCTGCTATGGAAAAAGAAAAATATTGGGCACTGGTCTTCAAATTTGTATGGAGAAAAATCTGGACCACTGGACTTCGATTTCTTTTTAATGAAAACAAAATCTAGACCATTGTTTATTAGGAAAATCTTTTTTCCAGCCTGTTTGTGTATTGTGTATGTAGATTATTCAGTTAACTAAATCATAGAAATATAGTAATTTGAAAAGCAGGACTTATTGAAGTTTGATAAAAGTTATAACATGTGAAAGCTACAGATTTACATTATGAGTTCTGCACAACTACACAAGGTGGGTTAAGGTGTTATTCTGAAATTTAATGGACTTCGTCAACTAATTCCTTCACTTGAGTACAATTAAACTACAAGATTATAATAACTACTATAATCTTTTAGATCCACCTTGTCTGTCCATAAAATTGAAAACGTGTGAAAAATGTAAGACAAAACTAAAACTGTGCAAACTTTCTTGACTTGAAATATAAGTACAAACTTGAGCATGTGTGTTTTACAATTTACAAAATTACATTTAAAAATGTATTCTTTGTTATTATTAGTTTTGTATGCAACTAGACTCTACTACAACCGGTTGTCCATGCGGAGAGAACTGGATTGAACTGTATAATATTACTAACTATATGTTTTTATGTGGATGCACTGATGCAATAGCTACCACCAGCACTAGAATCCCACGTACATCATGATAAGGCAATCACATCTGGTTCATGTGCTGCTAAATCTACTGAGTAACAACTGCGTGGCAATTCTTTCAAAGTGCTTGTTTCTGAACGTTTGGAGAAAAATGAAAAAGTTACGCATTATATTCAACAGGCAACGGGTTAAAAACTTTTAGTTGTGTTTGACCAAATGTTACCTGTTATAAAAGCAACGCATTACTTTCAGTAAACTGAACACATTTCTTTCAGGAAAAGTAACTCGTTAGGTTTTGCTATGTAATATGTTTCTTTTAACACCCGTGACAATTGAGGTTACTAACCATTTAATTGGAATACTATGGCACCAACATTTTCACTACCAACATATCGAAGAAGAATGTTCATAAATAGGAGAGCATACAGCATCACTGAGAAAATGTTTAATATTACCAAACACGTGATGGACACGGCGGCTACAGGGTATCTACATATCAAATTAAACGAAGAACTTGATGATACAGTATAAATTGAAGAAGACAAAGATTCTTAAGTTTTGTCTACACTCATGAATAATATGAATAATATATATATATATATTATATCGTCCAACCACCCAATGTCGTGAGCCTCCTTCAATCGTGCGGCATGTTTCTCGCGCCCTAATGTGCTTGTTTCGACATGACGTCATCAAATGTGTCACCAGCGTTCTTCAAGAGTGACCGGAATGAATTAAACAGTAAAATCAGACAAAATGAGATTTAAACAGATAATTTCATGTAATTTTAAGAAATCATAATGAAAATCTATGTTTTCACTAATGCCTTATTTGTGTCAGACATTTTGGCCTTGAATTTTCTGTTATATGCTAAAGATCGCGCCCCCGATCACATGATGACTTTATTTACATATTTTGAACAGGAAAACCAACTTTGGGAATTATTTACAGCTAGATAGCCAATGTAAATATTTGGTTTTAATCATGTGGAGTTCTTATACAACGTAAGAAAAATGTACACTCGAAATGTATATTCACTCCGGACTTTTTCGTTTCAGTATTATTTCATAATGAACATATAGTCTACATCAAAAGACATTGAATCTATTATAATAACATGTGTATCCATTCACTAGCGTCTATTTTTAAATTTCCCTCTCCCTCTGTCTGGCTGTCTCTCAGTCTATTGAGTCATGTATTTATATGGTAAAGAACAAGCAAGCAGTAATGTAAGTGCACAAACTGCATAGAGGATTAACGGAAATCGTTTTTTCATGTTTAAATTTTATTTTTTTCTTATTAAAAAACATAGAGACGCTATGAACTAATAGTATCCATACCTTGACCTAACTGGCATATTCCGGTCATATGCCACGTAACTTTCTAGTTGCGGCACGAACCATGGATGCCACTTCCGGAAATAAGCAAAATGACACATGCTCGGAAAAACGGTAATTCTGAACTAATGTACATGAATGCCAAAATAAAACACAAATAGTAAATACAAAGGACACTGTTAACAGAGCAAGTGAAAAGTGTGTACTACCAATTCTTTAATAAAATGGGAGCGCGTTTTGTACTACTGTTGTCCATGCTGATGTTTCATGTGCATCAAGTTTATTTAATAAAACTCGATAATACATGTATTTGATAAACACTGATGAATGATTTTGTATATTTTGGTGCGAGCTCTTCAGGTTGTCTGATAGCTTTAATATGTTCATACGACTTTCCAAGAATAGCAGAACAACAATTTTAAAGGGAATCATATTTTCTATATGAATGGCTTTCTATCTTTTGAAATAGGACTAAGATTACTTGTTGTGAAAAGAGCAAGGTACCAAATTCGAGGATGCGGGACATTCAATACCGTGTGTACATGTAATACTCTGAAATCGGGTCATTTACTAGAATATTGACGTCCATGTCTTAGTTCTAGAATTGTATGTTTCTTTCGTTGCTTATATGGGTATGTTTTATTGTATGATGTATGTTTTAGACCTGATGGATATGTTTCTTGTCTTCAGAGAGGTTTCCCCCTGATTCTATGTTCAATATGTATGATTTACACGTGGCATTTAAATCTCGGAACCATTAAAGCATCTTTACGCCTGACATAATTTCTAATAAATATCTCCAATTTGTCTCTCAAGTGCTACGGAAGAAGTTGACAGTTACACGAAATATAAAGAAAACAACGTGAGGAAAGGGAAGTTGTCATTCTTCTTTATCTTGATCATGATGGTAATGATGAAGATAATTCTTATGATGAGGTGGAGGGGCAGGAAAAGGAGGATGAGGATGGGGTTTATGAGTATTCCAAATACTGTAGGGAGAATGGCCTTGAAATTTTCATTTTCATTTTATCTGTTATCTTCACAGCTTTTTCTGTGATGGATACATTCATTTACGCCCTGAAAGGTGTTTCAAACATTTCTTTCTTCTATTTATGTACACCATGACACGAAAAGTTTTCCTCCAATGTTTGACAATCTCAGCATACCGCTAATCGTAGTGATGAAAATTAGCTCTACAGCACCGACACACTGCTTAGCAATGTATGATGAGACGAAATTAACCGTGATACATAATCTTCAATAATTTTATATTTGACCAGACGTTCTGATCCACGGAATGGAAGTTTGAAGCGAGTGCATTTCACAATATTTGCATTCCTTACGCCACTATAGCAATCGACTTACTCCAGTATGATAGAGTTATAAATCTGCTTTGATCTTTACATTCTGTCCGCCAATTCCACGTCTGAATAAGTACCTAGGTGATTGAAAGACGTAGAGATGAATTAGCCCTATTGTTGTTACTCAAGGCTCTGTCTGCTTGTGCACATGCAACTTGTGGTTCCGTTTTATGCACGGCCGATGAATTGTTCGATCATACCTACCCTTTGCAGTAGCGCCAAGGGACACGTATACAATTTTGATGACGAAACATGACGTCAGCAAATGAAGTCAAAATGTATACCTGAGCATTTGTAAATTCAGGAAACGGAAAAGGCCGTCAAAGCTGGCTGTTTTCTTCGAAAAGGCTGGCCTTAAACACGCCCTATGCCGCCGGAGTTGATTATGTCTGTGTAGAAATATGTCTGATTGAAAAAGAAGGATAAATTCATCCCCAAATAGAAGTTACAGAATCCATGAATTGGTGTATCGGCCACCGAAAAGGTCTGTCGGACGTAGGCTTTCAAGTTTAGTCTTGACCTTTATTAATTTACATCATCGAATTATGTGCCATACGTAGCTCGGTCCTTTCGCCCAGTCTTGAATAGTGTTTAGCTAAGCTAGCTCTCGTGCATAATCAAGTTGATTATGGTTGGGAGTTAAATGAACCGATAAACTACAGTAACAAATTGAAAGTTTGGCGTGCATTAATGACGATTCTAAAGACAATGATAACCATTCTCAACTTAGTGAATAAAAGCCACAACCACACAAATAGTAAATACAAAGGACACTGTTAACAGAGCAAGTGAAAAGTGTGTACTCCCAATGCTTTATTAAAATGTGAGCGCGTTTAGTATTACCGTTGTCCATGTTGATGTTTCATGTGCATCCCGTTTCTTTAATTTAACTGGATTATATTTGTACATGTATTTTATATACATTGATGAATGATTTTGTATATTTTAGTGCGAGTTCTTCAGGTTGTCTGATAGCTTTAATATGGTCATGCTCCTTTCCAAGAATATCAGAACAACAATTTTAAAGGGAATCATATTTTCTATAGGAATTGCAGGAGAAAGCTTTGGAAGATTTCCTTTGAAAAGTGTAAGAAAAAGCTTTGGAAGATCCATAAGATTCTTTTCTGCAACTATTTATCTTAAGAAAACCTTCATTGTTGCTTTGCAGGTGAAGATCGCCGAAAAACATGCGTATTAACGACATATTACCTTCTTGAAAGCTTGCAAAATACATTTCACTTCTTTGCCCCATATTCTAATTGTGAACCATGAATATCTTTTCCACTGCTAGAATCAAAAGACTCATATCTTTGGAAGAACAAAGTGAAACTTCTATTTAGTTTGGTACTTCAGTATTTTGACTGAAAACACTGACAATGCAGCACCTAACTCGGACAAAGCATCAAATGTTAAAGAATACTGTTTTGAGAAATGTATGAGCTGTACAAGAAAGGTGCGTGAATTTTGTCTCTGCTTGGCTCTCTATCTTTGTGAAATAGGACTAAAATTACTTGTTGTGAAACGAGCAAGGTACCAAATTCGAGGATGCGGAACATTCAATACCGTGCGTACATGTAATACTCTGAAATCGGGTAATTTACTAGAATATTGACGTCCATGTCTTAGTTCTAGAATTGTATGTTTCTTTCGTTGCTTATAAGGGTATGTTTTATTGTATCATGTATGTTTTAGACCTGATGGATATGTTTCTTGTCTTCAGAGAGGTTTCCCCCTGATTTTATGTTCAATATGTATGATTTACACGTGGCATTTAAATCTCGGAACCATTAAAGCATCTTTATGCCTGACATAATTTCTAATAAATATCTCCAATTTGTATCAGACGCTAATTACGACGATGACAGTTAGACCGAGGAGGAAATAAAAATGCGTAGGTAGTAGAAGTTTTCACTCTTTTTATCATCATTTTTTTTTTTTTGTTGTTGTTTTGGTTGGGGGAAAAGGTTGATATTTCTGACGTCGTTGGAGCTATTGTTGATGATGATGATAATGATGGCGATGATAATGATAAGGCTAATAATGATGATAAAGAGGAGGAAAAGGATGAGTAGGAGGTGAATGGAATTTATGAGTATTCCAAATGCGGTAAGGAGAATGGTATTGAAATTTGCCCTATGTTTTTACCTTGTATTCTCAGAACTTTTTGTGTCCATGTCACATCTATTTCCACCCTGAAAGGTTTCAAATATGTTTCTTCTATTTATGTGAACCATGCCATGAAATGTTTTTGTCGAATGTTCCAATATCAAAGTGGTTATTTTGTTCACAAATATTAAATGTAATTCCAAGAAGTTCGAAAGGCCTTCTTGCTTCCAGATAATTATTCTGTGGTGTCTTTAACTCATCATCAGATCCCTTTTCGAGTCAATCCATTTTACTTGTGTCTTTTTGAAAATTGGCCCTTAGTCCCGAACAACAGGAGATGTTTTCTACCACATCTAAAGCATTGTAAACGAATGTGCCATCATCAGCTAGGATAAGGTTGGAATCATCCGCATACTGATTTTAGTACATATTGCGAATTATTACAATATATACCAGCTATATTTGGATTATTCTTCGTGGCATCATGTAACGTTTCCACAGTTATAGTAAATAGGCATTGTTGACGGGGTCAACCTCTGTGTCTCCCAAGGGGGAAAAATTGTGAACCGGTGTCCATTATTTATCACAAAATTAGATAGGCCACGACAGAAGATTTTTGAACCATTGAAGGATCGAAGGACCGAATCCAAAGAATTTCAATGATTCTGTGATGCAAAGCCTTTCTATAGAATCAAAAGTTTTATCAACTTGAAATAAAACACATTGCGGGAATATCTTCCGGTTCTTTTTTCTTCTTTTTTTTTTTCTCAATAAAATTATTAATGAGACTGGTACAATTTCTAATACATCTACTTTTTTCAAATATAATCGAGTTTCGCTAATTGTTTTTGTTAATATTTTTCTTCTTCAATTTGCTTGAGTTGAAGATGCAAATTTGAGATCAACATTAGCAAGTTATATAGGTCTCTTTTTTTAAATAGAATTTTTATTTTCCTACTTTTGGAATACACGTAATGAATTGTTGTCACATGCATAACACAGAGCTCTTATTATAAAGGCCCAAAATCTGACTTGAAGAATGTGCAGACTCTTATAGTAAAATCATCTAAACCTGGTGATTTTCAAGTTTTCATATTTTTCAATGCAGAAAGGCATTCTGGTAGCGAAAGTAGACTTTCAAGTAAGTCCCTGTCATCTGCAGATAACTTATTTATCAATGGATTAGAGGATTCAAAGAACATACTTCTGTGATTATCATCAATTTCTGGAAGAATATAGATTATTATAGAAAGATATTTGTTGTTGGAGAATGGCGTTCAAATCAGTTATTTCTAACCCATTATTAAGAATTAGTTTATGTATCAGTTTTTTCTGTAAAGTGTCTATTTTCCTAGTAACGAAAAGAATCATACTGCTTTTTTAACTTTATACTTTCCATCTAGCTATTGCCCTGAGTATAATACCTTTGATTGTTCCTCTTTAATACCATTTCATCTTGTTTATGAAAGAGTGTTCATCATATTTATCATTGTCATACAAGTTCTTAAGCTCTTATCTCTCTCCGTAACTCTGTATGTCTGTCTCTCTCCTCGTTGTGTTGATCACTCTGCTTCTTCTTGAAAGAGATATTGCTTTTCCAAGTATCATTATTTTTGAGAGTTTAACTGATTATCAATGGAAAAATGTAAGGTGTCTAAATTATCATATTCATCCAATTTATATTGGTCAATTGTCGCAAAGATTCGGCGTTTTACAGTATTTACTTATTTTATTAAGGATCATTCATATGACTCTTATTGAATTTCAATATCAAACGTCCTCTTTTCGGGTCACATAATTTTAAAAAAAAGAGATCGGACAGTGATCTGACTTGCAACGAAGACCAATATCAGAGTTTTCGACAAATGTTTGAAGGTTATCGGATAACAAAACAAAATAGGACAACCTAGCTTGTTGTTGTATTTAAGAGCAACAGATCTTGACACTGCTGCCAGTTTCAGCTCACCTGGCCGTATGACCAAGTGAGCTTATGGTATGGCACTGCGTCCATCGTGAGTCGTCCGTCGTGGGTACTTTCGTCAACAATTGCTTGTTACCAATTTTCTGATCTGATTTCAAACTTGGAATATGAGTTTATATCATCAAAATCTCAAACGAGTTTGATAATGAGCGAGATGCACGGATACTGATAAGGTTATCTTGCATCTGATTGGTTAACCTTGTTAACACTCTGGATGTTGTCGTTCTAATCCGAATTTGATCACACATGGAATATATGCTTAGATCAGCAATGTCTCGAACGATTTCGACAATGAGCGAGATCCACGCATACTAATTAAGTGATCTCGCATCTGATTGTCTGAGCTTGTTGCCCGTCTGAAAGGTATATATAGCGTTATATAATCAAGATCTTGGATGTGTAACAAATGTGTAGTTAATACGTTTTCGTATTTCCTAATAAAGTCATGCAAATACATTCTTTCTTCGCGAAGTGTCGTAAGTATTAATATGTGCTACTTGATGGCTATATTGGTATAAGATTACAACATAGGTTTACATTGGGGGTCGTTGTTGCTGCTGCTGATGTGGTTGTTCTTCGTCATGGATCCAATCCTTATCTCCCCGCAGTTTCATCTTTTCTGATTGGGGTGATCAAAATCCCTCTCCCTCTGCTGCATAGCCCATTCTTTCCTCTCTTCAGCCCAGGCTGCTTGAGTTTTCTCAGCTTCCTCAACCATTACCATGGCGGAAAAGGTGCCCTGGCAAGGGGTGCGTCACCGTCTGGGAAGGGCTCCTCTTGGTCCAGAGTAAAATGGGTTATTTTGGTTGCTGTGCTGAAAAATAATAATTCGTCGTCTTGCAGTCCTGTGTATTGAGTATACTTTTGGCATAACTCCGTTCCTGTGGCTATTAAAATGCAGTTAGTGAGAGGGTTAGTAAAGATGTTTTAAGGAGTGGAATTTGGGGTCGTGGCGAGTTGCCTTTGCGGTTTTATCTAGCTGCTGGTGCTATACTTAATCGGTTACTGCCTTGTGCAGTGGGCCCTGATGGTCTGGTCTTAGGACCACCTGGTGTGCTGGATAATGGGTGGGGCACGTCTATAGGTTTGAATGTTAACCACGTTCCAATGGTTGCCGCCTTGTTCAGCTGTCCTGATGGTTTGGGCATAGGACCACCTTATACTGTTATAATTTTATATGGGTGAGAAGACTGAGGGTCACTTGTGTGGATTGCAGCTCCTTGTCTTACATGCATTTTTTAAGAATTTAAGTCTCAACACCCGAAACTAATAATAGTAATAACAATGTTTTGTTGTTGTTGTTGTTGTTGTTATTAGGCAGGGTTATGTTCAATAGTATTAGTTATATAGATACCATTACCCCATATCATCCATCAATGTGTTAGAGAGCGAGACGGGGGGGGGGGGGGGTAATATATGTGTTATTGTCTTTACATTGTCTTTACGGATTATGTTATAATTTTCCCACCACCAAGTGTTAGTATGGGATTATTCGAGCTAGGCAAACTATGCATTTTGTTACAGAACTTTGCATTTTTTTATATAACTTTTAACTGATTGATTGATTTTTGAATTAACGAAGTGTGCGGCCATTCCGCCATGTACGTCAGATAGCAATGTGAGTACAGAGCACTATTTAATTACTTGTGGATGTCTGGTGAGGCAAAGGAGGAAAACCACTCGGAAAGGGGTGCGCCGTCGTCCCATGAAGCTCCGTCATGTCCAGAGTATAATAATTTTGATTTGTGTTCCAAAAAGAATACAATTTGTCATATTGCAACCGAATTTTCAATAAATAATTTTTAATTAACTCTGTATTGTATGGTTCACGTATTATTGTTATTGCGGGGAATTAGAAAAAGAATATAGGATTTAGGAGCGGAATTTTTAGCTAAGACAAGTTATCTTATTGGATTTATATTCATGCAGTTAATGATATTAATCATTTACTGCCTTGTGCAGTGGGCCATGATGGTAGGGCTTGGGAACACCTCATATGTATGATAGGGTGTGGGGCATAACATTGGGGTGTGTGGTGTTTTAACCTTCCAATAACTGCCGTCTTGTGCAGCTGACCCTGATTGTCTGGGCTTTTAAACACCTTATATAACTATTAAGGGGTGGGGCGGTTCTGTGATTTTCTTATCAATATTGCCGCCTTGAGCAGCTGGCCCCGATTGTCTGGACTTTGAATCACCTTATATGTCTTAATTTTATGAGGTTGCTAGTTTGCTGGTCGCCTGCCTGGCTTACGACTCCTTGTGTTATTTACAGTTGTTAGTGTAGCGTCCCAATACCAGATAGTAGCAGCGGAGAGATGGTCGAGATAATAATAATTTTAACAAATATTTTTGAAGAGTATTATTCCTGTAGCAGGAAAAATATAAATAAATAATAATGACAGAAAAAAAACATGCATGATGTGTTAGCAATAGGGGTAGAAGAGGCGGTATTATAATTATTGTCCTGCAGTTGTTTAGGGTTATTACCTTTTTAATTTACCTCTACTTAAAATATTCCATGACGTCTCTTTTTTATGGGGGTAGAAATTTTCTCGCATCTGAGGGCGGGGATAGGCCGCTCGTTGCGAATTGGCCACCCCAGCATACTATCCCCTTCCTCTTAGGCGGAGTCCTTCTCTTCCCGCTCTATACAAGTGCTGTGTCCCTATTGCCTGTTTAATGTTTTATGGTGCGGAGTTAGTTTTTGTTGTGGCTAAGCTTGGCCCTTAGTTGGGGTTTAAATTTTTCCTCTCTTTCCGATTTCTGTTAAATACCCCATTATATTTGTATACACTAAATTGATGTTATTAATTTTAGTTGTTAAGAAATTCGGATTTTAATTCTTTCTGTCTTTCCTGAAATTGTGTTCTCTCTCTAGTGTACTTGGGGCATTTATTGAATATATGGTCGAGTGTTTCTGGGGTGGGCAGTTTACGCCTGCTTCTTTGATACCCGGTACAAACCTTCCAAAACTGTTTGCTAGAAGAGTTTTTCCAGTTTTAATTCGATTTATGACTTTGATGTCATGTGGGTTTCCCAGGTTTGGTGCGAGGGTGTTTCTATTGACTTTTTACATATGTCGTATAGCCTGCGCCTTTTGTTTGTTTTGTCCCACTCTCTCAGTCACTTTTTTTAAAAAAAATCAATTTCTTGCCTAATCACACTTGCGATCTCCTGGACGCTGTATTTCAATTGGTGGATTTCTTGTTCGCTTAACTTGTTTTTTGCTACTTTATCTGCTCTTTCATTTCCAGGTATGTCAGTGTGAGAGGGCACCCACCTCAATTCTACAGTTTGATCGGTTTGTTTGAGGATTTTCAGTTTCAGGTAGACGTCTTTCATCATGTTTTCCCAACATGAAGAGTTGCTTGATTCCAGAGTCCGCAGCACACTGAGGGAGTCGCTAATTATCTTTGATTTTGGGTTAAGCTGACCCGAATCCATTTTATTTCTTTGGAAATTGCCGAAAATTCGACCATGTAAATGGAGCAGTTGTCCGGTAGCCTCGCCCCAGTGTGATGTTTTTCTCCGGTATTACTACTGCTGCTGCAGTACGCCCTGGGTCTGGGGATTTTGATCCATCGGTGTAAATATGGGTGTATCCCTCATACCTTCTTTCTATTTCACAGAAACTTTTCGCCCTTATTTCTATAGGTTTTTCCTGTTTATCGCCATATTTAAGAGCATTAAAGTTAATATTTGGCACAGTACAGGTCCATGGCACGGGGTCAGCATATTTTGTTGTTTCCGCCTGAAGGTTCGGGGTGTTTAATTCCCTTTTCAGGTCGTGGATTTGTTTGCCTCCAGGTACATTTTTCAGTAGTTTATACCTGAAGGGCCTGTTGCATCTCTCTTTTATTGCCCGAGTCGGTGCGATTTATCGTGTGTTGATATTCTTGTCGCATACCTCAGGAGCAACTCTTCTCTTCTCAAGCAAAGTGGAGGCTCTCCAACTAAAATTCTTATTTCCTCCCTGGATGTGTTACAGAGTGCATAGAATTAAAGCCGTGTGTTGTATTCGGTCCAATGTTTTAAAAATAAATTGGGGTTTGCCGAAGCATACGCTTGACACCCGTAATAAATTTTGGATCGAATAAGTGTCCGATAAAGTGTAAGGAGTGTGGTTTGATCCGTCCCCCAATCAGTTCCCTCAAGGTTCCTTAAGAGGTTTAGATCATTCCCACATCTCCTTATTAGTTCTGTTATATGATTGCTCCATGTTAGGTGCTCATCGAGTAGCATCTCCAGAAATGTAGCCACTCTCTTTTAACTGGCGAACGCACCGTTTTATATGCTTTAAGTAAGCACTTGAAAGAAAAAATCCGTAGGTGTAATACATAATATAAATCAAGAGAAATTGCGCGGACCTAAAAGATCTGCGTTTTTGTAACAGAAGACAATCTGTCTACAAGTTCTGGGAGCTTTAGCTGTTTCCACTCAGTGGCTTGTTTATAGCATATACATAGCGAAAATCATTGGCCACGATCCCTGGAACTAGGGATTATCTTATGTTATTATCCACAGACAAATATGTCAGTGGGTGATAGTACAAAACATATAACAAGTTATTAATTTTATATAATAAAGCTATCAAGTATTGGGAGAGGAGGAAATAAGGGGCCTGTATATACAGGAACCTCAGAGAACGATTCATCCAAGAAAGTAGCAAATTAAGAGAAGCCACCGCAACAAAAACGATCATATAAATACATTTACTTTTCAAACTTCTTTTTTATTCTTTACGGAAAAAACAACACATAAACATCAGAGGGTGGGAACACGAACACATAAAAGCCTTTTAATGTTTTGGACAAAGAGCCATGGAGGGGGACACACTCGAGGCCAATAGCTAATTATATCTAAATGTCGAAGATGTTCCCACAAATAAAAATTAACAATCTTCTAGAATATAGATATCTGCAATTAAGTATGCAAATTAGGAACATATATGTCGTCCCGGACTCTGTCGATAATTTCCGAGCAAATGGTAATTGGAGATGTTCGTTACGTTTCGTTCAACGAATTTCTAGTTGCTTTAGTAATTTAACGTATTTCATTTTAACCCAGAACTTAACTTGGCAATGAATTTAAAAATTTATTTAGTAGTAAATGTATCACGTGCTTGTCTCTGGACAGTATTTGGGTAGTGTTTGGGAGTATTTGGGCAGTATTTGCGTATATTTGGGCAGTATTTGGGTGTATTTGGGTATATTTGGGTGTATTTGAGTAAATCGTGCCGCCGGGCAGTGGACGGGTGTTCAAAGTCTTGAATTCTTTCTTCAATAATGAAAGTAACCGGAAGCGGGAATACCCAGACACTGGGACACTAACTTGCAATAGAATGTGATAATGCGGTTAGATATCAAATGTACATAGATTCTAGATTATATCACTCACATGTTTGTATGTTTGTCTGCGCCGTTTACATACTGCATCAGGTCAGAGAGAGAGAGAGAGAGAGACCTTGCTCAGTCGTGTTCTGCGATACCGACTTATGTCATCGTAGGCAGAGAACCGTTGCAGCTCATTTACACATTCACAAAAGTAAATAGATTACGCAACCTGCTGCAAGCGTCTTCATAAATATATCCCAACAGAAATTATTTCCCTTGCACCTTATATGTTTGAGGTATGGATTCATTATATAACTCGAAGGTCTACTGGCCACTTCTAATAAAATGCATCAACTTTAAGTTAAAACTCAACCCAAATTTCCCCATCAGTATAGATTTGGATACATTGCAGTCTCCCTGTGTTGACAAACCTAAGATATTTTCAAACTAATGACTTGTTAGTGGAAATTTTAAAATAATCAGTTAATAGTTGATTGGAGATATTTTCTATACTTTTAATGGACAAAATTATTTTAGCCTACTTGGAAATGTTGCTTTGTATTTCGGAATGTCAAATTATTTACTTGCACGTTTGTTGTCTGCCATGTTGTTGGTAGTTGTGTTGGAAAGCTGTTTTAAATGGAAGTTTTTATTTATATATCTTATTTTTCCAGAAAGTGAGAACATTAAAATTAAAAGTGTAAACAGATTTTTCCTAAAAAGAAAGTTATAATTGAATACTTTTTTGTTTGGCTTTTGCAACCATTCTTTGATTATTTTGAATTGTCACACTGTGACTGTTTTTCTCGCCTTTGGAGACACCTAAAATGAATTTGGTGTATTACAACCAATATGAAAAATACGGAAAATACCATTCAAATTATAAATTGATCGACTTTTTTCTATATCTACCGATTTTCTAAGTCTTTATATTTAATTCTGATTGTTTTAATTCTAAACTGATTTTCCCTTAAACGTTTCCATCCTGATCCTCTGCAGATTTTGTCGAAGAGTTGGTGTTAGAGGAGGGGTGGGGGCAGTCAAAGAAGTAGACGGATATTTTGTACACGGAATTTATATATCTACTGGTGGGAGATAGCGGCTTATTGCAAATTATAATGCACAGAAATTCGACCCTTTAGCAGAGCCGTTGAACAGAATATCATTATAAAAAACAACGTAAAAATGTACCCAACATTAAATTTACAACGAAACAATGTAACCTACATTCTTTGCGTGCGCATAAAATCATACCCCATCCCCAAATTACACTGCCCTACTCCTAAAGTTAATATTGACCACTCCTGGTGTCAACTGAAAAGTAGAATGGGCGTCGTACATCTTGTGCAGTAGACTTTGTGTGCTTTCTGACGAAAAAATTATGAAATCCCCTTCATTCATTTTTTCTTCGCAGAAGAACTGATTGAAACAGGGTTCGCTTGTACTGAATAAAGACGATGATTTTATTACAAGTTCAATTTGAAACTCGCCACGCATTACTCATATAGGTGAGGTATGTGCACTATTGACATTTTGTCTCGTTGTTTTGGATATTTTTCTTATGATCAAAGCCTCTGAGACAAAGAAATATTCCAAAAATAGCACACCAATGCCGTCTAGCGACAGAAAAGCTCCAATAAAATCGTCAAACTTCCACTTGAACGCTGTACTGTCCTACCAGTTATTAAGCGTGCAACTGGATAAAATAAAAGATTTACAACATAAAAGACAAAACATGAAAGTGAAGGTAATATTCGAAGGTTAAATAGAAAGAAAGGCATTTTCATTAACAGAATACACATACAGATACAATATGGATATGGTGAATTCATAAAACATGCCTAAAACGTGCTTTAGTAACTATTTATCATAGCATTTCACTTTTTTTTCTGAGGTTAACAGTGTGGGACTAAACACACTACATTTAAAAAGGACTCATGTACTCAAGCTATTACACATGCATACATGTATTTGCATGCACGGTCGGGCAGATAAAATCGCATAGTCTCCACCGGTTTTAGGTAGAAGAGCGTGAAATGAAAATATTGTTACTCACACAGAGAAGTCAACCAGTTCAGTGGGTGATATTGGGCAGTATCCAACGTAATCAAATATTTATTGACGTCATTGCGTTCCTATCGTAACAGCAATCTGAACATCCTTAGCCTTTTTGTGAAATATAACCTCAGATGTGTGGCATCGACAGCCATTTTGAATTTATTATTGAAAACGACGGGAACATGTGACAAAATACTATATAATTGTGGATATAAAACCATTAGTATTGATTCATTAAACAATATGATTCGTAAGCTACATTTAGTTAACAATATATTTCTTACTTTAGATATTTTCATTTGACCACCTGCTTTTTAATCTATATACATTCAGGAAACAGATTGTACGTTGCGTACTACTTTGTTGCGCAGAAACGTTGTGCTTTTTTTAATTTTTTTTTATATATTTTTGGAGATGGGCAAATGAATCCACCTCATGCAGACTTCAGAGCGTAACATCATTAAACAACACATTTTAATCATTGTGAGTTTACTTGTAAGGATTTTGGTTTCTAATTTTGTTTATTTCTGCATTCAGACGTGAAAGAAACCCCGATTTTACGCGAGATAATGGCGTTGTTATGTATAATGAAATAAAATGATGTAAGACTGTTTAACTCATTCACCTTTGTGCAAAATGTAAATAGTTTACTTTATTTTATTGAGAAATAATACAATTAATAACACCGAAAAACAATCGTGAAAACTGTGTCCATGTAGTTAATTTGTTTTCGTCTATATATATTGGTCTCAGTATGCTTATATTTTGGTTAGATTTTTGTCGTCTCAATATACTGGTCCGAGTATGTTAATGCCTTTTTTTAAAGGTAGATTTATGCAGAATTTATTTGTATACTAAATAAACCATATATACTAAAACAATGAGCACCCTTAAGTTATTTTCATTAGCTGAATTTATAATGTATTATTTAATTGTATGCACATTATTACTGAAAGTGAACTGGCAAAACCACGTTTGATAAAAGCAGCTATAATTAAAGCACTATTGGTGTCATTTGCCAATTTTCTGAATTTAATACCATTCTAGAAGACAAAATATAATGCTGACTTAAAATAACTTTGTGATCTGTGGCTACATGGAAGTGTTATTATATTATATATGTTTAATATAATAAAATATCTGTTCAGAAATCAATATTTATGGATTGAATATGTGCTTTAAAATAAATATTTTCAAATGTTTCAAAGGTTAAAATGAAAATAAGATTACTGGTTCGAGATTTTACTCAAAAGATAAAAATTCAACGATAATAGTAAAGTACATTATATCATTGTGTTACTCATCAATTACTCTGTACACATTTTTTGGAGTAAATATAATGCAAAGAAAGCACCATTTCCATGATAAATCAATAAAAACCATGGGTAAATTTTTATTAGATTCTCTTACTATGTTTGCGAAAACAATAATAACTACTAAAATAAATCTGGTTTTCACGATTTTATGCAGTTAATAATTTGCATAAAAATTATATTGTTCATTATGAATTGACAGCAAACAAATAACATTCTGTGCTCTAAACAAAGATTTCTAAAATATGTTTCATCTTTCAACAGAGATAACACCTCCATTTATCATTTTCTTTATTTTAATTAATTTATTATTTTCTTTAGTTTAATTATTACAAGGTTCACAAGATTAGCAGAATATAGACGTATGATATTGACGTATGATCTTGTATTGAATTAAATCATAAATCCAACAGAACCCCAGTTTAATTTTTAGTATAATATAAATAAACCAGAATTGTGCCCCCCCAAAAAATCACAAAGCTGAATGAGCTGCTGTGAAAATATTTCACTAATAAATTGCCGATGCGAGATAAACAGTCTTACATCATTATAACACCATTATCTCGTGTAAAATCGGGGGTTTCTTTCATTAAATGCAGATTTGAACTGCTGAATGTACCTGGGAAATAATGAGAAATATCATATTTTAAACAAATGTATATATCACTTTTGAATCCAAGACGAAACTTAATAATATTTCACATGGTCCGAATCAGCCTGGCATTTGGTCCGAATCAGCCTGTTTCCTATTTCGGTAACACACGCTGCACCCAAATTTCGATTGTTACTTGATTTCGGTATGCAATTGACACTAATCAATGCCTGATTTCTCCGTCATATTCAGACACGACTATAATTGTGTCGACAGTTAAAATCACTACTTAAAGAATATGTAATCAAGAGTTTTTCTTAAAAATGTGTGCCATTTGTCATTGAGTGTAACAGGAATATGATACTGTATGGGTGACACAATATTGAATAGCAACAGGCATATAAGTTCAGTCACTGGCAGTTTGCATGATTCTTGTGGAAAACTAATTATTAAATTGTTAAAACTTGAAGCCTACATTTTTTGTTGTTTGTGGTTTATTTTTCAGCATTTTTTATGGCGCCTTCTCATTGAATACATAAATATATATTAGAGGGTCAACAGTCTTGACACATTTAAAGATCTATTGATCCCGAGGGAAAAGGAGGAAAAGTGGGAAGGGAAAGAACCAAAATATGAAATAGGGCTAAATATGGAAATACAGGTCTGAACACGGAAAAAGAAGTGATATGGGTACTGTGACGACATAATTTTTCTCCTACTGGTATATTTCAATATCGCATTATGAAATACATAATAATTGGTATTATCATCAATTTGATTATGATTATAAACATATTTTGATACCTTGATTTCATAAATTAGAAGACGAGCGCTTAAACACCTAAACTAGAATGAATCTGATGATTTTAAAGCTACAGAGCAAAGTCGAAACAGACATTTGCCAGAGAGAATGTAGGAACAGTTTTTAAGAAGGAATAGTAGTACATGTAGCAGTGTATGTTGCAATATTAGTACTTTTTATTTATTTATTTATTTATTTATGTTTGTGCTTGTGAATGATATGTTTTTTGAAGTGGTTTGTCACATAATGATTAACAATTCATTATAATCACAACATTTTGTTCGTTATTTGTGTCCATTGACAAGTTTTGTTTTGTGACCCCCCTGCTTCATATTGTCAGTTTAGATAAATAAGTACATTGATTAGATATTCAAAGATCTTGGGTACAATTCATGCCATTTGGTCTTGACTTTAAAAGAAATTCGTTCTTGGCAACTCAAAGTAAAACTAGATAGTCAGTGAAGATCCCTTCTTTCATATTAACTTCGCACATTAGTTATGACAGTTAGTTCCAGCACCAATTTTGTTTTCATTTAAAGATATTTTTTACCTAGCTTTTGTAAATTAGATGAGTGTATAAGCGCCTAAAAAACAAACGTATGAACATAACGCTACTGAACTGATAAAAGTCAAAATTGAGACTTGTCTGCGTAAACATACGCTTTTCTGATGAAATTTTAGGAATAGTTATAGTGCTACTTTTAGTATGTATGTATGTATATATGTATGTAGATGTGCACGTACGTACATATGTATAAATGTACGTGCACACGTAAGTACGTACATATGTATTCATGTATGTCTGTATGTGTGCACGTACTGATGCATATATGTACATATGCAAGAGTGTACTACTCTTCATATTTATGAATTAGGAAGTGCTTTCAGCACATATAAATGACATAATAAGTATTAACATAATGATGGCGATTCCTTTTGTTGTTGTTGTTGTTGTTATTTTTGAGCATCTATCAATTACAGGTTGTCGGGATGAATTATAAGAGAGAGTCCACAATTTAACATTTTCGGTACAATTAACTAAATTTTAATCTTGCATTTAAGCGGATGTTCATCTTTGGCAATCAAATGTAAAGTTGAGTAGTTAGTCAAGACCCTTTTCTTAATCTGCAATTTTGCAAATCAGTTGTGGCAAATATGCAATCACCATACCGATTGCTATTATAAACATATTTTGATAACCGTCTTTTGTAAAGTAAAAGAGAAGCACACAAATGCCCAAACCGCATTAATCTTTTAAACGTACCTATTATGAGCTTACAAAAGGGCCTTTCTGTTTTCGTTAATTTTGCAACTTAATCGTAACAAATAGTGTAATTATCACCTTGTTTCTGTACAGAACATGACACTCGCACAAAAACTTCCATAAATCTGAGGATCTTAGTGCTTTTTAGGTAACATAAATCCAAACTGGCACAAGTATGAAAGAGTGTAAAAAAATTATTTCAAGAAGTTTTAGTAATAGTAGTGGTAGTGCCAGTTGTAGTACTGGTGTCAGTTTTTATTGTCTTGACATCAGTATTACTTTTCTGACGCCGTAGGGTGAAAGTTATGTTTTGCCTTTTTTTTTTTTTGCACATTTAATTGTTTAGATGCTTTCTGACAAATTTCAGTAACTTGCTCATTCAAGTTTGGCATAAAGTCCAAAGTGACTCCTAGTAGTTTTACAGAATCTTCACAAGATATATTGGCCTCACTGGAGGAGAAAGTCTTAAGTTGTTCTTTGGTTTTCTTTCCAAGTGCAATAGCTTGAAACTTATCAGGGTTTGCTTTTATTTCATTGTTGGTAAACCACCTAATCAAAGTATTGCACTCCGTTTCCAAAGTAGATTTTATAATACTAATGTCGTGGTGAGCGTAGGTAAGTGTGTTGTCATTAGCATAGTTGTATAGATCAGAATTATTTATGAAAAAGAAAAGGTCATTAACAAAGATATTAAAATGTATGGGTCCAAGAATTGATCCTTGGGGTACCCCTTTATAGATATTTGCCCATGAACTAGTCGAGTTTACTATTTTGACACATTGTCTTCTGTTTGAGAGATAATCTTCCATAATGTTTACAGCCGAATCTGAAAGTCCATATGCTGCCAGTCTCTGGATGAGGAGTTTGTGGGGTAAACAGTCAAATGCTTTTGATAAATCCATCAAAATAGCTGCAGCATATTTGTTTTGGTCTAGGGCTAAGCGCAAGTTTTCTAGTAGTCAAAGTAGTGTAGTTACCAGCTGAAACCCTTTCTGAAAGCAGAAAGGTACGGGTGTAAGATATTGTCAAAGTACTTAGTGATCTGGTCGCAGATAGCTCGTTCAACGAGTTTTGTTTTAGTTGGGAGAATACTGACAGGACAGTAGTTTTGTTTATCAAGTGGGTCGTTTTTCTTATATATCAGGACCACCTAAGCTTCCTCGAGTCTTATAGGGAAAATCTTTTGGTCAAGGCTGTAATTTATGACTTTGGTTATAGGACCAGTCAGTGATTGAGTTCCAAGTTTTATTAGTTCTGGTGAAATAAGATCTATCCCAGTTGCTTTTTTTGCTTTTTTAATGCTGTCACTAGATGTAATGGGAATGATCTCACTATTGTGCGAATGATGTCACTGAACAACCAATATCAGGAGACATGTATTTTATGTACAAACGGGGAATGGGAGTTGTGTGCTACAGAGTGAATTGAATCATTCAAAGCTTTGATTCAGAAGCAAGTTTGATATATCATACTATGAAAATTTTCTTTTCCTGTGTAACTACAGGGCATATTCATCTTGTGGTACAAAAAATACATTTTCACTCATGGCTTCCAGTATTAACGTTGGGAAAGACAATATCATCTTTATGGAATATAATATAATTTCAAGTTCTTTAAGTTCCTCAAGCAGAATCAATTACTGAAAAGAACATTATTGTTTCATTCACCATCAAAATAAATTCAAGCATCTATTTTATGAAATTTTTTTTCTTTCATGTATCTGTCAATAAGATAATTTCCTGCTGATCACTAAATCGATATAACCATAACTTGACCCAGATAAATTGCATGATAAGTATTGATATTGTAGTGCTTATTTATTTTCATGATGGTGATTAATGGAATAGAAAGATGGACATTTTCAATTTATTTTATGAATATATGCAGATGAGTATTCCATAATTTAAAAATTACTGCCAAATACTTTTATTTATTGTAAGCTCCAAAACATAGAGATTTAACTGTTTGCCTTTTATCTGGCTCTTGACAAAACCCTCTGCGAATTCTGTTTATACAGTATTTACTTTGGAAGATTAATTGGAAGGTTGACTCCATACAACCAATTTAATGTCGACATGGATTTCATCCTATAATGAAGTTTTCAAACTCAGCAGTTCTATATTTGCTATGCTTTGGGTACAGATGTACATGTAATTGTTACAAAGTATGTTGTATTTGTAAACCCTGCATCAGCATAAATGGTGCCTTCGTTAGTTTTGTTATCATGTCCCTTTTATTTCATTGTATAATTGTTTGGTAGAATCAATTAAAACTGAATTTGTTCCCTGAACTGATAGATCCAGCTCTACCATATGATATTATATAGTTATCATGGCCTTAATTATGATGTACGGTTTGAATTAATCAAGCTTCCACTAATGATTTTTTTTACAATTATTCCTGGGGTTTTTAGTGTAGAGGTCAAAGATATAGAAAGACTAAGTACTATTTACTTTGCGGAGAGTTAAACATGAAACAAAACATATGTATCTTAAATTATTGTATTCTTTCCCATCAAGATCCCTCCTTAAACGAAAACTCTAGAAGAATTCAACTTCTAGTCATGATTTCACATAGAATTTCATCAAAGAAGAAACAGTTTTAAATTCTAAACATACTTTCAGGTTTGCAGTGATTCCTTGGATCATGATGTCGAGGTAAGCAACACCCAAGATTATAATTTTAGAGTTCTATCACATTTCAAGATGAACCAGAAATGAAATTAGGAATTGTTTCAAACCCTATTTGCTATAAACCCATAGTTATTATCTGTGAAGGATTTAAGCTATAAAACTGATATCCATGTTGAGCAATTTCTTTGACTTGGGAAATGGAACTAACATTTGAGACAAACCTACAATTTAATCACGGAAATGTTTCTGAATTTACGGAAATCCTACTTAAATAATGAATAACAGTACAATACAAAATATATATTTTGTTCAAATATGTTCAAACACAGTTGTATTTGAAATGAAGTTGTTTCTATTATAACGTCAAAAGATGGCATTTACTAAATGTTAAAAAAAAGATAAATAATAAAGAACATAAGTAATAATATTTTTATTTTATCAGATAGAAACAGGACACAAAATCAATATCTGGCAAATGAATTCATTCAAAATGTGCCTCAGCGCTTCCCATTGATATAAATTTGTTTCCATACAGGCATTACATGTATAGGGAGTAGATAAATGGCATCAAGTTTGTATTTGCAGTTTCCAAGTAAACCTATCACATGCCATCATATGGGAATGGAGCGACCTTATCAGTACTCTTTGATGTAAGTGTTACATTGACAAATCCAGAAACTTCACCCACCTACCACCAAGTGGTGGCTGTCAAACGTTCTTTATTCAACATTCCCATGGACCACTGCCAAGTTTCAAATCCATCTCTGATTTATAAAGTAATAACCTGTGGCGTGCTCACCTTGTTTGACAATAAGGAGGTCAGGTTAACGGATGGTTTTTTTGTCACTGAGGTCATTTGTACTGTATGTACCAATTTAATCTGTTATATTTTCACTATCTATCAACCAATTTTCAAAACATTTTCCCAATGAACGACAAATTATCTTTAATTAAAGTGGTAACATTTTCTAGCGAACATCTCAGAGTTTAAATAAAATGATATGCCGATTAATAAGCGTGGTTATCTCTGATTGTGATTCATCAATTACCTCTGTGTATTAAAAGCAGTAAACTATGCCCATCTTGCTCACATTCATACATTTATCTCTTCCATCTAAATGAAGCAAGACTTGTATTTGTATAACTGTTTTAACCTGTGTAAAGGTTAAGAAATGTTACTTTTAAAAACACAAATAAACTAACATGAATGGATATTATTACATTTTGTATGTTATGCTTTAAAACATGTCTTTATAATCGTGTACAGATTTCAGCAAATTTAAACATGTCATATTAGTACTGTCAGTTGCATACAATGCAGGCAGACATTTATCCCAGATTTATGGGTTTTTATGCTCTTGTACTGGATATATTATTATATATGTACGTGAAAGTATGATCTTTATCAGTTTGAAACACCACTTTTGACTTAAAAGTTAAGCATGTCACTTAAGCGGAAGGTTACAGACAAATTATCCCACTTAAAGCCATGATACTGATCTTATCAGTCATGTATGACAATGCTCAACACTTAAGATCTTTATGTTTTTGTTGCAGACAAACAGAGGTGTGCATTCAAAGTTTCAAAGATGCTACAATTTCCAAAGTAGGCTTAGCCATCTATTTTCTTTCTCAAAAACTGTGAGACAAAAAACTAAAAGAAAAACTTAATTCTACAAATTTGTTTTGGCATGAAGAACAATTCTTCAAGATATTTAGGTCTGTGATAATATGTATGTTAGAGACGAAGCTGTTGATGAGATTGTTCTGAAATTTAAGTAGTTCTTTTTCTGCAGGAAGGAAACGAAATTAAAACCTTTTCCACTGCTTATTGATTAGTACATATACAAATTAAGACTAATTGGAGGTTTACTAGTGTGTGCACTGGTTGGGAGGTATGATATAGAAGAACAAAGGAAGTGTGACCATCTACACTAGCAAAATATTAGTGTTGCAAGCAATGGAAGATATTACTATTAGTGTTTCAAGCAGTGGAAGATATTACTATTAGTGTTGCAAGCAGTGGAAGATATTACTATTAGTGTTTCAAGCAGTGGAAGATATTACTATTAGTGTTGCAAGCAGTGGAAGATATTACTATTAGTGTTGTAAGCAAGGGAAGATATTACTATTAGTGTTGTAAGCAAGGGAAGATATTACTATTAGTTTTGTAAGCAAGGGAAGATATTACTATAAGGATGGATGGTTACTAAAGTGAATCTTTGTATTAAATCTTATCATTGCCAACCTTGAATTAAATCCATGCACTGAAGAGCTGTTATGAAGACATTTTTATTACATGACTAATGTGTCATTAACGTTTATAAATGTATACTTTATTTTTGTCATTTTACACACATAATGCAATAATAACGCTGAATGATGCCTTGAATGACGTTGTGTAAGACAGATGTGTAGTGTCAGAGGCATCTAAAATGTACTTCAAAGTCAGTTCACTGCACATTTTTATGTGGCTTTATTGAATAAAATTAGTATTTTTCGTCATGTGATAAATCCAATCTAGCAGTTATACTCATTTCAAATGAAATTTATAAAATTTGTTCAATAGTTTCTATCTTTTTTTCGCCAATGATTGCAAAAAACAAATTCTTCAACTCATGTAAATTTCAATTTAAATGAACACTACTGTAAGATTTCCCATGTCTATAAGCTGTTAAAAATACAGTAAACATGTATGCTATATATGAAGGATAGATTTGTATAATAGAGGTTTTATCATTTAACTTTATATCTTTCTTCAGTGACTGAAAACTTGTTTGTAAAGGAATGAAGTCACTCCAATGGCTCTAAAAACAAAACACATTTTGCTTTAAATCTTTTGTACTAAATGAAAAATTATATGCTATAAAATGATACAATTATAATCAAGCAGGTTAGGAAATTATAGTTAATTCCCCCTCGACTAACTCTCATGCACCAGCACTCTAATCCACTGGACAGTGCTCACCCCTAGAAATGGATGGAACAAAGCTGAAAGAACGAGCTCAAGGTGCCTTGAACCAATTCGTTAGTGAGGTGGAAGTTAACATTCAACCAAATGCACCAAGCCACTGGCTTTCTATTAAGAAATACAATGTATGTACAAGACATAATAATTACAACTGTACACCTATATACCAAACAGAGAAGAAAGTTCTTATCCCCGGATCCCACATTGTATGTATGTATATACTTGAGATATATACCAAATAGGCATTGAAAAATCCTTACCCATGGATCCAACATTGTATATATGAATACATTTTATCTATACACCAAAACAGAGAAGAAAGTGCTTATCCATGGATCCCACACTGTATATATGAATACATTTTATCTATACACCAAACAGAGATGAAAGTGCTTATCCATGGATCCCACACTGTATATATGAATACACTTTATCTATACACCAAACAGAGATGAAAGTGCTTATCCATGGATCCCACACTGTATATATGAATACATTTTATCTATACACCAGAGATGAAAGTGCTTATCCATGGATCCCACATTGTATATATGAATATATTTTATCTATATACCAAACACAGATGAGTGTTTATCCCTGGATCCCACATTGTATGTATCAATACATTTGATCTGTATACCAAACAGAGATGATAGTGTTTATCCATGGATCCCACATTGTATATATGAATACATTTGATCTATATACCAAACAGAGATGAAAGTGTTTATCCCCGATATCATATTGTATGTATGACTACGTTTAATATGTATCAATACATACAATGTGGGATCCAGAGATCAACACGTTCCTCACTGTTTCTTGTGTAGGTTTTATATATATATATTTTGTATCCTTATCATTTGTCTGCTACATTAACACACAATGATACAAACTATATTTTTGTTTGATGTTTTGCTTCATCTTGTTTAAATATAGGACATTGTGTGCTCATTTTCGTTCTAATGTTTACTGGTACAACGTATCTTCTTTTGTAATTAATACATCAGCCAAACTTAGCAGTTAATATTTTCCAGTTCCTGAATCTCCTTTTTCACCTCCCCAGTGAGTTCGTTCACTTCATCCACATCTCTTATTCCCAAGATGTTCTCATTTGGAATGAAGTAGTTGACAAGCTTCTTGGTATTCAAACTTTTCAGCAGCTCTCTCAGTGTGTCAAGAAAGCAGACAGACAAATTTGATTTATTCCAGTAGCCCGGCTGTGGGTAATTCTCATTCATCCAGAACATCAGGTGCTGCAATAAATACATAGAAAAAGTATGAAGAATCACACAGGGAATCTGAATGGTGATAAATTTAATGACCATAAATAACAACTTCTGAGTTAAGATTGAAAGAAGGGCTCATGTTAAATGAATTACAACAACTGAGTCAGATGCCAATTGACATGGCAGCTAGTAGTACATGATTTGACAAAATATAGTCCTGCGTTTACTTAAGGAAGTTATTTCTTAAGTCGTCAACATATCCATTAAGTCCAAACCATGTACTTGTTTTTCAATTTTATAATCTTAAGAAAAATATCCAGTCAAACGTTGATTATCCAGATGCCGATTACCCAGGTTATTCGCTCTTACAGACTACTAAAGTGACCCTGAAATATTTACTTATTACAATGTACATGTGTCTGTAAATTAAACTAATTTGCCAATCATGATGCCAACGTAGAACAGAGTAACATAAATCAGAAACAAACACAATCGAATATAATATCATACAATTATTATTACAATGGTGTTATGAAGAACGAAATTCTATTTTCAAAATAGAAATAAATATAGTTGGGAGAGATAAAGATACAAGGAGGAGAAGTTTATTATTTTGCTCAATTGTCGCTAAATGAGTGCCAGTAAGACAATGTGTCATACAAAAATAACGAGCTAACCAAACATGATGACTCATAACGGTCCAATCAAGGGCATTCTGTGATCTAAGCTGACCTTACTAACTGTCGATCAAGGATCAATGGTGAGTTATCAGGCGATAAAAAGGTTTGGTTTGGTTTGGTTTTATGGATTTAACACCATTTTTCAGCACATGATAGGCTATATATGGTGGCCAGTATATCTGGTGGAGGAAGAACCCAGGAAAATCCCGGGAAGAACCACTGACCCACGGGAAGCTTTCTCACATAACCACATTGGCCTAACCCAAGACTTGAACCCATGCGGACAAAGGTGAGATGGCAGTGATCAGTAAAGGCTAGCACCTTAGACCACTTGGCCACCCGGGGCCCCTAGGCGATAAAAAAGTTAATCATCTACCGGCAGAGGTGTGAACAGAATACATATCAGCAGAATTTATCTTGATTAAAGCACTTTGACACTTGCCTTCATAAGACCACACATAAAATTACCGTCCTTCACATCTATGTTATTATTTCAAAATGGTTAGTCAGAGTAGATCTCCGATAGGTATGAAGTATTTAATTAAAGTATCTTATTAAATATTTGTCTTGCTTGTTAGTTTTTTTCCTCTTAAAAAAGTCTATAAAAAGTTAATATTGGTTTAATTACATATGCAGTCAAACATATACTAATCTGACCCATTTAAACCAGATACTTCCATTCACATTTCTACCTTTTGATCATACTTTGATCATCAGAACAAGAGATTATCCACAATAAATATATGTTCCCTGATGGATCCAGATAATCGACGTTTCGCTGTGTTCACATATT
Source organism: Margaritifera margaritifera (assembly GCA_029931535.1). NCBI lineage: Eukaryota > Metazoa > Mollusca > Bivalvia > Unionida > Margaritiferidae > Margaritifera > Margaritifera margaritifera. Next base: position 172,289 of record JAQPZY010000570.1, on the reverse strand, counting down.
ATCTTTGTCTCTTCAAGTCCTTCTAAGCAGCAATTGTGATAGATAAAAATTACCAGCTGTGACGATCTAAGGTAAGATTCCAGACTCAGAGTTGATGGACTCTTTTTATATACATGAAATTTCATTTTAGCCAAATCAACATTAAAAGTACATACGCATCATTTGAGCCTTTCAGAGCCAGTAATCACCAACTGTCTGACTATAAGAGTTGATGGATTCTTCTTATACACATGAAATTTAATTTTAGCCAAATCAACACTAAAAGTACACATGCATCATTTGAGCCTTTCAGAGCCAGTAATCACCAACTGTCTGGCTATAATAGTTGATGGACTCTTTTTACACACATGAAATTTCTTTTTAACCAAATCAACACTAAAAGTAAACATGCATCATGTGAGCCTTTCAGAGCCAGTAATCACCATCTGTCTGGCTACAAGAGTTGATGGACTCTTTTTATACACATGAAATTTCATTTTATTGAAATCAACACTAAAAGTACATATGCATCATTTGAGCCTTTCAGAGCCAGTAATCACCAACTGTCTGGCTATAAGAGTTGATGGACTCTTTTATACACATGAAATTTCTTTTTAGTGAAATCAACACTAAAAGTAAACATGCATTATTTGAGCCTTTCAGAGCCAGTAATTACCAACTGTCTGGCAATAAGAGTTGATGGACTCTTTTTATACACATTAAATTTCTTTTTAGCCAAATCAGCACTAAAGGTACACATGCATTATTTGAGCCTTTCAGAGCCAGTAATCACCAACTGTCTGGCTATATTAATAAGCAGTTTTAATATTGTAACATCTAATCAGATGGCTATTTATGAATGTATTGTCCTCGGACATGCTGGATTTGTAAATACAATAATATGAAACAATATAGTAGACAAAGCAATCATACCACATTATTACGTTTCAAAATACATTTACATTTTCAATAATGTGTCAGATATGATTAGGTAAACTTCTGTTTACTTTTCAAACATGTTTATTGTGCCTATCCTTGTATTTTCTCGCTGGCAGGATGTACCCAAGTCTAATCTTTTCACATGCTTTACTGGTAACTGTTGTCCACATCTCAACACGTTTCCTTGGGTCTACTCCAGTATTTTCTCACTGATAGTTTGTACCCAAGTCTAATCTTTTCACATGCTTTACTACTTAACGTACCTTGAAAATAAAGGATGATATGGTCTTGTATCCCGTTTTGGACCTGGACCTCCACGTCTGGAAGAAGCTTTTCAGAAGTTTATGACACATCTTCCGGCACTCACTGGGGCCATCTACCTCCTTCATTAGGATAGACTCGCAGTTAGAGAAAGAAATGTTCCAGAATTCATCCCCTTTTGGAGTAAGTTGGCATCCGGCAGCTAAAATTGTATCAATGAGTTCCCTGGAAAGGTTTTGTTGCGTTTCCAGTCGAGGCCAACCGTATTCTTTCACTAGTTACAAAAAAGACAAATGAACGAGCTTATGAAATGCCGTTGTATAGTAAATATAAAGCCTGAAATAATTTGTATTATTCTCACAGGGGAGATTTTACTGACAAATAATGCATTGATTGGCAATAAAATAGCCAAATATATCAAAGGTACAAGATCCGCTACATTAAGTGAAAAGTGCACCAAAAGCATGTACATATATTCCTTTGTTTGCAAATATGTAATGTCAGACCACTCTTCGTGTCAGGTCCTCTGTGACTTTTTTTATCTTCACCACTTTCAGTGGATCTGTGTCTCTCACTCATTCACTCATTAAAATTATTACTCATTCTAAATATAGTATTTTGTAAAACTGGAAGATAATGGTTATATCACTCTACATACATATGCAGCAAAAGTAGAGTAGCTCCCACAGTGTGCAAAAATTAAATATGTCAGAATTCAAATAGAAGAATTATATTTATTTGCATAAATCTGTGCTGCGTCAAAACAATTCCCTCAACATATGAAGAAAAAACATGATCTTTTGAGTTTCTAAGTCTTCAATAGAAAAACATTTAACAGGAGTCTCTCTCTCTCTCTCTCTCTCTCTCTCTCTCTCTCTGCAACCACAAGGGAACAAAATTTTACCAGTGATATGTTTCCAGTCGATGATCATAGTAAGGTCCACACTGATGTGATGATCATCTGGGGGATGCATATTCATCGTAATTGCTGGCCCATGTGCTTCCGCGTTCAAATCGATAGCTGAAATACGAGTATCTAATTTGTATGAAAATTATGGTGTAAATACAGCAATGTCAAATATTTTCTTCTTCCAAGACTAAAAGGAATAAACAAAGTCTACGTCAATTTAAAAGAAATGCAACAGCTGTCTGGTTTAGGATGGTTGAAACCTGTTGTAAAAAACAAACAATAAACGTCAAAATATTGTTTGTACTTTGGTTGCCTCTCTCCAGCTATACTTTACCAAATATTTTGAAAGAAGCATGGAAAAACTCTGAAATAATGTATGAAAAAGACATCAAAACAGACAGACATATAAGATCATGCATATACACATATATATGTGTGTGTGTGTGTGTGTACATCCATGCATACATACATACATATTCATTACAATCAAATGAATTATCTAACAAGATTCATCACATGGCCATTATGAAACATGAATTAGTATTTCGGATCCATCATTGCCCTTACCATCCATCCCCTTTATCACCTCTCTGATGCAGGAGTGAAGCTTCTGTTGAAGATGATGAGGGATCAAATGATTCTCCACGCAAAGATCATTCAGTGTTGAGGAGGCACCTTTGTCCACCACTAACACGGCGTAATCTTTGGGGATAGGAAACTTCCCACCTGGATCGTAGTACAGCTCTCTTTTTACATTCATGTTTTTAGATGAAGGGCCCTTGCAATAAATCAAAGTTCATTGTAACTAACATTTAGTATTGCATGATACATTTTAGAGAATCAATTACGGTTAAAAATGTTCTACAACTAGAACAGATAAGAGATCTAGTGAGATGGAAATTTCGTTTCCAAGACAGAAAGAAAAAACAAAGAAAATTTATTTTTTCTTTAATTTGAGGATATTGGATAAGCATGTGCAAGGATTAAGGGGTCAGACTAATATTTATAGCATATTAAAGCAATGTTTGTGAGAAATATATTTGATTATAACATGAAAATGAAGGCATGTCCTTGTGCAAGCATTGATATTCAACCTGTAGATTATCTACATCTTTGAAAATATTGAACAAGGTAATTATACTGTAAAATTATATTTCTCTAACGTGGAATACTAACTTATCTTGAACTGAATAATTACTCCTTTATACATATGATATTCCTGTATAACCTTCTGTCAATGCATCATGTATACTACATACCTCTCCCATTTTCTTTCTTTCTTTGTCCTTAAAGATATACGGGACAGTCCCTTCTCGCTTGACCTCCAAAACCTTTACATCTATTGGAATGTTGAAATCAAACTCATCCGCCTTCCCAATCTTCAATTCTGTTGCGTTACTTCCGGCATTGCGTAACTCACACTTAAATATTCTTCCACCTTCCTGTTTCCTAACATTAGCAAGAATCTGGAGTACATTCCTACGGACAAACTCAAAGGAAGTGTCTTTGTCGTCTGGGTTGACCTCGCTCTTCATTCTGTAATAATTTTCCAAATATCGTTGCAAGGACTTTTGCTTATTTCCTCTTATATCAGAGTTATCATGGTTCATCGCCTTTTCGTGTGCAATTAAAGCATCGGAACTTGAAAACAAACGGATACATTGTAGGCAGCGGTATGTCTTGTTCCCAGTGGGTAACATCGGTTGATTTCTTAATGATGAACCATCGGACGAAATTCTCCTTACTATGTGAGATGCACTTCCATCGTTAAGGACAAGGTCAGCATGCTGGGCTGACTTGTGTGCATCAAGACGTTCTTGATTTTCATAAGAATGGCAGCATTGTGGGCACTGGAAAGGCTTGGCATTTTCTTTCTTTGCTACTCTGTGCTGTGTCAATTGAGCTTCGTTTACAAATGTCTTTCCACAAGCACACTTCCATTTTCTATCTTCATGTCCTTTAGCTTCATCTGAAATCCCCTCTGATAGAGACCTTCGAGGACCATGTGCATCCCTCTGATGTGCTTCCATTGCAGGCCGACTGTCAAATGTTTTACTGCATTTTGGACATCTTATTCCCTCAACGTTACTTGCCAATGTTCCTGAAAGAAAAGCCACAATTGTTGCTTCCGCAATTACTACTACTGCACCTAGCATAACCTCTAACAAGGATACAGCAACAACAACGATAGCTACTACTATTGCTGCTACAACTACAACCACCATAAGCACGATTACAATAATATCAACAAATACAACAACAACTACTACTACAACCACCACCATCTTGCCCACTGCTACAAATATCACCAAGCCGGTTATTCCAAAACTCTATATACTGGGGCTACTTACGAAGTCGATATTCATGGATGCGTGATTGTATACAACGCTAATGTTCATCTGTAACTGGGGCCCGGGAGGGGGGCAGGGGGACGAGAGGTCTAAGGCGCTCGCCTTTACAGATCACACACAACTCACATCTGTAAATAGCCTTATCATGTGCTGGAAAATCATGTTAAACCCCACAAAACCAAACCAATCATCTGTAATTGCATCCATTTAGTGTTATGTATCATATTTGAAAGTAAAAAGACTCCGTCAGGTGGGTGTATGCGTGTTTTCAACAAGTTTCACTAGAACAAATGATCAAACTTGTGTCATCATCGTTAAGCATTTTCAATGACGTAAGCTTTTCATTGTTAAAAAGCTAGTTTCGTTTCATAATATCTACTTTCCAGCCCAGGCCTAGTCATTAGAATGTGATATTTTTATACCACAATATACTAATAACATCGAACATGACAGTCGGAAACTACTGATGTATTACCCGCTTTGTAAAGAGTATTGTGTTGAACGGTTCAGGAAACGATAGAGCATAAATCAAACACTGTAGTCACAAAACGAAGTATCTTGCTTTGCAGTTTAAGTAATGTATTAAATCACTATCCTATATTTAACACAGGCGATGTATTAACTTTCTTTCTATATATTAAGCTGGAAAGTTGCAAGATATGTACACCAAGTCCAGTGTTATGAGTATCTACGGAATTACTGTAAAATAGACATCTTTTTCAAAAAACAAGGAAGAACTCTGCAAAAAAGCGACTATGATGTGGAAATTATTAAACATAGGTAGTTGTATCGAAAATGTTATTGCAGTTTTATAAGTAAATAATTGTTTCAGAATTGTTTCATGTGTCAAATAACTACTTCGAGCATGATCATTTCTGGAAAATAAACTAAACTCGGATGAGGTAGAAAATATCTCATCTCGTGTTTTCCAACTGCATGAATTGAGTTCCGCATTACAAGTATCCTCTGTGTATAGAATAGCAGGATAATGGCGTGTGCTGCTGGTATTACTGCTAATAATACTACTACTATTGCTGCTGCTTTCGCTACAACTACTGTTAGCGTTTCTGCTACTGCTGCTAATGTTGCTGCAGATGATACTATTGCTATGATGACCACTGTTGGTACAGTAGGACCCCGCTATAGCACGCTTCGTTATAGTACGAATTCAGATATAACACGATCGTGGCATGGCTCCAGAAATTTCATCTATTTTTTCGTACATGAAATTTTTAAAAATTTTTTCAAAGTACCAAAAATAATGTATAAAAAATTTATTAGCATTTTGGGGAAGAGATCGTGTATGAATTCGGATATAATACGATCGTGGCATGGCTACCGTGACAACCCTTTGATCAAGCCGCGAGTCTGATACTTGTTCAGTACCAAGTAATAGAGGGTGGTTATTTGAACTCCCTGTGATCTTGCCGCACAATTGACACGTGTCCAGTTGCATACTTTAAGAGATTTCTGACTTTATGATCAAAGTGTTACTTGCAGAGCCCAAGCTCAGTCTCTGCATAAGCACCCGCATATGACAGTAAAGCTGAGGAATCGGAGTCGGACGTGATTTACGATGACTAGACGACGATTTACAATGACTAGACGACGATGTAGGATTTCAGAACTTTATCACAATGATATTATACTTCTGTGTGCATATTTTCGATGGAATTATTATGGACTCACTCCCACACATGCCATGAGATCGGTTGGTGAGTACACATGTTGATCCTTTAACTATTCATGCTATACAATAGACATGTACATATAAATGTACCAATGCATGGTTCTCTGAATAAAGTAAAATATTATATGTGCATTCTCTGTTTTCACTGCATCTGTATTTCTCGTTTAATATGCATTGATTTAAGATGGTAACTGTACCAATGAAGCACGTTGTTTTGAGCACACAATTTACCCCCCCCCCCCCCCCATTTTTTTGGTGCATGCATCATTTTCTTCAGCTAAATGACTTGGTTTTGTCTAGGTTGGTTATAGCATGGTTCGGGACATAGCACGATCTCGTTTTGTGGACCCCGACCATCATGCTATAGCAGGGTCCTACTGTACGTATGTTAATACTACCACTACTACTACAACTACTACTATGACGACTGATGGAAAGTAGGTTACTATAACTACAGCTAATACTACTACTATTAACTATTACTACTACTGCTACCGCTACTACGGACTGATCACAAATCTCCAAACTGATTTTCAAAGTGCAGAAACCATCCCATATTATGCCCTAAAGTACCATACCAAACAGAACTATTTTATATCTGTACATCCTTGAGGTGATTTACAGTGCAAAATTTATGTGCATGAGAAAATTCTTTCAAACGACGAAATCATGCAAATTTGATACCTATATAAGCATACAGGTGTAAACTCATTCTCTAGAACTGGGTAAAAGTAAAAGAGCTTTGGCATTAGTGGTATTAGTCGTTGACGTCGGCGTTGTTGTTGTCGTTGTCATTGTTTTCGGCGTTGCATAGTAGTAGTAGTAATACCAAATGTCTCATTGTGTGTGCGATATCTGTATACAAAAGGTTCGCGAGTTTTATCGGTACGTAGGCAAAGCTTGCAAAGGTCTAGGTTAAATGTCCACAAACCCCCGACACTAATCTGGCTGATCAACCAAAACGTTTAATTATACCATCAAGAGTCACCTCCATCATACCATCGAAATCGAAAGTACAAATTTATAAGAATGACGTAAGGTCTATGTTTTGATAAGGCATTTTCATAGAATTCCTGCAGACAATAGAGGCTACATAGGTGTCAACCATATTTGTCGGGAGTAAGGTGGGTTGTAGTCGTGAGAGCAAAGTTTACTTTCGAACTAGAATAATTTGCTGTCTGCTTACTAATCTAACATGAACACTGTGACAGCATTTTCAGTGCCTTTTTTAGGGGAATAAGGCTAGATTTTTTTTTAAAAGTCAAAATTCCAGTTATGTAGAGAGGTTGCTATGGTAATTCATGTCTGGATGCGATCAATACCAATCAAGTACATTTTTTCCTGCTCCTCGCTCGGGACTTCTTCCCTATTTACTGGTTAACTAGATACAATCAAATACAGTAACTTCGAAGCAATGTTTTCATATCGTTTAGAGGTTTTTCACCAATTTATATTCAATAATCCAACACAATACGGATTTTCATTCCTCAAAAAATTCAAAGGAATGTGAGGTGTGTGTATATTTACATACATACATACATACATACATACATACATACATACACAGAATGAAAGTGGCTTGGTCGATTTTGATAGAAACGTGAAAATCAACCATTTTATAGGCCGTTTATACTGTTTTTTAGTCACCCCCTTCATTTAGACCAAGTCTTTTACAACAGCGTAGTTACATTTACATATATGTAACACACAGCGCAGTGTACCTTCCTTGCACGAAGTCTATCTGATGGAAGAATCACCATATAGTCTCCTACCTGCACTTCCTGATTTATGCTCCTTATGTTATCCTGGGGCAAACTCTTGTAGTATTTTTTTAGAAACAACACAGCCATAAATATGCGGGCAGTGGACGGGTGTTCAAAGTCTTCAATTCTTTCTTCAATAATGAAAGTAAACATAAGTGGGAATACCCAGTCACTGGGACACTAACTTGCAACAGAATGTGATAATGGGTTAGATATCAAATGTACCTAGATTCTAGATTATATCATTCACATGTTTGTATGTTTTTCTGCAACATTTTCATACTGCATCAGGTTAGAGAGAGAGAGATACCTTGCTCAGTCGTGTTCTGCGATACAGACTTATGTCATCGTATGCAGACAACCGTTGCAGCTCATTTACATATTCACAAAGGTAAATAGATTACGCAACCTGCTGCAGGTGTCTCCATAAATATATTTCAACAGGAATTATTTCCCTTGCACCTTGTATGTTTGAGGTATGGATTCATTATGTAAATCGAAGGTCTACTGGTCCCCGCTTCTAATAAAATGCATCAACTTTGAGTTAAAACTCAACCCAAATTTCCCCATCAGTATAGATTTGGATACAGTGCAGCCTCCCTGTGTTGACAAACCTAAGATATTTTCAAACTAATGACTTCTTAGTGGAAATTTTAAAATAATAATCAGTTAATAGTTGCAGGAATAACTTAACATAAAGAGGGCGGTATACGGCGGCAGAGACCTCCACCCCAGAGATGCTGCCAGGATTTTATCTGAAGGGGGGAGCTCCCCCCTTGTCACCAAAATAAAGGGGATGTAGGAAAAAATGAGAGGGAGGAGGAAATGGCCATAGTTCAATATTTACCTAACACATAAATATCCATCTCTTTCTTTCTTCCTTCTCTATTTAAATCAAAATCCTCAAAAGATGTCTCCTTCAGTTGCATAAGCATTAATCTGTTGATCATTTTTGAGCTTAATTTGTTCTTTATCTGTGTATGAATATTGTTCTGTGCTGAGAACCCTCTTTCACATATGCATAGCTAGCTAAGCCAGCTTGAACAAGTTGGGAAACTGTTCTTTATGGTTGCTATGTACAATTTTCAGCTGCTCATAGGTATTGTCTCTTGGATATCTCTGCTCCAAAATAATATTTTTCACTAACAAAAGCTCTGCCAAAGTTTCACTTTCTTGAATCAAAGCTTTGCTGACTACTACATGTATGCCAGATTTCTGATCTGTTCCACAATTTTGTATTAGGGTTTTAAGTCCATCAATGCCATAGTCAGCTTGTTTAGACAGAGTTATTCTGATTAAAAATAAATATCCTTACTTTTAAATTTCTTTTTAGATTTTTATTTATACAATTTATCTTACCCTTAGAGTGCTATATAATTTTGTAGCACAAGATCCGTCAAAGCAGAATTGTTTCAGAAAATAAATGAAAAATTGCACTCTACTTTTAAATTGCCTGTACTTTAATTAGGCTTAGTATTCTGCCTTTTTTACATTTAATTTCAAAGGACCGCTTAATAGGGGGTTGACCGGCATGCCGTCTGTTTTTGTCCATCCAGCATGTACAATTGACTCGTATTCAACATCATATTCAGGTTCAAATTACTTACTGGTATTTCCAGTAACACTTTCCGGGCTCCAATAATCTCATGTACTTCAAAACTTTAAAAATCATTGTCATCATCGCTATCATCGGCCAGTATTTGCCGAACTATGTGTAAACAGTTGCCTACCAGAAAAAAGACAGATAACAAGACAAGCATTATGAGACTTCTACTGGCCGTGCAACTTATGCCAAGACAAGCACTTTAGGGGTTAACAGTTAAATAAAAAATGTATACTGTGCAGAGTACATTTGTATATGCGCGACTTTAAACTAATTTGCAGGAGTCCTCGCATGTAATATGATAAATCTTTCCTCAATATTTGATAATTCGCAATGGAGACAACATCGTCATTATTGTCAGTAGTAACCTTTGAAGTTTACTATCGAACCTTACTAAATATCAAGTTACTATATAGTGTATTATTGAGTTTATAAAAATAATAATGCATCAAATTTTACTTAAAACAGGGTTCCCACACTTTTTGAAACAAAATTTTCCATATCTTTTTCAGGTCTTCTACTGAATGAAATTGAATATTTCAAGATTTCCATGTCACCCTTACTGAATTGGCTTCGAAAACATGCATTTTTAAAATCAAAAGCTGTTTAATTTTCGAGACTCTCTTATAACATCGGAATTAGACATATGACCATGTACTAAACCAGAGGTTGAACTACTATAAACAAGTAAAACTAATGAAATGCATATAAATTTGCATGTAATTCATTTAAATAAATATAATAAAAGATGTTAACTTTATGTTGATTAACTGCATCTGAGGGTACAAAGAAAGTGTTTAAATAAGGGTTGTTTTAAATTTGACAAGAAGACCGTAAAAAGAATATACCTTTGTATAATAAGGACTGAAATTATTGCTATTGAAAAATCCACTCACGTCTGGTTGGTGCCCTAGCATCTAGTTTCAATGTAATCCGACTATAGACTGTATATTTAATGTCAAGTATATCTAGAACGTGGGATTCTGTCAGCCGATTTTTACGTATTTAGTAAGGTTCGATAGTAAACTTCAAAGGTTACTACTGACAATAATGACGATGTTGTCTCCATTGCGAATTATCAAATATTAAGGAAAGATTTATCATATTACATTTTCATTAATTTTACAAATCAAAAGGTGAACTGGAGAAAATAAGCTTTATTACTTTTCTCTTGAATTAAACTTATTGAGATTGCAGACAACTCGATCACAAGTTGGCACTCTGTGATGTGACACTAGACTGATCTTCATACTTTCTACACAAGTACAGACACCGATATGCAGCTGCCCATGGGCTATCCAGTCTGCTTGACTAGTCCAATCAGCCAAGTGCTTGGATTGACTATATAAATATGTTTAGGGCAAGCACTCAAATGGTCCAAACAGCAATTGTACTTGAACTGAAAGTTCTACAGTCTCCAAATATTCCAATAAGAACACAATAGATTTAAGTCAGGATCGGTTCAACTATGACTACATTATGTATTTTTTCTGCAATGAAGTGGCAGCTGAAACATCCCTGTATTTTCCCAGACTTTTACCAATTTTTGCAAAATTACAAGGTTTATCCCAGTCAGGAACAAACCTATTCTTTCTTCCAACTTTTTCAACATTTCCTGGGAGCGTGGGAACCCTGTTAAAAGTACACTCAGTTTAGTTAAAATCTGATGAAAAATATGAGTTCTTGTGTAGGTGAGAAATTATCTTTGAATAAGGGTATACTTCTATCAAATAATATTCAAGTATACCAAAAAAAAAATATTTATAAATGCCAGAAACAAAATATGATGTGAGTTTCATGCTAACAACAAAATGGAATTGATGTGCACAAATCCAAGTCTTTTGCACTAAAACCAATGGCTCTTTTATATCATACTAATGTCTCTCTTAAAATAAATCATCTGAATAAAAATCTCGTTAAAGGAAGAATAGTCAATGTGCCAAAACAAATCACTTATTTACTTTCAATGTAGAGAAACTGGTATTTATTGGCAATCAGTGAAGGAGCAAGAATTATAAAAAGTAAATATGACGTGAACTCTTAGAAAAAAAAAACTGAAATTTAATATGGCTGCATTATTACACAATTTGATAAGAGGCAATGCAGACTGATTGACACATGCAAAGACAGAAAGATCTCTATATCCTTTTTTATAAAATTAATGTGGGTACACAAATATATTCCATTAACATTCCTATCTCTTTACATGTCTTTGTTCTGAAGAAATCCATTTTTGCACAATAATAAACAGAAAGGTTTACATTACCATCATTCTTTTTAACTGCAACAGTCAAATGGCATGACCAAAGCATATCTTCTTGAGCCTGAGCTGTTGAATCTTCCTTAACAAGTTCAATCATGCTATCGTCCACCTGACCTATTATAAACAACAAAGTAAAGGCTAAGTGATACTGACTTTAATATGATGTTGTTTTATTGATAAATCTGTTTTGCTATAGATTATGAGTTATCAATCTGTATGGTCTAAAAGATCCTTTACTTTGTATTTACTTGAAATATCTGCAAATAAAACACAACATACAATTTATATTTGATTAAATATATGATCTTCAATCAGCTTTGAATGTATACAATATGAAATATGTCCCTGATATCAAACTGATGTCAAATGTATAAGTGGTCATCTATGTTTATGGATTTTATGATATACTAATATGTAACTTTTTTTGCAGAGTAAAGTCTAATACTCAATTTCTCAATTATCCCTTTTCTTCCTTTTGCACTTGGAAGTGACTGTAATTTTTAATCTGATAATGTTTGCATTCCATGATTATGTACAAATATAATTTTTAAAATATATATACAAGCTTTTCTAATGTATACTCTTCTAAACTCTGGCTTGTGACATGATCCCATTCCTGTATCCCTGACCTCTGACCTGTAACCATTATACCTTTATATCTTCCATATCCATTAATGACCCTTTGTGTCACTTCAGTCTACAAAGCATGAGATTGCCAAATTGCACTGAGTGGAAAATTAAATTTACCAATTTTATTTCTTAAATCAACTCGACAAATAGAGAAAAAAGTACTACACTCTTTCTACTTTGATTCCCTTTTCAAAATATTTCTCTGCATTCTCAAATACATTATACATTCTAAAACTCTTATGACCTTCGTCCATAAATTCTGATGAAATCTTCCGGACACAACAAAGTCTGTTAGCAATGTCATCATTTCCACTGATTTTTAAGGCATGTACAAGAGCTTCAAGTGCTGTGTTGCCTTTATTCATAACTTCTTCCAGGAATTGATTTGCCCTTGCTCTTCTTCTTGGTGTCTTTTTGAGTTGTTCAAAAAAACTCTTGTCCCAAACTCCCCTGCTTACAAACGTGTCCTGGAATTGTAATGGCTCAATTTCTTCAGTTATGTAGCCATATAGAAGAAGGAGATTTTGTTTAATCACTTTAGGATTATCTGTGACTGTAGAGCTATCATACTGACTGAGAGGATCTTCTTCAACAATCTGTGTATGGTCTCCATATTGTACACCTGCAACTAAACATAAAGTGTGTAAAGAAAATTAAATATTCAATTGAAATATTAAAAAGAAAAGATTTATAAAAATCCATTTGATCAAATTCTAAACAAAGGGGTTAAAAGGTCTCTTACAAGTTAATCAGATTGTAGAAAAACATTATGCCTTGTTTAATGAGAATTCATGAGATAATGGGAGAAAAAGATGCTGAACAAGACCAACATCACTAAAACCAACAGTTGTCTTTATTCTACATGATTACTCAAATGAATTCAAAGCAGAAATATTCTCAGATTTATAATTTTTAAAAATAACATACAATGCCCTCTGCTACAAGAATTGCATCAAATATATCTCTTAATCTCAATTCTTCAATGATGATTAGAATATGAAAAAAATATTAAAGTGATGAGGTGTCAAGACAAAAAGTCACAGTTACTATGTGTAACATTTTCTTGCTTTCATTTTCAAATATAATTTTCTTTCCATTAATTTACTCCTGCACAGACTTGTAAGAACGTTTCACAGGACTAATCCTACCCACATCTACCGACTGTGTGCAGATTCATTTTTAGTTTTGACATTACCTTCAGATGAGGAGTCTTCATCATAACAACAGACTTGTATCTGTATGGTTATTTCACCCTCAGGAAGGGATGAGAATATATCCTTTTTCTTTAATAAATCTAATACAAAATGTTTCATTCCACCATGTCGACAGAAGAATGCTAATGTCTCCTTTGCATGCTTGCCCAATGGCCGAAGATATACGATAACACTTCCATGTTTCCAATCCAGACACTGTGATTTAATGTCATCATCCAAAACTATACGACCTTTGTTAAAGTGACTGGTAGCTTTCATTTCTGTAACGTACAACGGGTCTCCGTCTTTTGACAGCTTCAGTTTCAGGCTATAGCAGGCCATTCCTGAAATACATTCCATATAATTTAAAGCTCTTGAGCAATTAATTTACATTCACTCATGTAAGACATGTATATAATCTTGTGCTGAATATCTAATAACAAATCAAATTGCACATTGTCATTTGTGATGCGAAGCTAGAGTTATACTGTGTATTTTCTATTTTGTGAAAAAACGAGTTTAAAAAACAAACAAGTATACCATCTTTTACAGATTAAAATTACTACTGAAATACCCAATGACTAGAGGCCAATACAATGGGATTATACTAGGCTTACTAATAATAATAATAATAATAATAAATACTATATTTTATGATGGTAACTAAGCTAGTCATAATGTACTATTCTCCCCCGATGCCCACAGAATGAAAAAACTATAGTAAATACAAACAAAAAACAAAAAAGGTAAAGCATTCTTAAAAACATTGAGCATAAAAGCACAATGTGTATATGATATGCATTAACAGAATAAATTGGAGTGCATGTATTTCAATATTTACAATGAAAACTGCCTTTTGAGATAATGGTCATACGATTTTGTTTTGAACACATATAGATTAGTTTCTGATCTAATGGTTTTGGGGGATTCATTCCATAGAATAGCACCAGAGTAAGCAAATGATTTTTTTTAAAGTATTTGCTTTGGAAATAGTGTTCTGCAGTGATTATTTGTAATTGATGTTAATTTAGGTCCTTGATAGATGTTAATTTAGGTCCTTGATAGATGTTAATTTAGGTCCTTGATTGATGTCAATTTAGGTCATTGATAGATGTTAATTTAGGTCCTTGATTGATGTTAATTTAGGTCCTTGATTGATGTTAATTTTTAGGTCCTTGTTTGATGTCAATTTAGGTCCTTGATAGATGTTAATTTAGGTCCTTGATAGATGTTAATTTAGGTCCTTGATTGATGTTAATTTAGGTCCTTGATAGATGTTAATTTTTAGGTCCTTGATTGATGTTAATTTAGGTCCTTGATAGATGTTAATTTAGGTTCTTGATAGATGTTAATTTTTAGGTCCTTGATTGATGTTAATTTAGGTCCTTGATAGATGTTAATTTAGGTTCTTGATAGATGTTAATTTAGGTCCTTGATTGATGTTAATTTAGGTCCTTGATTGATGTTAATTTAGGTCCTTTATTGATGTCAATTTAGGTCCTTGATAGATGTTAATTTAGGTCCTTGATTGATGTTAATTTTTAGGTCCTTGATTGATGTTAATTTAGGTCCTCGATTGATGTTAATTTAGGTCCTTGATAGATGTTAATTTAGGTCCTTGATAGATGTTAATTTAGGTTCTTGATTGATGTTAATTTAGGTCCTTGATAGATGTTAATTTAGGTCCTTGTTCTTCTGACTTAAAATGAAACATACTAGGCAATTACTGTGGACAAAGTTCATTCATTACTTTTAACATTAATATGGACTTGTGATCAGCTAATCAGTATTTAAATGTCAGCCATTTCAATTCAGAGAATAGAAATTTGGATGGTGTATAAAATGGTAAATTTAGGATAATTCTTGCTGCCCCTTTTTATAAGTCTGCTGATCGTTTCAATATAACTGTCAGTTGTATTTCCCCAAACTGTGCAGAAGTAGTGCAAAAGAGGAAGAATGAATACACTGTAAAAAAACTTGTTATCCTCTGTAAAAAGATAAAATCTTGAGTTTACTACAGAAAAAATGTGTTTCGCTTGCTTACACCAGCCTAGATTCTTATCAACATGAACTCCCAAAAGTTTTTCTGTGTCAACATTTTCAATTATATCACTAAAGATATACAGCTCAAGCTTTCAATTTCTGTTCACTGATAATCTTTGCCTAGATCCAAGCAAGACTTCCTTGGTGTTTAGGGGATTGATAAACATATTATTCAGTGAGCACCAATATTCAACTTGATATAAATCTATACACAATTGTTTGTTCAAAGTTATAACATTAGAATCAGACTTATGCAAAGTAGTATCATCAGCATATAGAACGGTTTTTGAATCAGTCATTTATGAACAATATGAATAACACAGGTCCTAAAATAGACCCTTGTCGAACTCCTTTGTTGATGGACATCAGCCCAGATTTAATGTTACCAGTAACAACATTTCTGACTTATGTCAACAATGTATTATTTGAACCATGAGAGTGATAACTGATAACATTTGTACTTTTCAATTTTCCATGCAAGTATAGTATGGTCTACTAAGTCAAAAGCCTTCTTAAAATCAAGGTATATAGTTCAAATCAATTCTCTACTGACTATAGCAATCATTGAGTCTTGTTAGCACAGACCGACAGGAGTGGTTTCATCTAAATCCAGATTGGGATGGGTGAATTAAATGGTACTTTGAATTGTAACCATAGAGATGTTTTAAAACATGAATTTCAAACAGTTTAGGTAAGGTCGGCAGAATAGATATTGGTCTATAATTATCTTGATTTGATTTTGAACCCATTTTATAAACAGGCATAACCTTTGCTGCCTTCAGTTGAGATGGGAAGATTCCCTTAGTAATACTTTGATTAATTATGTAGATAAGAGATGGAACAATAATATCAGCACATTTATTTAAGATGAATGGACCTATCTGATCCACTCCTGCTGATTTCTTAGAATGTATCTTTTTTAGTCCACTTACTACATCTACACATGACATAAATGGAATAGTGAATTGTACATTTTCAGGAATCTTTGGCCTAATAAAATCTTGTAACATTTCATTTTTTACATTAGTATTTGATATATTGGAAGTTACATTTGTTACATTAATGACACGGTCATTAAATATGTAAATAAAATTATACATAGCATCAATTATCATGCTATCAATTATTAGTTGATTTGGGATCTTACTGTTCCTATCTGGAGTAAAATCCTCCATAATTGTCCACATTTCGTTTGGACTTTCTGCATTTTTAACAGATATTTTATAAGTTTCTTTTAGGAGACTGAATCATAGCAGTACATCTGTTATGCCAGAATCTGTAGTTGTGCCAATCCTTAATGTTATAAAAAAAGTTTCTGTTCTGCCTGGCTTCATTGATTTCTGTCATTGTCCATGTAGGTTTCTGAGAGTATTACACTCTTTTTGTATTTTAAAGGAGCATGTTGATCTAAGACAGAGTTCATAATAGTGCTGGGGTCAAGCTAGATTCATATTTCAGGGAGAAGTGACTTCTTTTAGACAGAATAGGGAGAAGTGAGAGCTGAACAAGGAGAAGTGGGAGCAAACCAAGAAATATATGTATATACACTGTATAATGTATATGTGTGTGTCCTTTGGTTCTCTTATTTGAACTGTGTCTATTTCTCATTATGCATAATTGAATTTAACATTGGTTTTAAGCAATACTTTTTCTTCAAGTAGAAAATCATGTTATATATATATATATATATATATATATATATATATATATATATATATATATATATATATATATATATATATATATATATATATATATATATATATATATATATATATATATGTGTGGTCTTGGCTCTTAGTGCCTCCAACTTGGCCAGGATCATATCTACTCTATCCCGTGGGACATGGACCAATCTTCTGTTCGTGATGAAATTCATCCCCATGTATACACAATCTTGAGATGGAGTCATCTCCAATTTCTCTAGGTTGGGTAAAAGACCCAGCCTGGTCATTATGGATACTGCATCATTTTCTTCCTTAAGTCTATTGGCCAGAGATCCCTCACCTGGCTGGCATACGTCCAATAGTCAAATGCAAGAGCAGTTGGTCAAAAAATCTGAATCAGTAGGATGCTTTCTGTTGACATTTCTTCCAGTATACTGACTGTTGATTATTTAATGATTGTATTTGTTATGAAAACAACTATTTCAGTGTTTCTTCACTCTTTATACCTTCATCCATGAACATATTTGTCAAACCTTTACAAGGCCTCTATAGAGGATGCTTAGTGTCAGAGTTGGTCAAATTTTTTAAAACAATTTTAACATTTTGACTTAAACATTTTCGTTCAAAGCAGTGATGTGTAGCTAATGTCATTTGTTCAGCATACGTTATCTTTCGTTTACCTAACTTGATACTAACTGGATTGGTCTACTTTACATATGCAAATTAACCTAATGGGCTACTCCAGAGCGGTGGTCAAAGGACTCATAATCTGGTAATACAAAGCCAACAGCTACAGTATTATCAGACTGTATAATTTACAGTAAGTTCTTGTCAATTAATTAAATAATCTATGCAATGGTGTTTGTTAAATTGGCACCATACCGACATTAATGTGCCAAGGCGATGTTAAACACTAATATGAACGCATACACTGTTTATTGCTATCTTTACCATTTAACAGCCTATATGAGAATTATATGTAAAATTGCCTGTGGTGTTCTTTTCCATGACCATTATTCACGACTGTTAACTACTTATACACATTGCATACATCTATCGTGGCATCAATAAAGCTCTCTCTCTCCTTAAGACTTTATCAAATATGCTGTGTAATTTATGCTGGAAACCTGCCCATATGCAATATCCAATCATTAAGATCGATGTTCATGGGGCATACAATTCATTTGTAGTCCTGCCAAACCAAGGAAGGATGTCAGAGTTGTCATAGCTATGTATGGTACTGTGCAGAATAAGTTCATAAATAACGTACACATGTCATGTTTACAAGACCCCTGTACACAAAGAAATCTCATCACACTCAAGTAGGAATGGTTGAAACAGAAAATAGGAATGCTGAAGCGCTTGGGACAAATATATATTACTTCCGGAAAATTCTGAGCTCTTTTCAAAATTGTATTTATTTAACATCGCTGATTTTAACAATAAAAATACGCAAAATAATGACCCCAAAAATGTGCTAAACTTGTATCCATTGCTTCTTCTTCCCATAAAACGCTCTCTGGTGAGAAATAGCAAATATACTCGTGTGTCATGTGGTCCAAGTGGCATAAACAATGCGGGAAATATGAAAGAAAGGCACAATTATGCAATTTTTAAAGGTTAGAAATATCATAAATTAGTTATTTTCAATGTCACTTGAGGTCTGTTGAAATAACATAAGTTATTTTGAAAATCACTTGTTCAAGTTAGGCCCCTGACTGTTTATGATAAAGTTGTGTAAATATTTGTCTATTTTTAGCAGTTGCCACCATATTTGATGGAGGACCAGCATTATATCTATAAATCTGAAAGACCTTTGAGCTAGGACACTTTCTGTAAAATTTCATCTAATTCTGTTAAGCAGTTTTTTAGAAGAAATTATTAAAAGTTTTTAAATTTGTAAGTAGCAGCAGCCTTATTTTATGGCCAATTGGCAGCACTGGTACAAATTTAAAAACCTTTCATGCCAAGAAGCTCCATTAAATTTGGTCTGATTTTACTAAGCGATTTTTGAGAGGTTGCTTTTTAAAAAATAGACTTTCAGTAATGGTGGCCATATTTGACAGCGAATCTACATCATTTATACAAACTTTAAAGGCCTTTATGCCAGGATGCTTTCTATTAAATTTGGTCAAATATTGTTCAGTGTTCTTTTTGCCAAATGTCAAATGCTAATGAGCATCTGGGTGTAATTATTATTTTACTAACCACCTATATGCATTTTCCTCATCACCTAACAGAT
Organism: Margaritifera margaritifera; assembly: GCA_029931535.1. Taxonomy (NCBI): domain Eukaryota; kingdom Metazoa; phylum Mollusca; class Bivalvia; order Unionida; family Margaritiferidae; genus Margaritifera; species Margaritifera margaritifera. Next base: position 152,755 of record JAQPZY010000570.1, on the reverse strand, counting down.
AAAAGATGTAAATAATAAAGAGAGATCTGATGATCAAAGATGTCATGAGACATTCATAAACATCTCTTTTCACATCACTTTACCCCACTGAAAGTCAACCTTTCTTTCAAACATACGCAAATCTTGATCTATATATATTTTGTATATCCTGATAAGCTATAATTTTTTAAAAATCTATATGGTATCCCATCTGAGTAGTTCAAAATATGGAATGGTTGTTCCCAGTTAATATAGATATGATTTATTAGGTTAGTTATTTATTCAATTCTACAGACCTTATGGTAAATTAACAGAAATGATAATAAAAGAACCATATAATAACATATTGGACAAATAACAGTAAATAGAACATGTGTATTTGTCCATTCAGAAATCAAACTTTTTGTTTTACTATTTCTTTCAAAGAGTTTTTAAAAACTGCAATATTATTAGTCATGATATCTATGGTGTGTTCTTCTAAAACATGACTTAAATTTACTTTGTGTCCTATTTATAATAATATCTATGGTGTGTTCTTCTAAAACATGAGTTAAATTTACTTCATGTCCTATTTCAAAGACTGTGTTTTCTGATGTTCAAATGAATTTTTGTGCAATAAAAAAGAGCAGTTTTGTCTAAGATTTCTTCTTGAAACAGTGTAGGCTATTTGACTTAATAAGAACAGTCAAAATGACTATGTACACATTTAAAAAGAAATACAAAGTCAATACCCTTTCTTCTACTAAGGGTGTTAAGTTAAAATGTCTACAGATTATAAAAGTCACTGTTAAAATCCAAAACTGATTTAAAACAGATGCATTTCAAGAACTTTTGTTTGACACAACTCTCACCCTTTAGCTTCACACCTCCCATTAAACAGCTAACACAAATAGGTTTTTTCCTTTTAGTAAAATTGACATAAGAACACTTCTTCACATTCACTTTCTTACACTGTTCATATCCTCTGTCTACATCTCTCTGAAGGAGCTTGCAATCACTTATCTGTCAAAAAGATTTTGAGAAAACTTTCCATCACCAGCAAAAATAAAGACACTTTGAGTGTTCTAAAACAAAAAGTAGGTCATTTATGCACTTGGTCCAGTGAAATTATAATCCAATCTGATGCTTTGCCTATTCGGGTAAGATTACTGTTGAATTTATGTAAGCAGTGTTCACTCGGCACATTTAAAATTGTGTTCTATTTGATATTGTACAAAACACAACGCGGTACCAAATGGTGTTCATTGTCATCATTTATCCAAAATTACTTTTGGCTAAATGCAATCCGCAAGAATTAAAACTGCTGAAAACTGGTCCAATTTCATATAACTAAATCAACAGCACATTCCAATTCTGAAAGTTTTTTAAGGAAATATCCAGAGGCCAAAATACTGTTGCAACATATAAATTTCTATGTGGAAAACTGATATCAAGGTTAAGCCCTACATCTAGAGTTGTGATCGTTTATCACAGCTAACAAGTAACCTCTGTCTCTCTTTTGTTTGAACATCCTGCATCTCTATACCTTTGAAAAATTGTGTTCGCTATTAGTAATTTCACTGCTGAATATCCCCTCATGTAGCCAGTTTTACATGACATTTAATAATAAAATAAACTTCCTGTGAACTAAGAACTGAAGATAAATCATCTAGTTTCTTGATGACACTCCCAGCATACTAATAAAAGAATGTATAGATTCTGTCTGAATTTCCACATTATCACTCAGTGAAACAAACAAACAGAAAAAAAACTTGCAAAGTATTTGCCTTGTTCTTTGGATGGTCTCCCTGAATTTGCCTCACTTAGAGCTAATTGTTTGGAAATATAAATTACTATATAACATAAAAAGTCCAAACTTTCTTTTCCATTGTGTGAAGAACATAAAAAGTATCCAATGGGATTCAGAGTAGTCTCAGGTGAACCTGGTATTATTTTTACATTTAATTAATTTTGGTGTTTTGCATATTATATTAAAAATCACCAAAGCAAGGGGAAGCTCACCAGCACCGTTTTTGGCTATTTGTCATATTTCAAGTTCATGTTAATAAACCACATGAGACTAATTTCGACCCTTGAAATATCTATGATACCTGAGTATTATCATTCAATAACATTCTTGTATCATGGTTCCCTCCATCAACAACATCAAATTATAGACAAATAAAATTGGCAATGCATAATCCATTTATGACATAACTTTCTGCCCAAACTCTACTGGCCTGCTTTTGCACTGATGGTCATTCTCAGTAATGAACCTGCCAACCAAGGATGGTATAACATAAAAATAATAGTTTTGCCATATTGCAGATAAGCAACAAAAAAAAGCTGTGTGCAGGATTTTGCAGAAAGTATCAGTGTCACTGAGTTAAGATACAACAGCACTGCTATATTACTGTATGTCTCTTGAGCAAAAAATGATAACTTGTACACTATGTGGAAACTTTTCAAATAAATCATGAAAAACTCGCAGAATACAATGGTGGAGAACTCAAGTTATTGTGCAGACACTAAATAGGTATCAGATGGACTGACAGACATAATAACAATATGCTCCACCTTATGGCCGGCATATAAAAACTGATGCAAATAATTATAGTTCTCATGGTCCCTAGATATCCTCCTGAGAAAATGTATAGGGACCATAACATGCATAAGAATCATGTTCATTTGGAATAGTGATGCAGTATTGCACTGAGCAATGAAACATCTATAGCTTATTCTGAGTACCTTTATTAAGGTTTTTAACATAAAAGTAACTACAGAAACTTTATAAACATGCAACTAACTATACATATTCAGAAACTAGAACATAATAGTAGTAGGTCCTTTATACTCACACATTCACGCATTTTTACAGTGTATTTGAAGTCCCACCACCACACACCAATCCCTTCTGGGATTACTCCTCATATACCTCCACACTGATTAAAAAATCTCAAGCATTTTGCAACATTCATTAGGGTTTCAATCAGGCACGAATAAAATCATAACTTACCAAATTATTACTAAAATTTGTATCTGAAGACTTGATCCAGAGACTCGGCTTGATCATACAGCATTTACCTTTTTAGCTACCTGTTAGTTACTTCTGATCCTTGACCTAGATGTATCTAGTACACTTTATGCACATGCCATGTTAAACTGGGAACTTGCTTATTGGATTTCATTATCTGTCTCTGTGCAAATTAGGTCACATATTATGTCTGACTTCTTGCCAAAAATTACCTAGGTGCTTTATTTTCAGCATATCTGATCATAGTTATGATGTGATTTTAATCATATATGTTTGTTAATGTTTCCACGTGCAAAATACCCTCTATTTCACACACAAACTCGTAGATTTATAATTTTCCCAAAGAAACACAGTTGCTACAATTTGTATGAGGTGCCTAAACACCAAAATGAGGCACAAAGAGACACAAAGCAAAAACAGGCACAAAGAGACAAAGAGATGAAAAGAGGCATACACTAAACTGAAAAGGGACGAAAGCAGGCTTTACTGACTAAATTGGAAATGGGACTATCACCTTACATCCAACAGAAAACTGAACAGCATCAGACCAATCTGGCCATAGGCAGCCCCTTAAAAGTTAATATCAAAGTACACTGTACCACATTCCATTGGTTTTACAATCCTTGAAAGAACAGTACCCTCCAATGTTAAATGTTAGTACTCATCAAGATGAAGAGTACAAGAAAAAGAAAACTGTGAAAAAACACTTAAGGAAAATGACCTTGATGAATTGATCAAGGAAGCAGTTGATGAGGCATAAGAGAGAAATAGAAGGCAATACAACTTGGTAATACTAGGTATACTAAAATCAGCCTTTATGACTGATTCGGTTTGCATCTCTAAAGTTCAGGGAGTGTTTTCTAATTATTTTACATTCTAAATCCTCAGATGTCTGATGCATCAACACAGGTGTCCCTCAGGGGATCTTATTGTAACCAATTTTATTAGCTCTACTGGTTATAACCAGAAGCATTTATGGGATGGCCTGTTGTTTGTCATCCATCCGTCATCTGTCTGTCTGGTAGCACAAGTTTGTTATTGCTACTCCTCCTAAACTACTTGGTGGATTGCACAAAAGTTCACCCACCCACATTCAACCCAAGGTCTAGTTGGTCCTAAATTAAAAATGGTGCTGCTCAGACATTCAGTACAGCTGCCACAGTGGCCATTTTGAAAATCTTATCACTACTTCTCCTGAATGGATAATCATATCAACATGGGGTTTCACTAAATGACTTCTTATGCTGCCTTGTTGGTCCTAAATGAAAATAGCTACACTTCGATTCAATATGGATGCCATGGCAGCCATCTTGAAAATCTTGTTATTGCTCAAGTTTACAAGGAGATATTAAATATGTAGCATAGTGGATACTTTATTGATTGTCCAATTTTTAAAAGTAATTTTGGATGCAGATAAGTCTGGGCCACATGCTTTCGAAGGATGTAGACCTGCTAAAACATTATTAGTATCATCCATGGTTATAGAAATGTTATCAAGAGCAGGATAAGATAAATCTTGTAAGCTTTTGGTTTTTATATCTGCTTACTTACAAATGAAATCATTACAAGCTTTTGCCTTTTCTTCATTATCAGTTATAACTACAGTACAGCTCACATGATTTTTCGAAACCCCACGCATCGTAGTGGGGGTGGAGAGTGAGTGGAGAAGATTAAGAAAAAACCCTCCACCATCACTCCACATGTCCTAACGGAGTTGTCGCGGCGTTTCGTGGAGAATAGACCTGCACACCACGCTTTCTTGCGGAGTTGCATCTGATCACCACCAAGGAGTGGAAATGGTATCGATAATATGGGCATGGTTTACTGTTTATCACCCATGCAAGCAGATGCTGAGAGAGAGATGGGGGGGGGGGGCACCGATTTATCTACATCGTTATCTCTCTGGAGAGCAATTTGCTAACTTTTTGATACTGAAAAAAACGGTCATTCAGTTAATTATAAATATTTTCTTGTTCTAACGAAGATAATGTATGATACATAGTGCCAAATCATATTTTAGATGATGATAACGTAATAACAATGCCTCGCAAACTGTATTAATACTACAGTTTGCGCAATTAATCTAATTTTTTTTTTCTTCAATACTATGTTATCAGAATCTAAACATGCATTCATATCCTTATTTCTCTTTCAGTAAACGCAATACAAAATTTTAATGATCATATGAAAGTCAGTGATATTGTACTACCTGCAATGAAAAGAACGATAAACATCAAACAAATTAATAACAAAGCTGCAGTCATACCTGACTGAAGTGAAACAAAATCGCACAAGTTCCAATGGTTACTCCGTGCATGAGTACTCTTTCACATATTGTATGATTTTTTCGGACATCCAATCACTTAAATAAAGCATTATTAAGATTGCACATCGTTATTTTATTTTAAACTGTACTATTTTGCATTAATTACCAAAGTAGCGGGTTTTTTAAAAATCACAAATGGTCGCAAAAGGGCATCCTAGATACATGTAGTTGACATGTGCAGTAACCTAGCACAAGAGAAGCCATCAACACTGCTTGTTTTCTTTGATATTGACGTGTTAATTTCATGTGCTAACTGTTAACCTAAAAGTACAACAGCAGCGCTTCTGCGGGTTTGTTTTCTTTGCCATTGATTTGACAAACTTGTGCGTTAGATGAAATTAATGTTTAACTTTTTCTTTTCTGTTCGTTTTCCCATTGCATAATATGCATAATACAGAAAAATAAGATGAATAATTTAGATCATTAACTCTTCTTATTAAAGTTCCCCCCCCCCCCCCCCCCTTCTCTCTCTCTCTCTCTCTCTCATAAAATATGGAATCCAAATCACTACTGTACAAGTTATCGTAAACTGAAATCTGAAATCTGGAAAAGTTTGCAAGTGGTAAGAAAAGTAATACTGTACTAAACATTATAGCGTAAAAGAGGGGGAAAAAAAGAAACAAATTTTCCCGTCGGTGGTTGCAAACTCACGACCTCGTGCTCCAATATCAAATGTGTGTGTGTGACACACACTCTATCCATTTGACCACAGTAATTGTAGCTGTAAAGCAATATACCATATACAGAAACATGCCAAACACTATTCAAAGAAATTAGTTTATTTCTCGTCTCAATAAGCAACCGCTCCAAAGTCACAAAGATAAAGAGAGAGAGAGATAGACAGAGACAGAGTGAGTAATAAAAAGCATGTTTGCATGTAATTTTACAAGCACATATAACCATCAGGGGGGGGGAGAGAGACAGACTGCGTGTCTGACGACAGCTAAATTGTTTTGTCTGTATTGTTTTCTGTATTGTTGTATGTGAATACTGTACATCTATATACTTCTATATCTATATCACCAAGTAAACTTAGCATCAGATGAAATTATTGTTTTACTTTTTCCTTTTTCTGTTCGTTTACTATCGCATACTATGCAAAATACAGAAAAATGATCAATAAAAGACCCCTCCCCACGTCTCTCTCTCTCTCTCTCTCTCTCTCTCTCTCTCTCTCTCTCTCTCTCTCTCTCTCATAAAATATGGAATCCAAAGCAATACTGCACAAGTCATTGTAATCTATTACTATTAGACATTTTTTTTTTTTCTACATGCTTCAGTATGAGTTTAAGTATTCCATGATTGGCTTGCTTTCTTCAATTAGTGGCCTCATCATTCACACAAAGCCAAAAAGATGTTCCTGCCATTGAAGTTTTTTGTGATTCTGCGTATGTTTTGAAGAGTTTTTCACTAATGCGAGTTTCAAAAATAACGCTAAAATGCTTTTTAATGTTAACCAAAATTTTTCTTTTTCGCTGCTTGACATGTCAACATTTTTAGTCAATCATCAGAATTAAAATATTAAAATCTGACTGATTATAAATCTCGACGTACACAAACTGAAATCTGGAAACCTTCAGTTGTGGTAAAAAAAGTAATAACGTGCTAGACATTATAGTGTTTTGGAGCAAAAAAGAAAGATATTTTCCCACCACTGCACAGGAACTTCCGAGCACGTGCTCTAAAGTCGTGTGTGTGTTCATGGGAATTCGCAGGAATTTTCGGGGGGGGGGGGGGGGGGGCCAAAGTAAAAGGGATATATTTATTATTTTTTTTAATCGGGGCGGGGACAAGGCAAGATGCGCCCCCACCCCCACCCGCAGACACCCAAGTGTGTGTGTGTGTGTGAGTCATACATTTTATCCACTAGGCCACAGTAACTAGTAACTCGAGCTCTCTAGCTGTAAAGCAATATACCACATACAGAAACACGTTCAATAACCAAAGGCTCTAACAGTCACAAACAGGAAACTGTATTCTTTAATATCTGCATAAAAATAACTAAAAGAGGATATTTTATTTTTATATTTTTGCCGTAGAAAAATGAGCAAATAATAGGATACCCATGGAGACAATACATCCATGCAAAATGCTCTAAACTTGTTGGAAATTAAAATCTCTGAACAACTCAGATTTTAGAATTTTCCATATTATTTTTCATTTCGGTAATAAGCCGAGTTCAAATTGATTACTAACAATTATCAAACTTCCATTGTTAATGGCGGGACCATAATTGCGGCTGTAAAGTACAACGCGCCAAGTCAGATGGCTTCGTGTGATAAAAACACAGTTCCCAAGCTGAAACTTACATCCTCCTTTGATGCAAACCCTTGTTAATATTTTACAACAGTGTTCACAATGGTCACTGCCTTGATTTCTGTAGAACATCCGCTGAAGTTAAGTCTTTATTAAGGAGAGACAATTGAATTTTCCAAGGGGGGGGGGGTAAATGCATGAAAACAATTGTCTTTCTCTGATTTTTGTAGTATAAAAAGACGTTAATCTGTTCCATATTTCACTTAAAATAAATAAATATTGTGATGAAAGAACAAAAAATATCCCAGTCGAAAAAAACAAAACAACGTATAAACCCCATATATTAAATGGTCAGTCCCTTACAGTACACATGCAGTCATAATATTCAGCCTCATGACTCTGCTATTACTGCTTAAAGACTAAGCACGCGGTTTGCATTTCAGTGTAAATTCAGTGTTTTAGGTTTGTTGTTGGGGGGGGGGGGGGGGGTAAGCAGAAGTGGATGTCAATTTGGATTTTAATTGTCCATATCTCAGAGAATTACTTTCCTTTGGAACAAAATGATAAATTTATTCTTCTTGAGAAGCTCAGCAATCTGTGCTTCTCGTCAAGTCAGTGCATAAGTTTGTTCATATTTCTTTGAAATATATTAAAATTATAAACTTATTGCAAAAGAAGTCGATCAATCTTTTATAAACAGTAATGTGTACTGAATATACAAGCCTTTTGAAATTTTTTTTAATTGTCCAAATATGATCGAAATAAAGACGACTGATTCTTCCAATGGTATCCGGTTGTAAATCACTCTTGACGTCTCAGTCTTTCCATAGGTGGTCTTCATTCATTGGCTGTTCAGATGTCAATCAGTAATGTCAACTAGCCCCTCCATGGTGGAGTTGACATCAGCGTGCCAACCGTAACGCAGTTGTGATTTGTAGGTATTTATGCCAATTTATGCCTCTGCCATGGAGTGTTATCGTGGAGCTAAAGTGGAGGGTATTAAGTCCCCCACCGCGACGTGTGGGGTTCCGAAAAATCACGTGAGCTGTACTGTATGTCATTTACAACCAATAATTTGTACAATTTCTCTTTCGACTTTTCTCTACTTAAGTTTCCACTAGGCATTTGAGTTACCATGTGAAGACCTGATTCATTTCATCAGCATTTTATAATCATTACATTCTGACTTCCTAATCTCAGTAATAACCAAGTTTCTATTTTGCCTGTAAAGAAACCAGTGCCTGGGATTTTGAGTACTGGTAAGTTTCATTTGATCATACAATCTTTTTCCATGCCTTAATAGTTTTCTGATTTTATTATGCATCCAAGGTGGATCCAAATAGTGAATACCAACATGATTTGCATGATACACATTTCCTTCCTGAATCCTGTATCATAAAATTATCAACACTGGCATCAACATTATTTCATTGATGACACTGTTCCAAGAGATAGACACAAGTATTGAGTTCAAAAGAGCATAATTCCCTTGGTTGTATAATCAGATTTCTCTTTCATAGCATACTAATTTCGGGAAGATCAATTTCAAAGCAGCATATATAGGACAGTGATACTCAACACCTTCAGTGTGAATCGGATTTAAAAAAAACATCAACAGAGTGCACAAAAACTTGGTTTGACACCAAAATATGATAAATTAGAGCATACAATTTATTCGATCCGTTATTAGCTGATGAAGATTATTGGACTGACACAACAGTAATATTTCATTATTTGGCAGGAGAAATTTTTCATTAAAAGGAGTTAAGTATCCTTCTGTTGTTATCAGGGACAGAACCTAACCCTGGTCCTGAGACCTGAGAAATCGTCTTAATAGTATGCACCTTAATGTATAGAGTCTTAGACATACAGTAAGATTGATTTGATACAGGTAGATGTGAGGACATTTGACATACTGGTGTTTACTTAGGCATGGCTTAAACAGAGCATTTCAAATGATGAAATAACTTTTCAAACTATTCTGAACTGTTTAGGAAGGAAAGAGCTATTATTTTTTCATGTTTTTCTTACTTCACAAGCTATTTATAGTGCAAAAAACTAATTATTTATTTTGAAGGTCATGGGTAATAATACCAAACACATCTAAAATTATATTAAACTTGTCCAAGATATTGTCAAGAAATACCAACACATCGAGTTTGATCAAAATCCTAAGTATTTGATCGAGTTCTATTTACAAGTTCAAAACCAAAGTCATGACCATTCAATTTTTACCCAAGGCCACACAATGTTTATTACAAAACTCATTAAAAAAGTGAATAAAATGTATCCACTTAAATAAACTTTGACCAACTTCCATTTGTAGTTTTTCAACTCATTATGTTCACATGCTATCTTAGAGCAAAAATCAATTTATGACCTTTGATCTTCAATCAGAGGTCATATGGGACTCATTCACATATTCCTATGATATACTGCCAAGATACAAACACATGCTATGTATGATCAAAATCAGTATTTGTAAAGAGCTATGGTGTTTACAAGCATCTGCTAGCAGATGGTAGTCAAATGGCTGCTGGTCACATGCTATCAGTCACATTAGCTTGAGTGAAATAGTTCGGGTCTAAAATGTGCATAATCTCATTAGAAATATGAACATCACTTAAATGGCCTGTAAATTCAATTAGGTTATTTGTATTCATATAAACATGCTTACTAAATTTCATTTGCTTACTAAAATGGGTATCAGTGTACTTGTGTTAGAAAGGATTATACTGAAAAAGTCTTTTGTGAAAAAGCTAAAGAAAGAGTCCTTTGAAGGGACTGACTCTATACTGTCCAAAAAGAATTTCCAGAAATCCAAGATAAAACCATTTCTTCTTTTTAACTGCGAGTGTTGAAACCAGCTGGTGGCCATATTGGATATGAGATTGGCATCATTTGCAGTTAGGATCAACTAGATATTATAATAAGTCTTTTGGTGAAAACAGCATGTTGCTATGACCATCCATTCAGGAGGAGCAGCAATAACAAGATTTTCCAGCTGGCCATATCTGATGCCATATGGGCATCATTTTCATTTAGAATCAATTAGACAATGAGATGAATGTGTCTGTAAAGTTTGATGCGAATCCTCCCAGTAGTTTAGGAGGAGTAGCGATAACTGACTTGTACTAACGGATGCCGGACGACAGACAAAAGACCATCAAATTGAGACAAAATAGAAAAATTAATGAAATGGTCTAAAATTCTTTTCATATTATCAACATCTGCATGTTCATTTTTTTGCTAAGTGAGCCATTTTGTGTTCTCATAATTGTGCTAAAACATATTTACTGAAATAGCTCAAGTCTAAAATGTGATACAACTAATAAAAATACAAGAGACCCAAGTGAGATATATATCCCTTACCTGACATACATTGTTGAAGTGGACCATGTAATTTTGTGTTATTATGTAAGCATATTTCTTCATCCAGTACAAGGGAAAGAAACTCTTTCAAAGATATGTTGATTCTATATTAAAATCCATTCAGGACTATATGATCATAACGATTTAACTAGATAACACTAAATAAGTAATTAAAATAACTCACGAACCAGGTAATCCAATATGATGCATAAGCATTTCATTACTACATGCAGATATTGCTCAAAATTCAGCAATTTCTGTTGAGTATTTGTGACCGTGGCCTTAGCTCATCATTTTGGGACATAATTTGATTAATGTGGAATAAACTGTTGAGGAGTAAATAGCTGAAAATGGGAAATCAGCACGACTTTGACAGATTTTACATTAGGATGGAAACCATGTACATTTGGACTGCACCTGATAAACCTTAAGAAATCCCTGTGATTGAAATTGTTAAAGTAAGCCTATACAAGTTTTCCTCACAATTTGTATAGAAATTAAGTTTATGGTGTTTCCTGTTTCACTTACTTTTTAGCTGCCTTTGCCCATCAGTTTCTGGTATACTCTTTTTCTGGTCATCTGAAAGAAAATTTTTGAGATTATATATTTAAAATAAGAGTGTCAGCTTGTCAATTTTTGCATGACACTTGACAGAAAACAGAGACTTGGCCTAGGAATGTAAGAGAGTTTTAGTCAGTCACTCTGCATTCACTGTCCCACTAAGTGTAAAACATTTTATTGAGGAAGATTACACTGATTAGAGGACTTTTAGTTTTCACAAAATGACCAGGAAAAAGCATGAAAACTACTAATTTAACATTTTTCCATATTGCCCTCATCAAGTTTAATCGTACATTAAGCAGAAGTACTAGTTGAATTGTTACACTCAGAAAACTAATTAATTTACTATAAGGATATTAAATGATGGAAACCCAAACTTGTGTGCCCAGCTGAACAAGTTAGCAAAGGTCAAAATATCATTATCAATGTTTGACTATAGGCTCTATCATATTAAAGACTGCTTAGTACTTATTCAAAAAATATTAACAGGGTGATTGAGTTTTATTGTAATAAAACAAACCCACTGATTTCCTGATAAATACATACATAAAACAATCATAATTTCCTAAACTCCCCTCGCATATTTCTCAGGACTAGAGATCATAAAATGTTGAGCTCAAGCGTAAGGATGAGATTTGAACATAAACAACTGAGGACCAAATTTTGTAACTTCACATTCAAGTTATCAAAATTATTGATTTTCAGGTCTAAAATAAATGTTCTGTAAACTAGGATCAATGTTGTTACAGTGAACAGGCCCCATATTCACAAAACTCTTCAAGTGCTCACTAAAACTCAGGTCTATAATGCTTACAATAATAAACTAATCCATTTTCCAGGTGCATATGTGAGCGGGGAATCTGTTCAGGGAGCCCACCCAGCATCTTTCTGCTGCACCCATGCCCCCTTTCAAATGAAAATACCCAACAATAAAAACTCTAAAAAACATCAAATACCTGGGCATGCTCCTGACCCCTGCCAGTCCTTGCTCTACAGCATGAAGAGCAGACAAAAACCACCTTTTACTGATTAGAATGCTATGTACATAGGAAATGTGTACTGAATGCTTCCTTGTAGACACCAAATGTAACTCTAGCGACACTGACTGTGTCCACTTTGCCTGTGATGGCTTTAGGAATTTATATAGTATAACATGTCCACAATGTTGACAATGACATTTATAGTTCAGGACCTTTTACTCTGAATTTGTATACAGTTCGAGAGGAGAGCGGTAGCACATGAGGCAGTTACTATTATCTTAAATGCACTGAAGATGGCCATTAAGCTTTCAACACTGAAATAATGTGTAGTCTTGAGGGACGTTCCAGTTTTACAAAGTGCAATAGTGTAAGTGTCCCGTGGTGGGGGTGTGCACCCAGCTTACGATCCACTAGTGCTGTTGTGAGGTACTAGCTTAAAGAGTCATCACTCAAAGCAATTTTACAGTACAAAACCACTCAAAAAAATACAGTGAGTGTCCTTGAGCAATAACTGACTATGGGTTATTTTAGAACCTTCTCATGCATAAGAATCACCGTGGTATTATAAATAAGTTAATTTCTCAGTGCAGAACTGGCCCACTTGTATATGAGAAAATAACAGTTGAGCTGTGTTAAGCTGAAAGAAACTATGATATTTATGGTGGCATTTTCACCTTAACATTGGTAGTATCTTTTATTTAAGATTGTATATTGAAATAAAACTGATTTACTGTTCACACGCTTGTAATAGACAGGACAAAATGTTACCAATATGTTTTTAATTGTTATTTTCATAAGTCAACGCACACTCTTGGGCGAACCCACTGGCAGGGTCGAGAGATACTGTTACGGAATTATGTATATCGAGTCTATAATGTGCTTAAACTTTTGGCCTATGACTCTACTTTAAAGTTGTGTCAAATAGCGAGTCATATTTAAGTTGGGTTTAGTTTTACAGTGAAACCCCGCTATAACGCGATATTTGGGGTCCATAAAATTTGATCGCGGAAAAAGCGGGGTCGCGTTATTGCGGGGTTTTACCATATTTTACTTTATTCAGAGAACAACGTATACTCATCTAATGTATAGCATGAATAGGGTATCAACACCGTTTACTATCTGATATCGATCCTTCTTTGTTTTCCCACGTGACAACCCTTTGATTGAGCCACGAGTTTGATACTTGTTCAGTGCCAAGTAACAAAGAGTGGTTATTTGAACTCCCTGTGATCTTGCCGCCCAAGCTCAATCTCTACATAAGCACCCACATATGACAATCTTTGATCTTGCCGCCCAAGCTCGGTCTCTACAAAAGCACCCACATATGACAATCTTTGATCAACCACCGCATTGTCTGGTGCTTGGTTGTGTACGCAGTTAAAGAAGAAACATAAGTCGGCTATTGTTTGCTCATTGATTGTATACAGGATGAATTGAAGTCCAGCGCACATGTTGGCGGCTTACGTTTTTTGATGTTTATTAAATCGTGAGAATCTTTTATCAACCACCACGTTGTGTATGCAGTTAAAGAAGAAAAACGTGTCGGCTATTGTTTGAGCAATGATTGAATACAGAATGAATTGAAGACAAACACAAAGAAGACTTACTGGCTTTACTCATGGATCAGTAATAAGTAACATTTCCGATAATGCTTATTTTGGCATAACACCATGATCGAATTCATAAGTGATCTCTTCCCCAAAATGATAATAAACTTTGTATACACTATTTCTCGTACTTAAAAAAAAAAAAAAAATTCTGTGTACGAAAAAAATACATGTAAATGTATACAAACTTTCAGGAACCATGCCACAAACATATTATACTCGAATTCATACGTGATCTCTTCCCCAAAATGATACTGTAATATACACATTTTATACACTATTTCTCGTACTTTGAAGAAGAAAAAATTTCATGTGCGAATGAATATATAAAATTTTGGGAGCCACGCCACAATTGCGTTATATCCGAATTCGCGCTATATCGGGGCCCGTTAGAGTGGGGTTTCACTGTACTATTAATCAAATAACAACATGTTTACTGACCTTTTCTTCAAGGTCAGAGTTGTTGATCATTCTACAGTAAAATTCCATGAAATAGATGCATTTAGTATTGCATTCTGGGTCATAATATGATACGTTTCCTGTTGTGAAATGTGCCATTTGCAAGTTGTATAAAAGACCTGGAAATACGAATTAATTCCATTCCATTTTAGATCTTGAGTTGAAAAGAACTGGGGTTTTTTTATGATCAGCTTTGGAATCATCAGATCGTTTGAAATAATAGCCTAGCTGGAATCCTGTAATTTTGCTGTAATGCCATGCTGTATAGATAATTCAAAAGGAATTATTTATTGGACCATTCATCAGAGTTACCTAGTGTTATATTTAGGACTTTCTCAGATGCCTCTGAATATTCTTAAGGATGATCTGACATTATCGTTGATACATCGGAAATTCACAGACTCATTCATTCGGAACCATCATCTATCGGAACATTACAGACTCATTTATTCAGAACCATCATTCATTTAGAACATTCATTCATTACGAAGACTCATTCTTTCGGAACATTCGTTCATTACGAAGATTCATTTGGAACATTTATTAACTTGGAACATTCATTCATTTGGAACATTTTATAGTTTCTATATATTCAGGACTTGTGATTAGGACACTAATAATTGTTGGATTATTTGGATTATAATACATGATACTGTAAGTGTATTTTGATTTTCACATTAATTATTTAGAATAAATTGTTTGCTGATTCTACTTTAGAAGTCATAATAATTGTGCATCGTAAATGCTCATTATGATCCCTGCAAATAAACACACATCCACGATCGTATTCAAGATAGAGTTCACCAGTGGATATATTATCTCCATTTGTGATGCAGCTACCAGTCAGGAGAAGAGCATAGAGTCCTTCTAGTATGATTATATAGTCTGCATTCATTATGGCTAGATTGCTGTCCCCTTCAATCTTACTGATCATTGCTGTTAACAATGTTTGGGCCTAACAAACTTTCCTGATAGTTATGCAGGCCACTCGGAGGGTTATGCCTGCAAAGTTGCTGTCTTTTGTCCAGCTGTTGCAGATTCTGAGCCTCTTCAATAAAAAATTACATTTCTTCTCAGCTTGGCTGGAGAAACTTACAGTCCCAAACGTAAATCTCTGCTTGCTTGCACGCTGTTCTATCGTATTAAAAATCTCCAATACTCCCTTATTTCAAAGATAGGCAACAATGGTAAAGTAAACGCTTTCATTTAGGTTAGACATATTACTAATAACACCAGCTTTGTGCAGCTCTAAACATAATAGCCAATAGTGGCACGACCAGCCTGCATGAATGGAAGTGAGCAAGTCAGAAGGCTAACACCATCATCTCAGATGAATGTGTAAAACCGACCCCACTACTCTTCAGAGCCTCGCATTCTGTGTTCAACCACTCATCTGTTTGTCACTCTAGCCACATATTCAATAGTGGATTAGACAGTTCATGATGTGTTTTTTTTTTCATGGTAAAGGTGAAGAGTGTTACATCAACATTTGAAATGCTAGACAGGGTGCAATCGATCCCTGTGCTACTGGCCGGCTACTAGGGCATCAACATGTGACTTTTTAGCACAGTTTGTCGACTTCAACAAGACAAGTTCTGTTTTACTGCTACAGCATTCCTCCAGCCCATAAATGCTAATTATGAATCTTGAGGACTGCCATGATTGGCAGGCCATCATCAGTGAGGATGTGTGGTCCATCAGTGACCTGTATCTTTTGCCTCATTCATCGTTTGGGACAGGATGCAGGAACGATTCCTAGCAGTGTGGAGGGAGTGCTGTCCACAACACTGTCTGCTGTGGAAAGTTGGTCCAGGTTGATAAAGAGGGCCTCTTCCACGGTAAAGTAACCTTGCCTGTATCCAGTATAATGACAGGCACTGATTCACCCTTCATCATCTATTCCTAGGAAGGATCACAAGCCAGCTAGGGCTAATTTGCACCTCATAATTGACTGGGACCACTAGTAATATCTGCTGTTAGCCAACCCAGTAGGTGATAGATTGAAGAGACACCCCGAATGTTTGTCAATGTACTACTGCAGGGGTATTGCCTCCCTGTTTTGGATATGCATTAGCATAACAAACATGATATTAGATGGTACCAAAAGCCATTAACTATAATGTGGATGCTAAATACCAAGTCAGAGGGGTCTACAAAACTATGTAGGATGGAAAGGATTTTTTATGGCTGCGACTGTGCAGGTCAATATGACCAGAAGCTTCACCATCACCTTTTCCAATGTGTTTACTCAATATCGGCTTCCTAACAACAAGTCAGAGGAATCAGCTGCCAGAAATTGTAACAACAACCCCATTCAGTTTTCGCAAAACTAAATTAATTTCGCCATTTTGTGTGCCATTATGGCTGTGGCATTTTGGCTGGGGACCACTTCACAGCAAAAGACCTTATATGTACCACCTTTATATTTCATTTGTATCATCATCTGATTGAAATATGTGCCCCACAGCCCAGTGACAGTGCCAGGAATGTGTGATGGCATATTAAAATTTTTGCTCAGAGTTTCAGGCTTCTCCGCACAGAGACTGGTGTTAAAAAGATGCCTCCATTATGGGCTTTGTATGGTATATTACTACTCCCCAGCCCACGAAAATGACTTTATAGAAACTGTTGGATGGTCACTCAATAAGATGAAGCAGTACAAACAGCTTGACCACCACTCACAGGGAACAGAGGCCAATGTTGCATGGGCTACCTGTATCCTAGAAAACACGAAGGCTTTACACAGGCCAGTTTTGAGCGTATTAATGACTTGATCTAGATGTACATGTGCCCTGGATTGCCTGTGTGACCAATATAATTACACTAAAATCAATGGACAACAACCAGATGTCGTCAAAACTTAGGTCGCATGATCGTGAAGAAAAGGATGATCAAAATCTAAGGCAACAAGATGTCCATCAATGACTCTGATGACTACAGCTGCTATAGCTGGAATGATCTAAATAACACCGGATGCCTAGGTTTAGAAAGCACTGATCTGGAAACTGTCTGCTTGAATTCACATTTCTCCACACTAGGTTAGTTCTAACTTGCTTTGTGTACCATCCACCAAATGCCCAATCTTCATGGATTGATCGATTTGAGGATCAAATAATCATGGCTACATCTGGAAACCTCGACTTGGTTCTTCTTTGTGATTTTAATATAAACTTTTATCCACCTTGTACCAATAGTAAATGATTAAATATGACATAAACACACAATCTTAGCCAGCTTGTAAAAACACCAACAAGGCAAACAAATTGTACCTCATCCATTATTGATCATGTATATTCCAGCTATCCTAAAATTATCATAAAATTAAGAGTACTATTATTTATGATATGTGACCACTATCCAGTGTGTCTTACTCACAAGATTGGTTCACACGCCCCAAAGAAGGGAAAGCATTTAGAAATAAAATACAGATGTTATAAGAAAAAAATTTATGAGAATAATTTTATACTAGATTTAGCTAATACATCATTTGAAGAAATCTTGGAATGTCAAGACCCAGATGAAGGTCTTGATATGTTTTACTCAAAAACCTTAAATAAACTTGATAAACATGTTTCACAAAAACATAAAAGAATAAAATCACAGACAGCCTCATTGGTATAATAAGAGAATGCAAACTGCTAGAAAACTACAAGAGCAATATCACAAAGGGATGAGGGAAATGACAGATTATGGCACAACAAATAGTGTCCCTTATCAAGACATCAAAACAAATCTATTTCGCAGAAGCGATAAACCAAAAGAAAGACACTAGACCTCTTAAGAAATATATTAATGAATTACATCCCAAACAAAGTCCAGGTTTCCCAATTCAAATGAAAAATGACAATAAAATTCTCTCTGACACCCAAGACATACCTGATCATCTAAACAACCATTTCTGCAATTGTGCTAATGATATGACAAGAAATGATGCAACACCTGATCTACATACTTAGAAGAATGTGTGGGCTCCGAACTTCAGAACAACCTTGAAAATAAACTAGAAATTACAGAAATAACAAATGAAGATGTATGACACTATCTCAAACACCTCAACACTCAAAAAGGAACACGGGTAGATGGCATAAGCCCTAAATTGTTAAAACCAAGTGCTAATATATTGCACAAGTCAATAGCACGCATTATAAACTTAAGCCTAAGATGCATACCTTAAAGAGGGCAAGAATAACACCACTGTATAAGGGTAACGTGAAAGATCTACTATAAATTACAGACCCATTTGGTCCTACCCACCATTTCCAAAATTATTGAGAAACATGTTGCCAAATAAATCAGTACTTTCTTGCAAACAAATGACCTCTAGCATAAACACCAATCAGGCTTGCGATCAAACAACTCATGTCATACTGCACTAGGGGTAAAATGATACACCTGTGCTGCATATCGATATGATACGATTCACAATACACAGCCTATGATACAATACATTATCGATTCTCAGTTTAAAGAAAAAGAAACCAAATGACTAATAATTATTCACAACTGCTGAAGATTAAAGTAACTTATATAGGGTAGATATCATTTTGTATCGATTCTTCACCTCTTGTATCGATACGTGTATCGATATGGCAAAAGTATCGATGCATCGATATATCAATGATTCGTTTCACCCCTATACTGCACTAATACAGATAATTGATAAATGGCTTCCAAACATTGATTAGGATGTATAAGAGGATCTAAAGAAGATATTTTACTTTATTGACCATAACATACTTATTGGAAAGCTCGTCTATACAATGCAAAAACCATTTCCTGGATACAATCCTATCTTAGAGACAGAACCCAACAAGCACAACTAAACAGTACTCTATCAATTCCTGACTGAATAAAATATGTGCCTCAGAGCTCAATCCTAGGACCCATCTTGTTTCTCTAATACATTGATGACCTTCCACTGTATACAGAAAACACTGAATGTATGCTGAGATGATGCAGCATTCCACACATTGGGTCGCAACAGCAACACAATCCAAAATCATACCAGTAAATGGTGTCAAGACAATGGAATGTATATAAATAGCAAAAGTACCACTGCATTGATACTAGGAACATCAAACAGATTATCCATGCAAAAGCCCATTCTACCCCCAGTATTGCCTGTAAATGATGAATATGCATCTAATGCAGAATGTCATGTGTTCCTAGGAGTATATGTTGATGATAAACTAACTTGGAATCATCATATAGATCATGTCTGTAACATTATAGCTTCCAAACTAACACTACTGCAAAGACTGAAGAAATATCTACCAACACATGCAAGCTTACTATTATATTCAACTTACATATTACCTATTATGGACTACTGTAGCACAGTATGGGGTGCATGCAAACTAATATTAAATCATATAATCTAACTTCAAAAGGGTGCAGTTAGAATTATACTAGATGTCAATCCAATGACACCATCTGCTGACATGCTTAAGTCTTTAAAATGGCTCCCTTTTGCCAGAGAATTTCATCTCATAGATGTATTTTGCTTAATAAAGTTCTTCATAATTTAACACCTTTTTACCTGAATGATATGCTTGTCCAAACCAGCAATACTACCCCTATGTATTCTTTTAACATCAGCATCAAAGCTATGTTTAACACTATCAAAACCATTAACTAATGCATTAAAAAAGACATTTACATATACAGGATCTTTTGAATGAAATCAGCTACCACTTGAACTGAAGTAGGCTGACAATCTTGCCACGTTCAAATCAGGATGTTTCAACTACCTAAACATACACTATCTCTCACCAAATATTCCAGCAGTTTCTACTTTGTTCTTATGAGTATGCATAAATCAGCTACAAACATGCTACAATGATGCACATGTATAAACACTGCAAGTTTTAAGTGAAATCTCTACTAACATTAACCCATAATTAATATGTTCATCTTTTCTTCTTTCATAAATATTGTGTACATGCAGAATGTTGCATGCTCCTGTAGCTAAATGAGTTGTACCTTCTGAAAATAAATTATTATTATTATTATTATTATTATTATTATTATTATAGCGATCTCTGGAAGATGACCCGAGAGTTCCAGAGTATGGCCTACTAGGGCATAGATGAGTCTGCTGCGCAGAACATACTTGCACTCAGGGGGTGTGCCGGAAAAGGCAATGGCGATCTGGCAGAAGACAAGGCCATCACTGATGCCTACGAGAACAGATTCTATGTATCTTTGGACTTCAAAATCCTTGAGTCACACATGCCCTAGTAATGCAAAGCTCAACATTGAAAATTGCAGGTTTGTCAGTGCACTCTGCTAAAATGTTGCCCATACTTATCCAAAGCACCCACTCTGCAATCATCTGCAGCCAAACTGGTTGCAGCAGGCAGTCTCTGTATTCGACCTCATAAAAAGTCATTATCGGGGTGTGTTTCAGCATACTGTCATCTTCTGCCCAACTATCTGCTGGAAGAAGAGATACTAAACACATAGCTGGATTTGGACAGACCCTGCACCTCATTTACCCCGGTGAGAAGCTTCACAACACAACTGGCTCTGGTTCTTCTACGACATCTTTGTGGGTGAGCCGACCCTATATATTATTGATAACTCAGTTACGAAAGCCCTGACAACAAAAGAAAGACATGCTGTCAAAGCTCACCATTTTCGGCTGCCATGCAGAACAAACTATCTCGGTGGTCACACAAAAGTACAATTTGATGCTCAAGTACCTTCGGGGGGCAGGTCAAATTGGTTAGTCTCTTTTGCTGCAAGGATCACAACAGCTTTGTCATCTCAACATATGCAGAACAGGTGTGCTTTAAGCAGGTACTGTCAAAGTCCAAGCATACTACCCCTTTGCTAAAGACTGATCAGCCAACTAGCTATATGCTTGCTTATGCTAGCAAAATTAACTGCTAAGCTTGCTAAAGTATAGAGCTAACTAGCATTTTTTAAATTTAGATGTAAAAGTTGAGAATGTATTGTTAACAATGGGGGATAAAGAAAACACCTTCAACGCCTGGAACCTTAACCAGCCCTGACCCCTGACACAGTGGAAATTCAATGGGTTATGAAAGAGACCAGTGGTGTGGCTTCCCGAATGATTGCACCTACATGTTTCTGGATGGTGAGGTTTCCCAGATTATTACGTGGACAATAACAATAACATAGATCCCATTTGCCAACCAATGTCCTCATACATCTACCCTTCTATCTGCCCTTCTGCCACTGTGTGCAGAGCTGCCTTCTCATTTTCCAACCTATGAACTCATCTAATGACTTGTCCGCTGGGTAGGTTTTAGTATTTTCCAAGACTGAGGTGTCAAGGTGGTCTTGTCGAGTGGTACCTGCATTGGACTTGGTATTTTCGATGACTGATGTGTCATGGTGGGCTTTTCACATGGTGCCACGGCGCTTGACTTCTCTGAAGAAGTTTGACCTATACTCACCCACGATTTATTCATAGTCTGGTCATCGATTACACCTCTCCAATGCAACTCAAATAGATATCTTATGTTACTTATGTGTATCTTTGTGGAATTAGCTTTTGTCAGACAAATCTCTAAATAGAAGGATGGACCTCTACAAGCTCATGCATCACAATAGTAAACTGTCTCCTGACCCTCTTCTCTGCATAAACAATCTGATTTATTACTACCACTCTATTACTACCACACAGTTAGCAGAGATAAGTCTCTGACTGAGTTCCCTTTCTATTTTTTTCCAAATGAGAGACCCCAAACCGGCAGGGGACTATCCCCAGGGACTCTCCATCTGGGGTGTTTCTATTCTTGGATATTTCTGTGCGAAAGGGGACTGGCGGACCTGCAACTCTAACAAGACCTTCTCAGTAAGGCAGTCTGAATATTCCTTTTTATACTTCTGTGCAAATTGTTTCAACTTTATAAGAGGCTGATTGTCCCTTTTGACCTCAATATCTTTTTATTTGTTGGATGACATTTCTTGAAAATGCTATGAGCAATAGATTGATCATGCAGGCGTTTTGCATGTAAAACATGGGCAGATTTAAGCATCTGAGGTATTGTGAGTTAGCCTGGTTCCCTGACCTGCTCCACTGATATATGAAAATCCAGATCTGGCCCAAACCTGAATAAGTCAATATCTGGATTTGACTGCAATGAATGTATTTTTGTATTTTATGCAATTATTCCATAAGTCTGTAATTTAAGGGTCATTTGAGTAAAACTTGTGGCCAAATCATAAGGGTTGGAAGGTCTGGGCTATGGTGGGGGAAAAATGCTGGGTTCGTTCCAAAAACCATCCACCCACCCACCCTCACACACACACACACACACTCACTCACTCACAAACACATATGTGCCTGGAAAATGGATCCCAAGCCTATGGACAATGAATAGACAGAAGAATTCATTTTATGTTCAAGGTTCTGCCTATACCAGAACATGAAAAATCAGCATAAGGCTGTCAGAAAAGTCTGTCTGCCCTCACCCCTTGCAAGTTTATAGCATATTAAAATTAGGTATAACTCAACAGTCACTAGAGCAAAATACTCACCATGTGTTTGTAGGCTTTCATAATGGCTTTCATACACATGTCCCAAAAGGAGAGGCCTGTCCTTAAAGTTGGGCATTCCAACTATCCATTGAATGAAATGGTCATTTTCTCCAGGTGAGCTCGTTACCACTATTATGTCTTTTTTTAACATATGAGCCATAGCAAAAACTGCTGTGGCATCGACCCGTTCTGAATCTCTCATCAAGTCATTACAATATGAGGTCCAGTCTTTTTCAACCGAGTTCTTTAGGTCTACTACACCATCTGGTCCCTGGAAAAAATGTAGAGACATTGTTTATTCCTTTGAGCTAGCATTAGGTCAGTTCTTCATTTTTAAATGTGATTATAGTTTTCGTCAACGAATTCTCAAATGGATTTAAATTTTTAACTCTAAGTTCTTATGGACTATAATATACTTGATTTTAATACTAAATAGACAATCTTTTCTGCTTTTGTCAACAATATAAAATCTACAAATTAGTACAAAATGAAGTATGTTTTAAAGAATTGACAGAATTTGTTTTTTAGATATACAAAAAAATTGATGCATGTGAGCATTACAGCAAAATATATTTGCTCAATATATCAAAGCAAATTTAAGTTATCTTCCATACAACCTTCTTTGTTAAAGTGAATAGATTAATGGGCAAACCAAACACTAAAATAATCCCACATTATTATTGCAATGTTAAACAATGACCTATTATATGTTTAATAGTAATGCAAGTAGGTACAATCAGGGCATGCCAGACTTGATAGCACGGACTGATATGTCACAGTGATCCCGATTTCGACTTTTTACTTCAAAAGCAATAGGTTACTTTCTTGTCCATAAAGTAAGCACTTCATTACAATTTTAAAAGACTGTGCTATGAAACAAGTTATAGTTTATATATCATTTTATCTTGTTTGGGTAACTTTGATCTTAACCTCTGAGCTCTTAACCCCAACACCTGTAACATTCCTTCTTGATGTAACAACAATGAGTAGGTCATCTGCAATGTTTACTGCAGGTGCTTGCAATTAAAGTTACTTAAAAGAAATCATTTCTACTGTGTCACAGTGACGCTGACCTTAGATTTGTTGACTCCCATTAATAAGTCTCTTGTTTGTTTGCTCCAGATAACAAGACATCCAAGAAGTTTGGTAAGTGTAGCTGCGAACTAAAGTTATCATTCAGGAACAATCTGTGATCAATGTTACCCTTACCATCAACCATTTATGTGCAAAATCAAAACATTTCAACTTACAGATGTATGGCCTGATAGGCTTCGCAAATGTGCCAAAAGATTATATGCTCTTCCTTATGACAGGTGTATAAAACAGTCAACAACAAGAATCCCTCGAAGGGACTGATGATCTACTACACGAGAAGAATTGCCAGAAATTCAAGATAAGACCATTTCTTTCTTTTGACTGCTGAGTGCTAAAACCATCTCTATTATTCTTTGGCAATAACAAGATTTTCAAATTAGCTGCTATGGTGGACATATTGAATGTCAGATTGGCACATTTTCATTTAGGACAACATAGACATCATTAAAAGTCTTTTGGTGATAACTCCATGTCAGTATGACCATCCATTCAGGGGGAGTAGTGACAGTAAGATTTTCAAGACAACCGTTATGGCTGTAATATTGGATGTACGATTGTCACCATTTGCATTTAGGACCAACTAGGGATGTTAAGAAGTCTACTGGTGAAAACCACATGTTGAGATAGCCATCCATTTAGGAAGAGGAGAGATAACAATATTTTCAATATGGCCACCATGCTGGCCTTACTGAGGTTCAGTCATTTTCATTTAGGGCTAACTACACACCATAAGAATTCTCCTGATGAAAACCCCATGTCAAAATTACTTTCCATTTAAGAGTAGCGATAACAAGATTTTCAAGATGGCCACCATGGTGGCCATATTAAACGTCAGATCAGCACCACTTAAATTTAGGCTCAACAAAGCATTATAAGCAGTCTTTTAGTGAAACCCCATGCTAATATGACCATTTATTCAGGAGAAATAGTGATAACAAGATTTTCACAATGGCCACTGTGGCAGCCATATTAGATATCAGATCAGCACAATTTTTATTTAGAACCAACCAGACATCGTAAGAAGTTTTCTGGTGGAAAACCCATGTCAATATGACTTTCCATTCAGAGTAGCAATAACAAGATTTTCAAAAGATGGCTGTCATGGTGGCCATATTGTATGTCAGCTCAAAACCATTTTCATTTAGGACCAACTAGACATCATAAGATGTTTTCTTTATGAAAACCCTATGTTGACAGAATCAACCAGACATTATAAAAAGTATTTAAGGTAAAGCTCCATGTTGTCACACCTATCAATTCAGAAGGAGCAGCAATAACAAGATTCTCAAGATGGCTGCTGGCAGTCATATTACACATCAATTAGGCACCATTTTCGTTTAGGACCAACTAGACATCATACATTAGTCTTTCAGTGAATACCCCATGCTGATATGACCACACATTCTGAAGAAGTAGCGATAACAAGATCTTCAAGATGGCCACTGTGGCGGCCATATTAGATATTAGATCGGCACCATTTTCATTTAGGACCAACTAGACATCATAAGAAGTCTTCTGGTAAATACCTCGCATCAGTATGACTTTCCGTTCAAGAGAAGTAGCGATAAAAAGATTTTTAAGATGGCAGCCATATTGAACGTTAGATCAGCACCATTTTCAATTATATTCAAATAGACATCATTAAAAATCTCTTAGAGAAAACCCCATGTTGATAGGACCAACCAGACATCAGAAAAGCTCTGTTAGTAAAAACCCCATGTTGATACGACCATCCATTCAGGAGGAGTAGCAATAACAAGATTCTCAAGATGACCACTGTGCCAGCCATATTGGATATGCAAGTAGCAACATTTTCATTTAGGGCCAACTAGACATCATAAGAATTCTTTTGGTGAAACCCTCATGTCAATATGACTTTTAATTCAGGAGGAGTAGCGATAACTAGATCTTAAAGATAGCCACTGTGGCAGCCATATTAGACATCAGATTGGTACCATTTTCATTTAGGACCAACCAGACATTATAGAAAGTCTTCTTGTGCAAGACCCATGTCAATATGACTTTCCAATCAGGAGGAGTAACAATAACAAGATTTTCAAGATGGTGGCCATTCTGGACATCAGATCAGCACCATTTTCATTTAGACTAACTAGATATCATAAGAAGTCTTTTAATGAAAACCCCATGTTGATATGACCATCCATACAGCAGGAGAAGCGATAACAATATTTTCAAGATGGCCACTGTGGTGTCCATACTCGATGTTCGAACAGCACCATTTTCATTTAGGACCAACTAGACCATGAGATGAATGTGTTTGTTTCATGGCAATCCTCCATGTAGTTTAGGAGTAGCAGTAATAAGAAAGTTGTTCTAACAGATGGACCACAATTGAGAGATGAAAGACCAACCCATAAGTTCTTCTGGTCTATGACCAGTAGAGCTAAAAATGACAAAAAAGAACTTAAAATACATTCAACAGCAGAGGGTTCAGTCCTAAATGGTATTTTAATTTCATGGAATACATTGTGTTAATGAAGAACACATATAATTTCATGGAAGAATCATATTTCCTGAACACACACATCCATGGTAGAATTAAGATGTTTCTTACATATTTCAATTCAAGCTAATAACGTCTCTAGAAATTACCTCTAATGTTTCATGGATACAGAGAAAATTTACAAGTTCTCGACGTAGGTCAGGTGCACTTTGAATGGGATGGCCCATCAGTGATAGCTGGTCTGCCACTGCATGGAAAAAGCTATTACCATCTGCAGGAGTTGAGCCATGGAACTTCAACTTAGCTGACTTACAATTGATAAGAAGGCGCTCTTCATGTACATTCATCATTTCTGGTCTTACCTGTCCCAACAATGTTAACAAGTCATTTGGGCCTTTACATCTGACACCTGAAATGTATGAAATATTTGGTATTAATATAGTATTCTTCGAGGACTCTGTTCGGAAATGGAAAATTTTTCTACTTGTACATTATATTATTGTGATGACATCCATGCATTCTCAAATGTCTTTTGGAATATGCAGTCAAAATCTGTGTTAAATACAAGTCTTTTCTAGGATGTGATGAGAGAGGACTAGTAGTTTATTCCATAGTGGGACTAAAAGTTTGTGTTTTCAAAGCAATGACCTAGAGGAACTCCCGTCTACCTTATTTTCTAGAAGGATTAGCCGGGCCATATCTGATGCACTCCCTTGTTTGTTTTGACTTGGGTTCACAACGCAATTGTAATACTACAAGTCTGAATAAACTTTGCCAACATAGTTTTGCAAGCTTATATGAAACCGGTCAGCAAATAGAGGGTCTTACTAGTCATGTCTGATGGACCACTGTATCCACAACACTTCTGAAACTGAATGAATGGTTAGCAAATCCTAAAGTAAACATATCTTCTTCTCTAACACATTGCTCTCCTCTTCTTATGATGGAAATTAGTCTAGACTTCAGTCTCATGCTTTCCATATTTCATGGCTAGATCATGATTGACCATGGACTACAGTTTTTGTGTCCATGATCCATCTGTGGTGAGTGTCCATACATAGTTTATACCAACAATGTCATGTTTGCCTGTGGTGATTAACATTGGACCAAGCAAAGACAAACCAGGATATCATGTTATCCATGAAAAACCGTACATGGCATCACAGACCAACATGACACAGGATCTAATATGAACCAATACATCCATAAAACAAAGATAATCATAAAAGAAGCAGCCATGATGCAACCAAAGAACACAGATAATTGCCTGGGATACAAGGTTTATCCATAACAAGAGGCACAAGTGGCCCTGAGATCGCTTATAGATTTAGAACAATCTACAAACCACTTGGGCAGATAATTATGGTTGACAGACACTATTTACCGAAATGGTATAGATTACAAATGATAAAATCCTTGAAAGCCTCAACCTTAGTAGAACATTGGTAAACCATGTTGTCTGAAATATTCTCAGGAGGTAGGCATGAATTAGGTATATGTTTCCAATATATAATCGGAACAATACCATGTCATCTCTGCAATTTGTTCTATATGAGCAATGCCACTCTCCAATAGAGGGTTTGATGTTCTGAAGTTTGCTTGTGGTGTTTTCATTCCACAAATTTTGTCAAATATGACAAACATGGTGATTTATACAATATTTGAAGTCAGTATATGGAATATTTCATTCAGAAACAGGGTGACTGCAGGGCAGATTTGACTGTTTTAACTGCCCTTTCATTACCTTTTATACCAATGCAACTAAGCAGCCAACAGTACAGAAAACTTTTTCCAGATTGTACAAGCACGTTTTTGTAATATCTTGGATACTAATGGGTTGTCAGATTTAAGAATTTGCAAGGCTTTCAATGTGGAAAAGGAATACAAAAAGATGATAAAATTTGTTTTCTGAGAGATTTCAATGTAATTTAAAGCTTTTAGTATGGCTGTAATTTAAGCCATAAAAACTGAGGCTTTGTCTCTATTTTTGAACCATCTGTATACAGGGACATATGGCTATGATAGAATACTCTGACATTACTGAATTTGATTTGAAAAAGGAGAGGATTTGTTGAGGATGTTTTGAAATGGCAAAGATCAAATATAATGTTGGGGATTGTAATAATCAAGGTGATAATTTGGAAAATAGAATTTATCAGTATTTTCATCACTGATTTTTGCTATTTCTAAGTAAGGACGAATTCAGATGCTGAAAGGCAGAATGAAGTTTGGTTCCTGAGCAAAGAAGGTTTGGTATTTGCACCTAAACACTACATCATATGCAAAATTTAGTGGATTAATGGGTAGGTTGGTAGCATACTGAAGAACCAGTTTCATTTGTCTGCGATAAAGTGATTATTCGTTTGCATCCTTGAGATCTGTTAAGACTTCCCAGTCATTTGACCTGATGGCATTCCATGTTATTTGCTGTTCATTAATGAAATGTGTTCATGATATATATTCAGGGTGAATTACTGCTATAGTGACAATCAAAACTCTTTCATCCCTCCCGTCTGTATTTAGTGCTGTTGACCTTTCCTAGGTGAAATACATTTACACTCGCGAAGGGGGTGGAGCTTAGCTGTACACTAAGTTCCACACTTTGGAAGAATATAGAATTTAGGCCACACCTCCAAAGTTACTTTGAATTAAGCAATTTAAGGCAGTCTCATCATCAATTACAATTTCTGGGGCCCATAATACAATATCAAATTACTAACAAATGAAATTGCAATACATAATCCATGTATGACATCATTTTCTGCCCAAAGTCTACTGGTCAGATGTTGCATTGATGGTCATTCTCAGTAATGAACTTGCCAAACAAGGATGCTATAACATGAAAATGAGGATGCTATAACTTGCCAAATGATGATGCTATAACATGAAAATTATAGTTTTGCCCATATTGCAGATAACAAAAGAAAAAAGTAGTCTGAAGGATTTTCCTGAAAGTATCAGTGCCAATGATAAAACATACAAGCACAATTGCATGTGCCTGAACTTTGTAGTATCTTTAAGTCTCGGGATGTTATTGGATGTCAAATAACTTTGAGAACTGGAAGATAATGCACAGTTCCTCCATCATTAAGGTCAATTATGGTTATTAGGAACCATTGTACAGGCATCATCAAGTCGAAGACAGCCAAAGCCAGTATACAACTTGTTAGGCAGAAAATCAGATTCAAGCAGTTTTCATGCTAGTGAGTGTACAATTTATCATCTCGAGGGTTCGATACCTGCCCAGACAGACATGGGTCAGCTGCCTCTGTTTACTTTTGGGAAAGGAACTTAGCTCCCATTTTCTAGGCACGATACACCCAATAATGTTTTAAAACTGCCATTAAAACCAACTAAACAAAACAAAATCAAACAATTTATCATCAAATATGAACATACCATTAATTTCTTGATTGTGGGTCTTGGGTCGTGGGTTCAGGGTCTCTTTGATTCTCTGACTCATCCCTTGCACTATCACATCTTGCTTAGTTTCATCCAGGGCATGAAGAAGACACAAAAATGCATCAGGAAGGTTTGCTTTGATCCGCTGTAGTAGCTTATCTGCAACTTCACTTCTCTTCAACTGACACATGTGTTTGCATTCTTCTACAGACAAAATATTTCCCTTCTCAAAGAAAGTCAACAGATTTTTTGGAGCAAGCTCTTCTAAAAGATAACTTTCAATTGATTGCCATGCTTCATGGAGGTCTTTTACTGTCAAATTCCATGGCATTTCTGTAAAGAAAATTGATCTTAATCTCAAAAGAAAAATGTATTATACAATACCAGCAAAACTTATCTGTGGCCTTTTAAGACAAATTAGCTCACCAAAGCAGCAGAAAACATGCACGTTGACCTGCATTCTGCTTTATGATAAAACTTTTGCATTACGATATTATATCTTTCAATTATTTCTCGTTATATATTTAAGAGGACACTTTTCTATGCGTGTTTTAAATGAAGCAGATCTATGGTAGCGTCCCAACCATATTTTTCAGAATTATAAGGATATTATGGGGCATTTAACCTCACAAATATTGCAAGACATATTAGGGATTTTATAAGGAAGTCATTAAAAAATAAAGGTATAATGATGTAGTAATAATGCCAATTGAATGCCACATTTATAAACACTTGAATATGTAGTTTGTATGAGCATTTGAATATGTAGTTGCATTTTTTTTTTGTTTTTGGGGGTTGGGGTGGGAATAATTGTAATTATGTAATACTTACCTGTCGCTATTGTGCAGCTTACCCTTTTCCGTAATGGAAAAACCCTCGTCCATGCCAGATGTACCATCCTCCTGTTCTAGACAGTTGTAGAACATGTACATTGACCCAATCTGATTCCATGTCCATGTGCAATAGCATCTCTTCATTCTTTTCTAGGACCTTGACTAATGATGGATATCAGAGCAGAGTGGGAGCAGGGTATCTGACAATAGTGACAGGTAAGCATTACATAATTAAAATTAGTTTTACCAACCCAACCCCCCTCAAAAAAACTACATTTTAATATCAGTAAAAATGCATTTTACCTGTCACTATTGTGTAGCTGAATTTGTCAGTTAGGAAGAAAATTTATGACCTCAATTGGAACAAAGGTCCTCACCTTATAGCAGAGCCAATCCACTGCTGTTATACATCAGCAGTCTGGGTCACTGTTTGTGCAGCAACTATTGGACCCAGAGAAAAAAAATACCTTGGTTCTGGTTTGATAAGGATCGAAGGTAAAAGGAGAAGGTTGTATGCGACCACCACAACACAGCCTTCGTAATGTCCTCCAAAGATGACTGGAGATAGGCCCAAGAAGTAGCAATTGACCTTACTTCATGGGCTTTTATTGTAATGAAAGAAAGGTCTCTCTCAGTGAGGTCTAATAAGCCCTCTTGACAGTGAGTGAAATCCATCTAGAGATGGTGGATGCTGAAATATCAATTGTGCCCTTTAAGTGAAGGAAAAGTAATTTCCTACCCTTCCTTCTACCTTTTGAAGATGCCAAATAGAACCTAAATGCCCTGACTGGGATTCTATCCTGATTGTACCCAGCACATATGCAACTGAGACTGGGGACTGTCCATCATAGAAGGTTCCATACTTCAACATGGAGAGAAGGAACATTAGTGCCTTCATGTTGTTTGAGGTATGCAACCACTTATGTGTTGTCTGAGGAGACCATCACGCAATGACCCCTGACTTGATATGTGCATCATTTCAGGGCGAAGAGCATGGCTTTAATTTCCAAATTGTTTATGTAGAAGAGACTTTCTTCCTGGGACCAATGGCCCTGGAGAAGTACCCCTTCTGGCTCTAAATGAGCACACCACCCTGAATTGGACGTGTCAGTGTACAGATAGGAGTGGGGTTGGAAGCATGCAGCAGAACTCCAGTCCAAAATTTTTCTCGATTGTACATCTAACTGAGGTGGTAATGAAATGCCAACCCTGGAGAAATTTGGCATGGCAAAGAATCCTTCTGTGGTTTCCAGGTCACCAAAAGGAAAAATGGAGAGGACTTACCTGGTCCGCCGCAGAGTTCAAAGTCCCCAGAAAAGAAAGGTAAAGTCGGGCTGACAACAAGGTCTTGCCCTGTAGAGTCCTCAAATGATCCAGGATTCTGTTTATCCTGTCCGAGGCAAACCGAACCCAGATGAGGAAATTCATTCCTATGTAAACGAAATCCTGAAAAGGAATGAGATCTGATTTCTCTAGGTTTGGTATAAGTCACCTTGCATTCTTATGTGTTGGCTACTCATTATCTGATTAAATAATCACAATCCATAGTACCAGCCCCTCCAGGTTAATCCTTAAAGAAACATGACTCACAAATTATGGTCTTTTGTCAACACACCAACATATGGAAGCAGTAGAGGTGCACGGTATTACCAGTATACTGGTTTACCACTATGTTTTTTCGATGGTACGTACTACAGTACATTTCCACAATATAACGTGCATCAATGAATTTCAACAATCTGTATCGTGTTTTAATGATACCGATTCTTAGAATAGAAACTCGGGGAGTCTGGTTTTCGGACTACCTCCACTGCACGCTTTTTGAGCAAAAGCTGTCTCCTTCTGTAAAACATCTGCCTTCGTGGTATTGCTTGGAATCTTCATGAAAGGGGAAAAAGAAAGTGGAGGGAGCTGAATGAAGTGACCTGAAGCCCCTCAGACACGACTTGGATGGAACAAACCATCGGAAATAGGTTCATCCAAGTCTGGTGGAACAGAAAGAGTCTGGTGCCAACAGGCGGGTCGCAAGCTGGCAGGAAGGATGGCAAGTAATTGACAGTTGGTGGGAAGCTTGGAGGAGGAGAAACCTTGTTTTCTCTCCCACGTCCTATTCTGCCTTTGAAAATTAGGCATATAGCCTCTAATAACTTGCCTGCCCATAAAAAGGTTGCCGTAGTTGCTGAGAATTATCCCTGCGATCTATCTATCACCAATCATCCCCTCTCTGGTATGCCCCCTGAATGGGTCACAGAGAGTTAGGAACTTGCATGGAGAGCTTGGATCAACTCCTGTGCCATCGGCATTCTTACCTCTTCAATTCAAATAAAAACAGAAGGGGGAACCGAAGGGGAGGTCCCTGGAATTTCCAGGGTCACAAATTTTATCCAAGAAACGCCCGGTACTTTCAGCAATCTTTCATTATTGTCGTAAAATTCTGAAGGACGGATGTTCTCCATCATCATCAAAGTCCATTGAGGCCTTGAGCTTGTGTGTAGTATTGATTGCTGGTGGAGGAGGGCATTATGAGAGGAAAAATTCTGTACATCTCTTCAATTGCTGCCTTGAAACTAAATTCTGTCCTTTTCCTTTTTTGGTTGGATCAGAATGTTCAAGCGTAGCATTCTGTATGGCAATGATAATGTATAATGTCACCATGCGTAAAAAAGGTTCTACCTGTTGGATATGCTAGTGGGGCCGTTCGAGTAATGCCCAGCACGGAGCATGGTCTGTCTGGGGAATGCCAGTCAGTTGGGCCAGGACAGATGGCTCCAAATGTGATGCCGGTTCACCATGTACTAGTATCATGGATATGATTGGTCTGGCTGGTCGGCCTGGCTGGCCTGACTGGCCAGTAAGAGTGGTCTGCTGGATGTAAGACGCCATTGCTTTAGGAACTGTCGAGCGACGTGCTGTTCGCCAGTCCGAGATGAAAGATTCATGACCACCAAAACCGTACACTGATTGTTCTTAAGGCTGGACCGGTTGGTCAGCAGCCAGGACAGCGTATAGCAAATGATATATAACTTGTGGGCTGGGCTGGCTGGCAAATTTGGAATGTAATCCTGCACACCCAGATTCAATGTTCTTAAGTCCATGCATGAATGGGGATGGGGACTTGTGCCCCGTGGGCTGCTAAAAATTAGATAAAATGGTCTTATTTCTTCCAACTCACTCGTTGACATTCTAGATGACAGAGCTTGTTGTAGTATGTGTATCACATGTGATTCCAATATAGCTTGA
This sequence comes from Margaritifera margaritifera, assembly GCA_029931535.1. NCBI lineage: Eukaryota > Metazoa > Mollusca > Bivalvia > Unionida > Margaritiferidae > Margaritifera > Margaritifera margaritifera. Next base: position 118,657 of record JAQPZY010000570.1, on the reverse strand, counting down.
TTGGAATCGCATGGCATGGCCTCGACTAAATCTGAAGCAATCATCGATGTAGGAACTGTCTTAGATATCTTCTTAGGGGGTGGCGGAGGCATCTTGATGTCCCCCATAAAACTGATCAACAATTCCAGAGGCAGATGAATGCCTAATACTTTATGTTTGGAAGATTTAGAGTATGCCCATTTTTCACCACCCTTCAATTGATTTTTCAAGATGTTGGACCAAGCATTTTCTGCTCATATTGCACACACGCTAAATGGGTGTGAGGAAGAACATTTTGTGCAGGCCAGGAACATCTTATGATTGTTTTTCCATAACAAAGAAGTGCATACAACAAATATACAAATTGTTCAAATAGGCAAACTCACGTTACCAAGACGACCTAAGAAGTGCATAATAAACCAAAATTTAACAGCACAATAGTATTACAACAGTAAACCTTGAGTGTTACCAATCAATATCACATGGATAATTCTGACCGGTAAAGAATGCATAAATATGAATACACCAGGAAAGATGCAAATGTTGTATACACCAGGTTTATCAACCTTTGACTTATTATATCACTGAAAATAAATGTTGGATGGTCAAAATTAAATATAAATTGAAATGGATTCTTGCAGGTGTTACAACTCTATGGTCTAAGAAAAATGTAACAGAAAGAAAGTGAAACCAACAAATCAAGTAAAAATCAACAAGCAATTTATTACTAGATAATTAAAATGAAAAAAATCAAAAAAAGTCACTTACAGTAATGTGTTTTGAAATCCTAATAATCCAATAAGAATGATTGTTCTAATCACAAGTCCTAAATATAGAATGTTCCAAATTCACGGCTGTGTCCTTGAATGTTATTATGTGCCAATGGTCTCCAAAGTCCTGATGTACTAGTAATCTTGATGTGCTGATGTCAAAATGAAGTATTCCAAAATCTCTGAATAAGTTCAGTTAAATTCCAAAATCATTAATTAAAAATCCAAAATCCAAAAGTTTATGAGCACTGTTATAATCCAATGAATTTTTAAAATAATTCCTCTCTTAGAATTTGTAATGAATTTTCACAACTGTAATAGCTCTTTACAAGACTGATGGTAATGTCAAAACTGAATAAATGTCCACCAAACATGGCATATATAAAGATTGGTCACATGACAGAATGATCTAGAACATGTGTCATCTTAATGGAATTTTACTTGTAAACAAAATTCAACCTTGACCTTCAAATTGAGAAAACATATTGATCAAAACAACCTAATTCAAGGACACTAGCTAAACATGTTTTTCCTGATAAACATTAAGATTTAAGCAAATATTAAAGTGAAGAAACATTTATAATTTCCTAAAATATTTATAATATTATATAAACATCATACATAACACCTCCCCTCATAAAGAAAAAGAAAGATTTATATAATAAAGCTTTCTTTTGAATATACATCTAATACTACAATAACCAAAATTACATAAGAACATGTTTTATGACACTGGACTTAATTACATCAAGCAATATTAGATTTCTATGCACGTGAGAGTGCATCTGCAATCACATTGTCTTTTCCCCTGATGTGTTTGATGTCAATGTTATATTCCTGCAATATCAAACTCCATCTCAACAATCTCCGATTTTTATCTTTCATTTTGTTGATGAAAGTAAGGGGATTGTGATCACTGTACACAATAATTGGAGAAAGAGCTGAGGTAACATACACTTCAAAATGCTGTAAAGCCAATATCAAAGCCAAACATTCCTTCTCAATTGTGGAATAATTTTTCTGGTGCTTGTTTAGTTTTTTAGAAAAATAACACACAGGGTGATCCACACCACTTTTGTCTTCCTGAATCAATACTCCACCAACCCCTACATCACTTGCATCAACAGATAATTTAAATGATTGGCTAAAATTTGGTGCAGAAATAACTGGTGCATTCTTAAGCATGGCCTTTAACTTGTCAAAAGATTCCTGACACTTGTCAGACCAATAAAATTTGGCTTTCTTACTCAATAAACTTGTCAAAGGTTCAGCAATTTTGGAAAAATTGGAACAAAATTTCCGATAATATCCAACCATACCTAGAAATCGCATCAGTTGCTTTTTACAAATTGGAACTTGAAATTCAGAGATAGCTTTGACCTTAGCTTCTATAGGTTTAACTTGACCTTGTCCCACAATATGTCCTAAAAATGTGACACAAGCATGGCAAAACTCACTTTTGCTCAAATTAATTGTCAGATTCGCATCACTGAGTCGATCGAAGAAGTTTCGAATGGTTTCCAAATGATCTTCCCAGGTGTTGTTGTATATAATGACGTCATCGATAAAAGCGTCACAATTATCAAGACCAAATGTTATTATGTTCATCAGACGTTGAAACGTTGCAGACGAATTTTTCATTCCAAACGGCATAACTTTATATTGATAAAGTCCATCTGGAGTTACAAATGCTGAAATTTCTTTTGCCCTTTCCGTCAGTGGAATTTGCCAGAATCCTTTTAAAAGGTCAAACTTGGTGACATATTCCGCATTTCCAATTTTATCAATACAATCGTCCATTCTTGGGATTGGAAATGAATCAGTTTTGGTGACACTGTTGACTTTTCTATAGTCAGTACACATACGGAATGTATTATCTGGCTTGGGAACAAGAATACATGGTGAACTCCAGTTACTTTTACTTGGTTCTATGAAATCATTCTCCAGTAAATACTGAATTTCTTTCTTCAGATAGTTCTGTTTGAGAGGATTCATCCTATAAGGATGCTGTTTCACAGGCGCAGAATCTACAATGTCAACGTCATGATAAATTTTACTTGTTCGTGTTGGAACATCAGGAAACAAGTGCTCATAGTCATGTAATAGATGTTTTAGTTCATTTCTTTCCTGTTGTTGTAGATGTGAAAGTTTCTGGTCTAGGTTGTTCAATATTTCTGAATTCCGAAGATTGGTTATACCAGAGTCACTATAGTCTGATTGTACTCCATCGTTGATATCTTCACTGTGTGGGACAGGTACAACTAAATTAACTGAATAATTAGCTGGGCTATCTCTGTCAAAATATTCCTTTAACATATTTATATGACAAAGTTGTTTCTGTTTCCGTCTCCCAGGAGTGTTAATGGTATAATTTAAGTCATTTACTATCTTTTCAACGGTATAAGGACCATAAAATTTAGCCTGAAGAGGATTCTGAGGTATGGGAAAGAGAGCCAGAACTTTGTTACCAGGTTTAAAACTCCTTTCCTGTGAATTTCTGTCATACCTTAATTTCATTTTTGACTGAGTAGTGTGAAGATTAGTTCTTGCTACTTCACAGGCCTTTGACAACTTGTATTTGAAATCAGAAACATAATCAAGAAGATTAATCTTTGAATCTTCATTTGAAAGAAGTTTCTCTTTCAATAATTTCAATGGTCCACAGACAGTATGACCAAAAACTAGTTCAAAGGGACTAAAACCCAACGACTCTTGAACTGATTCCCTAACAGCAAACAACAACAAATGAACACCCTCATCCCAATCCTTTTCTGTATCAAAGCAATATGATCGAATCATATTCTTCAAAGTTTGATGAAATCTTTCCAAAGCACCTTGACTTTCAGGGTGATAGGCAAAAGATTTAAACTGTTGGATGCCTAATTCATGCATAACTTGTTGGAAAATTCCAGACATAAAATTTGACCCTTGATCTGACTGGACAGCTTTGGGAAGGCCAACAAGTGTAAAAAACTTCACCAAAGCTTTCACAATAGTTTCAGTTTTTATATTTCTCAGAGGAATTGCTTCTGGAAATCTTGTAGATGCACACATGATGGTCAACAAGTATTGGTTGCCTGACTTGGTTTTAGGTAAAGGACCAACACAGTCTACAATTATTCTACTAAATGGTTCATCAAATGCAGGAATAGGTTGCAGATGAGCCTTAGGTATCTTCTGATTGGGTTTTCCTACCATTTGACAAGTGTGACAAGATCTGCAGTATTTAGAAACATCACTTTTGAGTTTCGGCCAATAAAAATGATTCCAGATCTTGCGATAAGTCTTACGGACTCCTAAATGACCAGCCAAAGGAGTTTCATGGGCTAAATTAAGAATTTCCTGTCGATATGACTTAGGAACAACAATTTGATAGCTCCCTGACCACTCGTCACCAGCGGGTACATCAGGTGGTCTCCATTTCCTCATAAGGACCCCATTTTTCACAAAGTAACACACTGGAACTTGTGTGGCTTCAGTTTCACTAATAGCCCTCTGAAACAAACAAGATATCTCGGGATCTTGCTCCTGTTCAACGACAAGGGATTGTCGTTTGTCACCCTGAGTAGGACAAAGAGAATGAGTTGCCAAAAGAGGATCACTGTGATCAATACCATTTGATTGATCAATACCTGAGGAAAAAGTGACCTCATCAAAAGACTGACCAATACATGTGTCAGCTAAAGGAATAATATCCTGATCAACATCACTCTCAAGAGCTCTTTTTGCCATAGCTCTAGTAACTGCACAAGCAGGGTACAAATCAGGGATTTCAGTTTCGACAGGATCAACTTTCTGATCCAAACAAGGCTTGTCAGTTACAAGTGGATTAACCACAACCTTATCTCCAGCTAGGTCATTGCCTAGTAATAAATGAACACCCTCTATGGGTAAAGAAGTCACTGCCCCAACAGTCACAGGTCCAGAAACTAAGTCTGATGCCAAATTTACACAATCAAGAGGAATATTTACAAAGCCGCAATCTACTCCCTGAACAAGAACACTTTCACTTGAAGAAGAATCCTCAGACAAAGGTAAAGTACCTGATAATAAAAGACTCTGAGAAGCTCCAGTGTCCCTTAATATTTTAATTGGGATAGGTTTGGCAGAATCACCAATAAGTGATATAGAACCTTCTGACATGAATGGTTTATAAGCCTCTAAAATAGAATCAGACTGGGGTTTGTTTGACCCAACAAATGTATTGCTTTCAATACAAGACCGTGACCTTGACCTCGTAGAAATAAGAGCATTTGGAAAAGCTCTGTCTTTTCTCTGTTGCTTATTTTTCAACTTGAAGCAATCAGAAATAACGTGCCCTTTCTTTTTACAATAAGTGCACGTAGGAAGAGATAAGGATTTCTGATCAGTCTTATCAGATGTTTGATTCCTAACAGTTGTGCTGTTGTGAAATTTGGAAGTACTCGAATGAGATTGAAATGGTTTTTTACCAGAAAACTGCTGAGAGGACGACTTATTGTCAAATGAAATTTTGTGAGTCAAGGAATAATCATCAGCCATACGAGCAGCATTTTCCAAAGTTTCCACATTCCGCTCGTCAAGATAGGTTTTAACATCAGTATGGATGCACCTCTTGAACTCTTCAATTAATACGAGCTGTCTGAGGTTATCATAACCTTGATCAACTTTCTTGGCTGAGCACAACCTATCAAATAGTTGTTCTTTATCCCTTGCAAATTCGACATGAGTTTGTCCAGTTTCTTTTCTACAATTCCTAAACCTTTGTCGATATGCCTCTGGTACCAACTCATAAGCTTTCAAGATGTACTCCTTAACCACATCATAATCGGTGCTTTGTTGTACTGACAGTGAAATGTAGACTTCACGTGCTTTGCCAATAAGTACACTTTGTAATAACAAAGTCCAATGCTCTCTGGGCCATTTCAAGTTTTCAGCTATTTTCTCGAAATGAAGAAAGTATTTATCTACTTCTTTTTCCTGAAAAGGGGGTACTAACCTAATATATCTAGTAACATCAAAACCTGAACTTGTTTTTGAAGGAGTGGAGTGTGCTCTGTTTGCCAGTTCTAATTCTCTTAACTTAAATTGCATTTCCCTTTCTTCTCTTTGCATCTGTCTCTCCTCTTTCTCTCTCTCCCTCTCCATCTGCCTCTCTTCTTTCTGCATTTGTATCTGCCTCTCTTCTTTCTCTCTCTCCATCTGTATCTGCCTCTCTTCTTTCTCTCTCTCCATCTGTATCTGCCTCTCTTCTTTCTCTCTCTCCATCTGTATCTGCCTCTCTTCTTTCTCTCTCTCTCTCTGAATCTGAAGCTTTGCCAATTCTAAATCCATCTGGTTCTTTAACTCTAATTCCCTTAATTTCCTGTCAGAACCAGATACAGGCTTTCTCTTCAAACTTAAAGCACTATTATTAAAAATTCCCTTTCCTACTAAATACTGAATTAAAATAATCTTTATCTCCTGTTTTGTCAATGATAATTTTGCCTCAGATAGACTGTATTTTCTGGCAAGCTCGAGCAACTCATCCTTTCTCATGCACTCTAACCCCTCCTGGGTAGGTTTTGAAATGAAATTCTGAACATTAGATGCCATTGTAAATGCTTGTTGGTTTCACACACAAAAAATTTCTCTATTAAAAATCTTTGCCAAAGACAAAAAAAAAATTCCAAGACAAAATCAATATGAATTTCAAAGATAACTTTAATATCTCTAATATGTTTTAAAGAAATTCAGATCTCAGAACGACGAGCCCCCAATTTCTGTTACGACTCTATGGTCTAAGAAAAATGTAACAGAAAGAAAGTGAAACCAACAAATCAAGTAAAAATCAACAAGCAATTTATTACTAGATAATTAAAATGAAAAAAATCAAAAAAAGTCACTTACAGTAATGTGTTTTGAAACCCTAATAATCCAATAAGAATGATTGTACTAATCACAAGTCCTAAATATAGAATGTTCCAAATTCACGGCTGTGTCCTTGAATGTTATTATGTGCCAATGGTCTCCAAAGTCCTGATGTACTAGTAATCTTGATGTGCTGATGTCAAAATGAAGTATTCCAAAATCTCTGAATAAGTTCAGTTAAATTCCAAAATCATTAATTAAAAATCCAAAATCCAAAAGTTTATGAGCACTGTTATAATCCAATGAATTTTTAAAATAATTCCTCTCTTAGAATTTGTAATGAATTTTCACAACTGTAATAGCTCTTTACAAGACTGATGGTAATGTCAAAACTGAATAAATGTCCACCAAACATGGCATATATAAAGATTGGTCACATGACAGAATGTTCTAGAACATGTGTCATCTTAATGGAATTTTACTTGTAAACAAAATTCAACCTTGACCTTCAAATTGAGAAAACATATTGATCAAAACAACCTAATTCAAGGACACTAGTTAAACATGTTTTTCCTGATAAACATTAAGATTTAAGCAAATATTAAAGTGAAGAAACATTTATAATTTCCTAAAATATTTATAATATTATATAAACATCATACATAACACAGGCACTATTCACTGTTTGCAAGAGAAAGGTTAAATTGGTTACATCCAGGATATGTGTGTTTGTAGTAGCACTTCACGGCACCTAAGCACAATAGTGGCTATATGGTGCCAACTTAAGGTAGATGTTCGGAAAATGTACAAAATAAACTGCACAAGAACCTCAGGAAGATAAAACCTTCCAAATACAGTCAAACCTGTCCTAGTGTCACCTGTGTTCAGCGGTCATTCTAATTTCCCCCTGGCAAATTTCCTATGTAAATGCCCTGTATTTAATGGTCACCTGCTTTTAGCGGTCAGGTGTTTCTTAATCAAATCATGGACCGTTTCACCCTGCCTTAAATGGTCACTGGAGTGCATCAGCAGTGACCGCTCCAAGGATACAAATTAAACACTTCTTTTGTGTGATGAGCACGCATTGTTTAGATAAAGGTATATCATGTGAATCTATGTTTAAGCATTTCATATCTCGATTGTACTTACCATACTCCAATCACACTGTCAGTCAAACTCAAAGGTGTCAACATGTCTGCTTTGAAAGCAAAGCGGTTTTTGTCCTTACATGAGAGAATCAAAGCAATTCGGGCCCTGGATAGTGGACAAAGTAGTTGTGTAGTTGCAGCAGAAATGTGAGTCAGGTGAACTCAGATCCAAGGGATTATTAAGCGAGATATTATGGCCGATTTTGAGAACGTTAATCCAGATTGTAAGAGACTACATACAATCACACCAAATGAGCAGAGATACATGTACACTGCACTTGTGATATCCCTTACAGTTTATATGCTACTAACCATAGCTGCAGGAAGCTTCTTTTCACTCCCTAATCATCAAAGATCTCGCGCAAAAACCGACTGTCTTTTGATCTCAGTGAGTTTGAGCAACTGCTTGTGAACATGTTTTCATGCCTAATTATACCAGCTGACCTAACAAAAAGTCAGTCGTGTGTTTGACAATCATAGATAAGCTCAATTGGCAATTTTATTTAGACGTCATTTCTACTGATAAGTGATGATTTAATGTACATGATGGATTAAAGTGGAATTTTTTATTTTATTATTTTGTTATTTTTCTTTTTGCTAATTAGCTAAACTAAATATATGTATCTTGATAGCATACTACTACTAATAATAATAATGTTAATGCTATTCGGTGCATAGTACATGTATTTGTCATGAACCAAGCTTGAGAGCTGAACCTGCCTTCAGAGGTCACCTGTCTTTAAAAGTCACTTGGCCCTTTCCCATGGGTGACCGCTGAACACAGGTTTGACTGTAAATGTAAATGTGAAGTTCAAAAAGATAAAATATAAATGTGAAAAAAGGTTTAAATTCTGTAAAATGTATATAAAACGAACAATAAAGGTAACACACATGTGGCCACCTAGCGAGAACAAGGAAAGTTAATATGTAAGACTTACTTCCCTTCATTTATGTGATATACAGAAGGAAAGATGTTTTTCGGCTCTCAGGGAGGGCTGGATTCGAAAGTAGCAGAGATTAATCCCTAAGGTTAATGTGACCAGGTAATGTATCTGTTGGAGAAATGCATCTCTTCCCCAGGTAAAGAATAACAGATGCAGCTATGGCATTACATAATTGAGTGTTGAGCTTCTGCTACTGCACAAGCCGTACGAGAGACTTGCTCACCAGAATGAGTGCCGGTGGGGCTCCTAATGAAAAAGTTTAGGCTATGTTCAGATTGCTGAAAAAATAGTCATGTAAAGCAAGTCGAACATGGTTCCTATTGCTATGACATCCTGAAGCAGTTGTTGCCTCTTGGGGTTACTGACAGGAGAGGTTAGGCTGTGTTCAGATTGCTCAAATACAGCCATGGATACCAAGTTGAGCACAGATGCTACTGCAACAACATTTTGAATCTGGTGTGTGCTGAGACAGGACTTCCAGTCCATGTGAACCAATGCAGGTTTTGACATTCCCAGGCCTGCAACATCTTTGATGATGGCTGGAACCTCAGTATGAAAAACAGGTATATGTGACTTATAGTAAGCCTCGTTAAAATTAGATGGGAGTCATGGCTGTGATAAAAATGGCCTGTTGACACTTGGGTCTTGAAGCTGCCTCTCTAAACAATGTAATAATTTGGCTCTAACTGACAACGGTAACTGTTTGAATGGAGGCTGGTCTTTCTTTGACAACAAACTGATGGATGCAGGAACTTTCCTCAATTCTACTGACATTCCTGGAAGAGGTGGGCTAAACTCGGACAGCAACAGCCAGAAAACCTCCTTGATTGATGCAAGGAAGGCCCATTCTTCTCTGGGCATCACTGGATCAAATAAGGACAACAGAGCTTGTCAGCATGAGTCCTCCACCAAAGAACAAGGTGACAGATGCCTCCTGAGATGCATATGACAAAGCTGGTGAAGCCTGTCATAACTGAAGGTGAATCAGACTAAGAATCTGGCCATACTGACATACAGTAATCTCCAGATGATCACAAGGTGTATCATCAATGGTCCCTGGATAGTATCAGGAATCCGTGACTGTATCAGCACCATAACTGGTACTGGATTGGCAAGCCATGACAGGCTATGATGGAGCCGAAGCTGTCCGCTGTTCCTTGTTTGAACCGTTAATGGTACGAGAATGGTACTGGGCATCCGGGACTGGAACATCGCCATAGGTAGTGCTGGTTTGGTAAGCCATGATAGTCCATGCTGGAGCTGTTCAACAGAGTCCATAAAGGCTATAGACCAACATGGGTCCATAATGACCCCAGGCAGACCTGGTTCCATAATGGCAATGGACTGACATGGGTCTTTAATGGCACTGTGTACATGGATCCATCATGGCAATGGGCTGATATGGCTCCACAACAGCACTGGAGCAACATGGGTCTGTCATGGCAGCAAGGTGGATAGATCTATCATGGAACTATACTGGGTATAGGCCATCTACTCTTCGACATTGGTGCCAGTGTTATGATGCCAAGACAGGGTATGTGTCATTTTATCACCATGGCTGGTCCCTTCAGGCATTAACTGAGGCAGAGTTGGATTTGGTATTGACTATGTTCGATCCACCCCTGATGGCAAAGTCCATCCATGAAAAAGAGAGGCAATAATTTCTTCCATGCCAGTTCTGGACTCATGATGCCGGAATGAGGTACAGGATATTAAATCACTGTATGACACCCGTGATGATAAGGCCAGTTTGGTTTCAGTTCTCCACTTTTAAGTTTCCTCCAGTAGAAAGTTGTTCGATGAGGTAGGGTAGGCGACAATGTTGAGGGCATCCTCATTCTTGTTGGTGCTTTTCCTTTCCTTCTCATTAGCCCAAGTGCACTGTTTGACCAAGATGGTTGCCCATAGGCTTTGCATCTATAATGCACAAATGTTGCATGCATGACTTTAATCACACCCCATACATTTCAGATATGAAGCATGGTCATCTTCCACCAACTTAAAGTATTGGACTCAATTCATTAGTCTTGCCCATTGTGCAGACACCTGTAAGTACAAGGAGCAAAACAATAGCCTATACAGGTGAAATCAGTCAAGTGTCGTATGAACTTACCGAGAAGATGCTTGCGATCAACACAAAATGTCTACATGAAATGAATGACTTTACGGTATGTAATACAAACCAATTATTGACAAAATTCATATTCTAGGTCAAGTATAAAATTATCTGATAGAAGTTATCACAAAAAAGTGTGAATTCTTCATCTCAGATAGAACAGAGTAAGAAACAGACATATTAAATAGATACATGGAGTATACTTCCATATGTGAGAAACTTCTCAGAATTGCTCCAAACATCACAGAGGTAAAAACTGGGAACGGCTTTGCAAGGTCTAAAAAATAGTGTGCTTCCGAGCATGATAGAAAGTAGTAATACTTATATACAGAGAGGATTTAGTATCAATCCCTCTATCAATGAGGAGACCACTTTCATGCAGGCAGAAAACTTGGGAGTGCTGTATTTGCAAGGTAGTGGTCATACTTGTAAGGTATTATGATCAGGTAACATATCTAAAGAATAATTAGAAAGTATAATAGTAGCCAGTATCTGATCAATCATACTTGGACATTCCTTCTCCTGAACTGCTTTACCTTTCCCACAACAGCTGCACTCCTTTGGCCTTTGCCCAATAACCTCCTGCAGTTTTGTAATATTTCCCTGAACAATACCAAGTCTTTCATCATGCACATCTACACTTTTTGACATGATTTCCATAGACTTTGACAACTTCTCCTGCTGCTGTAGTGCTTTGTTTGTGCGATTGTTTACTGCTTTAACATCATTTTCAATGATGTCCATTTTATCCCCCTGCACCTTTCCAACATTCTGCAAACTTTCATTCAGCTGTTTTATAAGTAGTCTATATTCCATTTTCAAAGAGGCAATAGTATCCAATGATCTATTCTCCTGCATCCCCAGTTCCTGTCTGACTTCATTTACAGCTGTCTTCAAGGCAATCATCTGAAGGTCCACATTGAAGAAGACATCCACTGAATCGTTATCAATCTGTAAAGAGACATGTCTACACATTTATCTAAATGAAAATCTGGCAAAGTTCATTAACAAGAGTCCCTTGAAAGAAAATCTGTATCACTGCCTTGACCATGAAGCTGGTATCATGGATAGAACATCACTGCACTCATCTTAGGAACTGTCAAGATATACCCAAATGCCAAGTTTAATTAAAATTCATTATTATCATCCTTTGGAATTGCTGTATGGATAGCCATTATAGTACACAAGTCCAAGATATAAGCAATGAACTGGAATCATTCATCATATTCTTCCACAAACCAGGTTGGATACAAATCCATTCAAACTTGTTTATGTTATAATGTTCACAAGGCATTACAGTCACAATGTTCATAAGCTTAATGAATACAAACAAAAGTACCATGAATAGCACATTATATGTTTGCCCCATGTTTACTAGCCCTCTATGTGAATAACTCAAATTTATATACATAAAACATTTTTCTTCTTTCAGTGACCTTGACCTTTAACATTTTCACCCCGAAATCAATAGGCTTCTTCCTTACCCTAAGTGTAAGTCATCCACAAAGTTTGAACTTGTGAGGAACACAATATTTTTTCTTTCAGTCAGTGACCATGACATTTGACCTTTTGATCCCCAAATCAATAGCCTTCTCCCTTTCTCCCTTACCCCAAGTGCAAGTCATCCACAAAGTTTGGTTCAGTTATGTCATATGGAATTACTGTTATTGTGTGGAAACCATTTTTATTCTTTTAGTCACAGTGACCATGGCCTTTGACCTTTTTACTTCAAAAAATCAATAGTGTTCTTAATTACAAGTGCAAGCCATTCACAAAGGTACATGAACCATAGATTATGAAAAATTGTCTTCTTTCAGTCAGAGACCTTGACCTTTGATATTTTCAGCCCAAAATCAATAGGGTTCTTCCTTATCCCAAGTGCCAACGATTCACAAAGTTTGGTGACTGTAGATTTTGGATAACAAAAGTTATTGAACAGAAAAGAAGAATTCTCTTTATGTTAATTATATATCTGGCCAATAAAAAAAATCATTTCAAAAGAGTACTGTATATTTGATATATGTGTGTTGGAAAACAGTTGGTCTGCATCAATGCACAGCTTTTATTTACTTTATTTCCAACATAAATAATTTACATACATTCCAAATTCAGTTTAAAGTGTAGCCTACCAATTTTATATTATGATCAGTGGAAAGTAGATATCACTGATGTTCTTACTTTATGTAAAAGAAATTTGAACTTACACACCGACTTGATGAGAGGCACATCTTGCGGCTTCCCTTGAGCAGTAAAAATGAATCCCAATGTTACATAGAAAAAGTAATCCAAACGAGATATGTACAGTTAAATTCCAAATGACAATGACTGTTATTTATTATAAAGAAAAGAACAGAAAACACACAGAATTTATACTGAAAGCAATATCCATGCTTAGTTTTTAAGCAGTAATGGTAGTACATCTCTCAACAGCACATGTTCACAAGCTTGTGTAATACACAACTTTGAGCCAGCTCAGATTCTGATGCAACAGACTTCTGTACTCTTGCAGTGGCCTAACTTCAGTGTATGTTCTACAGAAATCTAGGCTTTGAAAGCCATTGCAAAATGCTGACAAGAATTGGCATCAAAAGAAGATGTCAATTTCAGATCCCATCTTAGGAAAGGTGTTATTTATATTACACAAAACCATGTGACTTGAAGTGTTATAGCCCCAATTATAGCCCAGCAATTAACAATGTAAGTTTTAAAATTGTCTGTAATTAATACTGAATTAAATTTATTGCTGAAACAAATAATAAAGTGGACAACTGATGTGATCTGAAGACTAATATCTATGTCTTTTGCTGTCTGTGTGATAATTATGTTGCAATCTCAAATGTTCAGAGATTTTATTTTCCAACAAAGACGGAGAAACACCTCACACCATCAATTATAGTTTCAATGCTTGCATTTTCGATTTTTAGTCTAAAATTATACCATGTTTGGGACTACAAGATTGGCCTCAATATTCAAAATCAATTTCTCACTCTCTTTTTAGTACTAAGTCAATATCTGGTTACGAAAGATGTGTGGTTATCTAAGCTACTGTACAGTGGATCATTGTCAATATTAAAATTGTAATCTGTTCATTTTTCTTACACAAAGAAATATGCAAAGTGCCCTGCACAGTGGCACGCCATGGCAACCGACCTGGATCAACCATCTCTAAGTGTCACGGAATGAAATAGTCTTGAATCCACATGTTGCTGTGCTGTGCCGAAAACACCAAACCAAGCATATGTCAAAAACAGGAGTATATTGTCAATTCTGCAAACAAACAAACCCAAAAAATTCCTTTCCAATATCCAGGATTGTTTTATGCATCTTTGAGAATTCTGTATACAGGTCATTTTCTCTCTCTCTCTCTCATAAGGAATTTTTGGATTCTTTAAATATATTTTCATTTGCCTTGTAACTGATAATGAAATTGGTAGTTCTTGATATTCTGTTTTAATGATGTTGAGACTACAAGCACCAACAGTTTCATCCCACAGTCTTTAATCCTTCTCTTTCATTAGACATTGCCTCCTTTCTGTTAATTTTGTGGGTCCCAGTCATGGTTAATTTAAAATAATAAAATTCACTTTCAGTTTTAATTCAGTATCCTGCAGCACATTTTTCAGTCATTGCTAACAACCTACTCTCACTCCATATTGTGATTTGAACTTCCAGTTTATTTTTAAAAATATAAGTGTAAATGTATTAATATGCATGTAGCTAAGAACATCCTTGCTAAAATGAGGCTTTTATGTCAAAGCAACTGCTTCACACAGACATGCTTGTGAAGTGAACCATGTTTTACCAAGCCATGCTTATGAAGCGAACATTTTTCTCTCAGAACTGATCATGCATTTTGTTTTCTAAATAGTGGTTGCATATGAAACTTGTTCTCCACATTATAAGATTATAAGGTATAGTTCGACGTATAGCTTTTTGAAAAGGAAAATTGCATGCATCATGAAAATATGAGTATGGATTTACATGTCTTTTGCAGTCATGAGCATAGTCTTATGTCAACGCTTTCTCTCTCCATAACTTCCTCTTGCTATCATTGATTTTTCTGCAACACCAGTCTTATGATGGAGTAACCTGTAGTCACATGATACAATCAAATGATTTTAATGATGGCCACTCTGATAGCCATATTTGGTGTCCAAGGGGCACTTTTTTCATTTAGAACTAACCAGACATTCAGATAAAATTGTGAACCAAGGTTTCTGACTTGCCTCAAAGCAATTTAGTAGTGATAACAATCTTGTCACCATCACACTCATTTTGACCTTGCTAAGGAGAATTTTGGTTGAAAAGAAAACAAATAAAAAATGTGTATGCTGCAGTGTTCTGAAGCCAGTGAGATGCCCACATTGTTCGACGGCCATAACTCTGCAAAATGTAAAAATCTGATCATCTTATAAGTCCTCCGATACCTCGCTATGATAAGCTACACAGCCAACTTACTTTTTTAGCATCATATAGGTTATTTCACTCTCTATCAAGGAGTTACCTTCCCAGAGTAGGTAATTTGATAATAATGCATAGTAAAAACATACAAACTCCTTATTCCCTTTAAGCTGATAATAGCTATGATAAAAAAAACTACATGTTTTTTTTTTATAGATAAATATGCAATTTTATATGAATTCATTGAAAACTATTTCTTTACAGTCAGTTTAAACTCATACAAGTGAACATGCAGCTATATACTGTATAGTAAAATACCTTCCATGGGGAGGCAATCAATTGCCAGAAACAGAAAGGGAGGTAACTTATACACTACACAAATAGGGAATGCAGTACAAATCAAATATAAAATGTGAAGGCTACAGAATTCACATCCCAGAATAACGCCTATTCAAAGTCTATTATGAGTCTTCATAAGCCATAGGGATGTTTATTCTAAGATGATCAAGGGCCATAACTCGAAAAAGCAACTTATTTATCAAAACACATTTGAGATCTTATTGAGCTGAAGCTTCACAGTCAATCAGATTGAAATTAAACATTAAATGTGAATGTTAGTGTTCACAAGCCGGCTGAATGTCTGTTATAATTCAATAATTGGCTATAACACTGTAAAATATAATAAAAATATGGTCATCATCAAACTCATTGAAGCTCTTGCTAAAATGAAGCTTCACTGAATTTTATTAAAATCAAACCAAAAAGGTGTGACTGTTCCAGTGTTCACAAGCAATTAGGATGCCTCTTAGCCTACCAATGGCTATAAATCATAGAAATACAAGCTAAATCTGATCATCATTAAACTTAAGAGCTATTCTTAAAATGAATGTTTACTCCAAATATTTTTAAAAATCAAATGACAGATGTGGACACTTGAGTGTTCACAATGTTGTGCATTAGCAATGCAAATATTAAGATGATCAAGGGCCATAACTCTCAGAAATATGTGCACAATGTGCTCAATATTAAATTTCTCCAAGCTCTTGTTCAATAAAGTTTCATAAGAAATTTGGTTGATATCTAATAATAAATGTGGTAGCTTTAGTATGCACAAGGTTGTGAATTAGCAATTCCAATGCAAAGATTATCAAGGGCCATAATGATAAAAAATATGCACAGAATGTCTTGTAAAAGAAAAAGTTTCACTGCAGATTTGGTTAAAATCTTATATTAAATGTCGAAGCTAGAGTGTTCACTTAGTCGTGCATTAGCAATCCCTATGCTAAGATGACTAAGGGCCATAACTTTAAGATGTGCCAAATGTGTTCATCATCAAATTTGTTTGAGCTCTTGTTGAGATGAATCTTCACAGTAAATCTGGTGCCAATCTGATAATAAATATTGAAGCTATAGTGTAGACAAAGTTGTGCATTTCCAATGCCCATGCTAAGATGCTCAAGGGCAATAACTTCAAGATATATGTGTAGAATGTTCTCATTATCAAACTCATTTTAGCTCTTGTTGCAGTAATGAGGACAGAGGAGCATTCACAAGGCCGATGGATGAAAACCATTTCTGTCCCCTCTCTTTAACTGCAGGGAACAAAAAATGCACACAGAAAGAAATGCTAAATTTAAAAATAATATTCAAAATGTATATGTCAGATCCTAATATAAATCCATAAATGTACAGCATTTGATAAAATTATGGCATTCAGAGTGGTCAATTTACATCCATTCAATAGTGCTGGCATCAACAAAATGATAAATAACAGATCAGATCTGGGATATTCATCTAACCCTAGACATATCCAACTTCTCTGATTGGTCAACTATATATTAGCCTCTGTTCATGGAGTTGAAGGGGGGGGGGGTGCACATCGGGGATGACTTTTAAGGAAAAACCTTTTTTTAGTGAAAACTAGTGTTTTGATATAAGATACTACGAATTCAAAATGTTACTTTGTGTTTTATTTCTCTACAGTCATGTTATAAATCAACTGGATTTAGGGATCTAGTGTGTCACATCATTTAAATCTCCCCCATGTGGTTCTATTACAAAGAATCAGTTAACATACATAACAATGCAGAACCCTCAGATAAACTTGCCTTGCAGATGTTGCCAACAGCAACTTTACAATCTTCTATTGAGTTCAGGCTGACAGGATCTTCTAACAACTGTATGATTTGTTGTATACAATTCGTTCTGTCTGCATCAGACAGTTTCATTTCACCAGCATACATGACATTGTTTCGTATTATGGAAATCTGAAATTATCAATACATTAAAAAGTTGGAGAAAATAATTAAAAGCAGGTTTAACAGTAGATGCAATTATATTTTTATTTTCCCTAAGACATGGGTTTTTAACTCATTAACCCCTGAGCCAAACAGCTAGGTATTCCCCTACAGCATACTTGCAAATGGATCACCTAGAGCAGTGTTAGGCTTAACAGTAGCTGTATCCCTGAGACTCACTGACAGTACTTGACTTGCTGATTTTTACAGAGGGGGCTACTTGAAATAAAAAAAGTTATTTTTTGCTTTGTATTCCTTCAATTAAGCTAAAGTTTGGCACAGCTGTTCTCAATAAAATTATGTAGATAATGGTATAAATTTCAAGCATCATGCAGAAATAAAACTCATCCATAAAGGCACAAAAAAAATGATTTACTTATCAATTTGCTTCTTTTGTCATTAATAATCCATAAAAGCCATTATGAATTCACACTGAATAATTAAAACCTTCAACACGTGAAATAATTCACAGAAATTCCATTTGTCATCTCTCTTGTAAACTTTAACCTCGTGTGAAAACTGCATATTTTCCTCACACTTTACTTACCTTTCTTCCTTAGAATTCCCCACTAAACATTTAAAAACTAATGAAACACTTTGAACAAACTCTGAATTATGTACACTCATGCACACTAACTTCATTTTCCCAAACACAAGCAAGTCTTTATTTACCGATTCTTCAAAAGATCTACATGATATGGTTTAATCCACATATAAATGAATATATCTCCATCAGAGTCTGTCAGGTATGTTTCTACTTCCAGTGGCTGATTCTTGTCATTTTGCATCATTCTCAAATCTAAATAACTCCACTATTTCTGGCGCTATCGAAGTCAAATTTGTTCACTTTGTGCTGCAATGTTTCCTCTATCTATGTAAGCTTAAATTTGATTGGTTAAACTGCCTGCATAATTAGGAAATGGTCTGGAATCAACCAATGGTTTGTGCCGCTTTAACTCATCGTGCGGGATACAGGCCTAGACTAATACTGCCACTCAAACGAGGCGCCTGGGATTCAGGTAAGGTAAACTGTGCCACGTTATTGTGGCACACGGGAGATGAGGGAAGCAAAGTGCAACGAGTTATTGTGGCAGCAATGGTTAATGAGTTAAAGATGTTCCACTGTGTCAAATTTATGATTTCGGCACAAAGTTTTGAATATAAAGTATTTATTCCAATTTTACACCAATCTTATGAAGTTACTATTTGAATGTGTACACAGCATACTGCAATTAAGTTTGAGAAGAACAAGAACATGATTTTAAAAATTAAGACATTATTCTAATGTATATTAAAGGTCATCTGTAGATGAAATACCACCCTCTCCAGCTCCTGCTTGTGTAATGACAAAAATTTTGTGACTGTATTGTTGTTAAGGAGCAAAAACTAATGTTGCCATTTGAAGCTTTGAAAGTTGGCCATTATACTGATCTACATTTGGTCATGTAAGGTGGAACTCCTTGAGATGCATGTGCACATCAAGTTTTAAAACTTTACAGGCAGCAGTGTTCAAGAAATGGAGCTAGATGCAAAAAGCTAAATGTCATCCTCAAAGCATAAAAATTGATCTCAGTGACTTACAATCACCTAGGTCTCAGATCCATGCACCTATTATTTGTATGGGGACACTACTGCCTGTATAGCAATGGAACTTGATGAGAACTGCACAGCAAGGAGAACTATGCCATCCAACCAAATATGACTTTTTGTTGAAATAGAGATCAATGCAGGAATGAGAACAAATTTCATTGTAAAAGTGGAAAGTTACAAGTAGCAAAAGGTTCTTCCACACTACCTAAGTGAACTGCATACCAAGTTTTACACTTCCAAATAAAAAATGTTTATAGTCAAATGGGAAGATATGTATGATTGTATTAGCATGAAATGGCACATCAGCACAATAATAGATATATGGTGCCAATTCAAAGTTCTAAAAATGTAAATATAAAGAATTGTGCAGAAACTTAATTTACAGATGGACAGAAAGACAAGATGGACCAAGTGATTGCTACATTCCCAGATATATATCAAGGGAGATAATGATTGCATACAGTGCAGACATACAAATGTATACGAGATCTTGTAAATATTAAGCCACATATCAAATTTAGTTTCCATTCCAATAAACAACAAGAGCAATGCCATTGGAAATGTGATACCTATTGTAAGTTTAGAGCGTTTAAAAGCTAGACCGTATTCTAAAAAACCTTCTTGATAGTAGGCACAAGTATTCCAGAACTCTCAGATATCTCCCTAATTCAAGTAACCTATGGTCCAAAATTGTCTATTGGTATACTACTTATATTACACAATTTGTTTCATTTGCAAAATGAAAAAATTAAAAATGAAAATTCTAACCAGCAAAGAACACTTGCATGCCACTTACCTAATATGCAATTAACCAAGTTTAGTTGATATACAGTTGTACCTTGAGCAGTTCTCGAGATACACCCTTGATATCTTCATATGGAAATATTTACAGATGGACAGACATAAAGTCAGACAGTTCGACATAGTGATTGCTACATCCCCCATATTACATGTACAATGGAGGGGTGGGGGACAATGAACATTAACAGTTAATTCAGATTATACTTTTGCAAATAGACCAGTGGCAATAAACAGATAAAGGCTCAAATGTTCCATTGACAATATTACTGATGAAGGACATTTCCCTTGACTACAATTCTTATTGGTATACCCTGTCAATCAACACTGCCAACTGGCCAATTCAACGTTGTTCCACCACTAACTTCAAAGTTAGTAAAAGAAACACTGTAACTTCTGGACTAGCTCACGCATTTCCCAGTAAATTTGTACCCAGCAGGTGCAGCCAGTGGTTATTTTAGTCCATGTCACATGTCATGTGACCTTGCTTTGCTTAGTTGCTTCATTAATGAATACTGATACACTCTACCACATATTTCATAAAATTAAGTTGGATTTGTGTGTGTGAGAGAGAGAGAGAGAGAGAGAGAAAAGGCAAGGAGTCAATAATTAAATATTAAAACCATACATTCAAGTATAGCACTCGTTAGAAGCTGAATTTCACATATATTTTAAAAACACAAACACAAAACAAATTAAACGGTGAAATTTTATACTCATGTAATTTTATGCAGTTCTAAAGCTGAGACGAATATTTGATACACTTATTAATGTGATGTATTCACATTCATGGTCATAGTGGCCGAATTTATTTTCCGCATGGCCATTTCCTATCTATAATAACTATTTCAACCCCAAGACAGAATTGTGTTTTGTTTGCAGGAGATCTCAAATTACCCTGCTTTAAAGCTGTATAATTTTAAAAATGTTTCAATGGTGACATCATTTTTGAAGAAAGAGAGAGAGAGAGGGTGTCAATAACTGCCGGATTTACATGCTCAAAAGCACTATGGAAATCCTGATAAACAGCTTAAGGGACCGACCATTTAATTTTGGGGGGAGGAGGTGCCTGATATTTTCTTTCAAACCAGAGTATTTTTTTCCATTTACCTCAAGATAATTTATTTTTTCAACTAACATAATGGTAAAAATAAACACTTTTTTCTTTTAAAATCAGGGCAAAAATGATTTTTTCAAGCTATTTGGAGGCCGAAAAAAAAAAAATCTTCAACATTCCAGGACCTCTCCCCCCCCCCTCCAAAAATTAAATGGTCTTTCCCTAAATAACTTGCCTAGGAATCTTTGGAAATATCCAACAGAAACAGAATTTACAATTCTGGTTATAAAAGTAAAAAACTTTAGTAAAACATATTTAATTCAGCAAAATATCTCAATATATTGTAGTCTTCTCTTAATATACAATTCAATGAAATTGTGGACCATAATGCATCATTCATGCCAAACAAACACATGATCAAGAGTCCCTCAAAGGGACTGACATTCTACTGTCCAAAAAGAATTTCCAGGAATTTATGATAAAACCATTTCTTCTTTTTATCTGTTGAGTGTTGAAACCATCTGATATTTTTTTAAACAAAAACAAGAGTTTTAAAGAAGCCACTGTGGCTGCCATATTGGATATAAGATCAGCACCATATTCATTCAGGACAAACTAGACATCGTTTGAGATCATGTAGTGAAAACCCCATGTGAATATGACCATCCATTCAGGACGAGTAACAATAACAAGATTTTCAAGATGGCTGCCAATGTGGCCAAATTGGATATCTTATCAGCACTATTTTACATTTTAAACCAAGTAAACATCATAATAAGTTTTTTGGTGAAAAAGCCGATGTTAATATGACCATCCTTCATGGAGGAATAGCAATAACCAGATTTTCAAAATGGCCACCATGATGGCCATATTGCAGGTCAGATCAGTACTAATTTAATTTAGAATCAACTAGATATCATAAGAACACTTCTGGTGAAAACCCCACATCAATACTACTTTCCATGTGCTCTCTCTCTCTCTCTTCCAATGTGTAAAGTTTATACAGATATTAGAAATAAATTTTACTATAATCTTGTGTGTGTGTGTGTGTGTTGGGGGGGGGGGGGGGTAATTTTATAAGTATGTGGTAGACTGGTAGCAGTGTTTATTACCAAACGAGTAGAGCAAAGTCTAACATGTGACATGTATACATGGAATCATTATAACCAAACCCACTGGCTGCACCTGCTGAGGACAAACTAACTGGGAAATGTGCAGGCCAGTCAAAAAGTTAGTGTTTCTTTCACTAGTTTGGAAATTCCCTTGGTGGGAGAAACAGTGTTGATAAGGTTGAAATAAGCCTAATGATAAGGTTGAAATCAACTTGTTTACTTTTACTAGCAATCAATGTACAAACCTCAACAGAGTAATAATTTACTTGCGATTGGACTACAAATGCAGGGAATTTCA
This sequence comes from Margaritifera margaritifera, assembly GCA_029931535.1. Lineage (NCBI taxonomy): Eukaryota > Metazoa > Mollusca > Bivalvia > Unionida > Margaritiferidae > Margaritifera > Margaritifera margaritifera. Next base: position 96,318 of record JAQPZY010000570.1, on the reverse strand, counting down.
CTCACTTCTTCAAGCTTTACATGTGAATTTTCAACATGAATCTCACAGATTGAAACATAATTGTGGCATAAATATACATAGAATTGACTCAAAAGTTGACCAAAAAGCTGGAAAAAAATTAGTTGCAACTGTTTTACATATTCAGTGTTTGTCAATGAACAGAAAAAAGACACAAGAGTTTATATTTTACTCTGAATACAACAGTATTCAATAACCTAATAAGGTGGAGGGTGGGGTAAAGACAGCAACTTAAGAAAAAGCAAAGCCAACTTCACTTTCTCTGCATATATGGGTGAAATGACAGGCAATGGGATGTCTATTTTGCCTGAATCACCACCTAGCATGGACCCTGCTTCACTCTATAATTTCACATCTATCATTTAGCATAATTAGAGGATTCTGGCAAGCAGCTAGCTCTCCATATATGAGTTTACAACTTTGAGGGAATTAAGTTGCCTACTTGCCTGTCTGTTAAACTGTTAAACAGGGGCTGAAAAATCTCTAAAAATCCACTTGCCAAGTCAGGCAAGTATAAACAAATTTTATTCACCCCAACAAAACTTTTACTCAACCAGCTATTATATAAATATAAAATTTGAAGATGTTAATGACCTAAATTCAATCTGCTTATTCTGTGACCATTCTAACACCAGTTGTAAATAATTAGAAACTAGACCAGTCTGCTCTCACTATGGTAAGCATTTGTTAGTGTTAAAGAATAAGAGCAAAGTGCTTGTATATGCTCGATCAAAACAAATGGAAAACTTTCAGTAGAGTATGGACATTCAACGAACAAAGTTGGCAATATTCTAAAAAGAACATCCTTTTCAGTAAGGAGAAACACTGGTCAGCCCTAAATCAGCACTTGCCCAAACAATCAACTGCCAGAAATTTTAACATGTCATTTAAAGCTGGGCAAGTTAATTTTCAATCCCAGTTAAGGTATGTGTCAAACTGTCACTATGCTGAAAATGTGAGAAATATATCATTTTAAGCTAGGCAAATGAATTTCAACCCCAGTTAAGATATGTGTCAAACTGTCACCATGCTGAAAATGTGAGAAATATTAATTTCGAGTTGGGCGAGTGAATTTTCAACCCCCTGTAGGAGATGGGATCCTATACTTTAACAATGACCAGCCAGCGTCTCCAACATAAAATTTTACTCGACTCCAAATCTTACTTAGAAATATTCTGACTATTCAGAAAGACAGTTCTGCACATTTAAGGTGATGTTATTTAATCTGGAGTAACATTTATTATTCAAAATCTTGTGTAAAGTTTTCTGACTGAGGAATATGCCTATCAAGATTAAAGATTTTCACATTCTTAACTCACTGTGTGTGTAAGACCCTTTCCTTTTGGTGAAAGTTTCTGGTGGAAGTGTGTGCAGTTTGCAAGTAGTGTCATCAGTGCCTTGGCATCACACTCAGCAGGGCCAACACTGGAATGCAGCTGTCCCCTTGGCATGAAAACTTTGGCACATTCCCATGGCTTGAATGGCCAGGAAGGGGTGTCGCTCTTATCCCAGGATATTCTCTCCGATTTTTGATTGACATGGAGTTTTAACAATTCATGAAGCCAGTCATCACAGCATGATTTACATTGATTTTGACAGTTCCAAGCTCTGGTGTTCTGGTCTCTTTTCGAAAGTTTGGCATTACACATGGAACAATGTGGTACTGGCACTGTTTGACCTCCATATATTTTTTCTTTGAGGGACTGATGTAGACAATTAATCTCAGTCTCTATGAAGTTGTGCAGTCCCGATTTCATATAGTATAAGGCCAAGGTCACTTTAAGCCAATTTGTGTACTCTTTGTCCTTGACCATATCTGAATGGGCTGGTGCTGTCATCTCGACTCCTGTTTGTCTAGTGTGAGAACATGCCATTAGCACTAATATATCACCACAACAGCCTGGAAGAGAATTAAAATTTAGAGTAAGGAGAAACTGTGTTTCAATGCAAGGCAATTCAACATGACAATAAATCAAAACTGACTTTCAATATATTGTAATAAGGTAATTATGTTTATGTTTATCACTAGCTAGTATGAAATACAATGAGTTAAGGCTAAAAAAAAGTACCCCCTGACCTTTTACTTTGACCCTGAAGATAAGATTCTCAATGCAAAATAGTACACATTTTCCAGTGATGATGTTTAAATGTACATATGAAGTGGTTTCATTGTTATAGGTCTAAAAACCTTCTTGCGATAATGTTTCATGTCATTATCTTTAACACATGCATAGGTGGAAGACAAATTTAAAAATAATGTTCAGATGTGATCCTGAACACTCCATGAACAAAGGGAGTCATCAGTAATTTGACTGTGGATTACAACATACGAAACCTCTTCCCATACTGTTATGACTGTATTACACTTTATCATGTATATTATTCAAAATTCTCAAACACTGGAAAATGTTAGAAAGTCGACATTATTTGGTATCATTGTAGAGCTACATCTGTCTACTTTCCTGCAATATCATCCTCTTAGTTGTATCTTAAATGATGTTGATGTTACAGAGCTCAGAAGTAGGGTACAACCTCATGACACGTAAACGTGGCGCCATGGGTTAATGAGTTAATATGTTTGAAGACTGGGTAGCTAAAGCATTACACATATAATTCTGCCAATTTATTCCAGACAGAAATAAGTGAAGGTCTGAACTTGGACAATTCCCATTGAACTTTATAATTTCTATCTTTCTATACTGGCATAGACTTGAACATATCTGATTTACTTAGATCTGCCTACCTCAGCAGTATGCAACTTTATACACAAGATGAAAATTACTCATGGTATGCAACTATTAAACTCCTTATTATAAAACTAAAGCTAAACATAGAGAAATTAAAGCATGTTAGTATCGACAAATGTCACTCAAAGATCCTAAAGGCCCTAACATAAACATTTAACACTGGTGAATTCATCAAATGATACTTATGAAACTGAATATGTACTGAACATAGATTTACAAGCAACTGACGATTGGTCAAGACAGTGGATGGTTGACTTCAATCCAATCAAAACTGAGGTAATGTTATTCTCGCACAACTAAAATTCAGAACCGTAATTCTTGCTTTTCTCAACTTCAATAAATATCTTGGTGTAACTTCTAGGCAACTGGACCAAACATCCTGATAAAATATTTATGTCAACCTCAAAAATGATAACTGCCTTGAAAATACTTAAACATAAATTTGCCAAAAAATGTTAGAAAGTATATATTTTACATATATATGCCCTTACTAGAATAAGCTGATGTTGTATGGGCTGAAGATGCTCTTAAATTAGAACAAATACAATTAGAAGCAGAGAGAATTGTGACTGGTCTTACTAGAAGTGTATCGCGAAAGATCTTCATGCCAGGATGCCTGTTCTCAAATTTAGTCACATTCTGTTATAAAGTTTTTGAGAAGCTGCTTTTAGGTACACCTCTCCCTCGATAACTTGCGCACAACAGGGTCCCAAAAACATAGACCGCACTATAAGCGAGGGCGCGAGTTACCGAGGGACCTCAACAAAATTAAGAAGGGGATGCCATCCCCGCTGGACCTCAAGAAAACCGCACGGGGGTGGGGGTGGTAACCGCGCTGTTTTATGGCTGAATACTCGTTTAATAATTACTTTCGTTAATAATTGTCAATAAAGAGCTTTTTTCTAATGTTGTTGTTTGCTTTTCTGTATAAATTACCTTTATTTTCAAGATACCGAACCTCTGAAAGATCGTTAACAACATAAGTCCAAGCGGTTTCAACAACACGTGTACGCGGAAACATTGTGTATTACGTCATTGCTTTTTGTTGCTGTCGATTCTTTAAATGGGACATTTATTTCGTGAAACAACCGTTAACGTCGAAACTCGATTTATTTATTGTTCTATTAATAAAATATGAATGCCCTGATTTCATATCAAGTAACTGTGAAAGTTCGTCTCATCCTTGAGGAAACCCCTGAGTAGCTAGTTAGAAATTTTAAGTTCAATACAAACTCTGGAACTCGCTTCTCTGTAATGATCCGAATCTGTGAAACAAAGCTTTTGATTCTCCAAGTACTCATTTGGCTTGGTTGCCTCACTATCTTTGATCACATTTGTGAATGAGTAGGCTAATTTAAGGTAGTTTAATTATATTACTTACATGATAATATTTATAACAGTGTTCGATTGATTAAAATGAGTTGACCTGAAACACGGCCGTGACCGCTAGCTCTTACGCAGGCATGATTTGCACGCCTTTTCACTTTTCTGTTATTCTACCCCCTTTGTTTGATTTGATACAAAAGACGTAATTAACGTGATAATACAGAGCAGGTCTGCTATTAATTGAGTGAAACAACACAACAAATACTTCCGCAAGTCGGAGATAAAAAAAAAAACGATCGGCACTTAATTAGATTCTCACGGATTCTCGAGGGAGCGGTGTATTTCTATTTTTAGTAATGGTCACCGTATTTGATTGCAGATTGCCATCATTTGTAAAACACAGAAATCCATCTATGTCAAGATGCTTTCTGTCTCATTTGGTCAAATTCTATTGAGTGGATTTTGAGAATAAGTCATTTTAAGGATTTTCTATTATTAGTAACAGCAGCCAAATTTATGGTGGATCGGTATCATTTGCATGTATTTGAAAAACTAGCATGCCAAAATGCTTTGGATTAAATTTGGTCAAATTCAGTGAAGCAGTTTTAATAAGTTGGTTAAAGGATTTTCTATTTTTAGTAATGGCAGCCATGAGCAGATTGGCATCATTTGAACAAATTTGAAAGACCTTCATACCAGGATGCTTTCTGTGGATATTGGTCAAATTTTTTTGAACAGTTGTTGAGATTATATGCAAGTTCATATTTGAAAGGGCTTTTTTTCTCGATAATATTGTTTTTACAAATAGTGGGGATTATATTGGTTTTAAAAAAGACACACAATTTTGTATTGCTTTATTTCATTTTGTTTTGATCAATGTACCTAAAAGTATAATCCATACACTGGAGTGCATAAGATTCGATACATAAAATCATAATAATTACATCAAAATTGTAACAGTTGGCAGTTATGCATATTCAGCATGTAAAATCTGAACATAGTCTGCATGTAGTCATTGTATCTGGAACATTTACTATCATCCCCAGTGTTCTCACCTGCAGCACTGTGGATTAAAGATTTCATATCGGTCAGCATAAGCATTAGTATAATTCATTATAACAATCAATTCATAGGTATAAGTTCATTGTACTCAAGGAGAAAACAATTATGCAATTTACTGCCCCTGGTAAACACCTATTACCACATTTAGATAATATTTTCTTTTCTTTTGTGTTTTTCTGGCCAGTTCAAGCACTGATGGTCAAGTGGGATGAGGCATTGATCTAAGCCGTGGAAACCACATTGAGATGTTGGATTTTTTCTCTAACATCTTTTTCAAATACCGAGTTTTAACAACAACAACAACAAAGCTTGTTTTTTTCAGATGTGCATGGCTGAAGATAAAATACTGACAGAGGTTTGAGTCACATATTTTTGATGTATAGGATATTTAAAAAATTTAATCTTGCATTATACTGTATGTAACGAATACTTCTTTGTATGTACCAATTATTTTTTTTTAAAATACAAGTTTCAAAAAAAATATGAAATTTTTGAAAGATATTTCTCAAGTGTTGTTGTGTGCAATTGGAAACGGCACACAAATTTCACCCAATGTCTTGTCAAACTTCACATTCATACATTCTTGCATTATATCTGCCAGGCTACATCACCTTGAAGTAATGCTAAGTACACAAAGTTTGTATAAATTATACACCTGGATTTATTTTCTGCACTCAAACCAGAAAATGTGGGTTGGTATTCAAGGACTATTCTTGTGAAAGAAAGAAAATAATTGTTTCTGATTTCGATTACATATTTAAGGTGGTGAGTAAATGCATATTAATTCTGAAAATAGTAGTAAATTTTGCTGTTTTCCATGGGTTTTGTTACAATAGAAAAAATTTATTTAACTGAAGGTATTAAAATGCATCTGTATGCAGAACATAAGAATATTCAGTGAAAGACTCTATTACACTGGTCAGGCCATAAACAACTAAACAGACGGAACTATCAGGGTTGATCAAATTCCATACCCTGACATCCTGGTCTATTCCTTTTTGAAGTCAGGCATGTACAATTCTCTAAGGTGCTAGTCTTGGACAAGTACTTTTTTACTGTTTTTAAACAAGTCAGGCCAGAGCTAATTTCATTCTTTAATCATTTTTGGGGCCATTCATGCCCTCCAGGCATACTGAATGCTTGAATCTACCTCTTTTCATGTATTCATTCACATCCTGTGATATACCACACATACAGCAATTGGTCACTGATAAATGTCACATGTGCACGAGTTCTAGTACTACTTGATTGCATACTGGGCTAAGCAACCAAATTATCAGCCAATCAAAACACTTCAAACAAAACAAATGCAGTATGATTAATTAGCAGTGTTTTAAATTACCTTGTTATACTGTGTTTACTCAACCCAGATACTCAAGCAAATCCTTGTTTGATTTCAATCCAAAGATTCAGTTCAATGAAAGTAATGAAAGGCACATTACTGACATAAGTGTCAGTTTCCTTTATAAACTGATTAAATGACACTGATGGGTCTTTAATATTTGTTGCATTTGAAGCAAAACAATTACGCTACTTAACTCTTTAACTGCGACTCACATGTATATCAGCTGTATAAATGTGCTTTGCCTCCACAGTGATTGATAAATCCACTTGTCAACAAAGCACTACTACCCCCAGTGACTGATATATCCGCTAGCTGGTTATGCGCCCCATACCTCAGTTTCTGATAGATCCGCTCTATATGTTCATGTTACAATCGGTCTTATTGGTCAATAATTGTGAGTAAACAGACATTCAACCAATCAAAATAGAGTTAACAAATGATCGTTCTTACTAAATCCTGTTGGGTTTTTTTGCAATTTACACTAGTGATTCAGAATCCAAATGTTCAGGTTTCTCCAAGGATGAACTTGACAATGTTGAATTAAGAAGTGTTGGCACTGACATTGAACGATATTCTTTGTCAAGTCTGTCCAAAATTTACAGAATCTGATGATGAAGACAGCAAATTGTGGACAAGAGAGCCACATGCTCCGAAAGTCACAGCGTTTACCGAAAGTGTTGGCCCAACTTTCGTTTTAGATGAGGGGAAGAAAGAAATTGACAAACAGTGCAATGTCAGTCGGTGTATAAAGCATAACTGCTTCTGTAAATACCATGAAGAGCAACTTAAGATATAGTAGTTATAGCTTTTATATATGCATGGTTTTAGTCTGTAAATCAGTCTATTATACAGAAAAAAACTAACACAATTAGCCCATATCCCAAAATCATCAGCAAAAAAGTTATCATTTGGCTGCAGAAGCACCATGCTCTGGTAGTAAGCCCCCAAATTAGCTGCAGTAATGACCCCAGCAGCTAGGCACAGCAGTGAGCCACTACAGTAGCACGAGTAGTTAAAGAGTTAAGGAAAGGTCTGTGCTCACATCTTAATGACAAAATGTATCTTATGATCAGTTTACTAGACGTAGTTGTCAAATGATGTGATTATTTCTATAGGGATAAAATGAGTTTACTAAATTATTTTTCCAAGGAAGATTATGAGGAAGATTCAGAGAAGAAAAATGCATGTGAAAGTGGAGGGATAAAACATAATGCTGCCACCAAGTCTGAGATGACTATTTCTCTAAAGAGACATAAGCCAGATTCTGTGGCAGCAAAAGATGTAAAATATGACACAACTAAGAGACAGAGAAACTTTCAACCATGTTGGGTTGATAATTACCCATGGCCTGAATTCATTGACTCTAAAGGAAAGATGTTTCGCAGTTATTGCAAACAATATCCCAAACTGACATGGATTTGAAATTCAACCAGTGTATTTGTCAATGGAACTGACAAATTAAAGATTTAATCAAACAAGTCTCATGACAGTTTTGAACCTCGTAAAGCCTGTGCAGTTAAGTATATCCATGACACTAGCCAGCATGAGCAGAAACTCCCTGAAGATAGAGCTGCTGACACTCCACTAGGAGAGGACATTTTAAAAGCAAATGAGAATGAATTGAAACATAAATGAGCTCTCTTGAACACAGCCTACACCCTAGCCCAATATGGAAAACCATTCTATGATATGGAATTTTCTATGCCATTCAATATATTTTTCAAAATCCTACCTTGCCTAAAAAAATTGAGAGGTAATTATCTGTCTGCCATGGTGGCATGTACTGTAAGGATGGTAGGACAAATTTTTATTCTGCACACCCACCCATCTAGAAAGCTGGTTGCCAGCCTTCCCGTATTATATATATCTGTATATGATTTTTTCCCCACGTATTTTCTTAGATATTCTAACATTTTCTTACTACAGCGAGAGAGTTTCAAAGACCTGTGGTTTAATCTAACATTATTAAAAAGTGGTGTACACCATTCAAGGTTGAGTTCTAAATTCATGTTCTTACAAGAAGACAAATCTGAAATTCAATGCCATTTGACCTTGTTTATTTGAAGTACAAGGGTTTGGAAATATAAACTACATGCTACAAAGAGAAATAAATATGGTGTATATGATCTGGATATTCATAATGGAACATCTTTAAATTCCAAGTCGTTTAATATAAAATTTAAATACGTTTAAATAAACACATAAATATGGCATGAATATCTCCAAAGACAAAATGTAGCACGGTTTCATGATTATATTGACCACTGAGCTTAAGGGATAAATACCTGTTCTCATCTACAGGAAAGAAGAATAGATCTCCCAGCCAACCTGGAATGCTATTAAATAAAGAAAACAGATCAGCAAACACCTACTTGAGGAAAAATCACCCAGCCTGAAAGACAGGATTTCCCAAGAGTACTCCAACAAGAACAGAGAAGAGAAAAACAGAGCAAGAAGTGACAAGTGCCACTACATTGAACACCTCACTGCAGAAGCTGAACAAGCAGTAGAGAGACAGGACATAAAGACTCTGTACAAAATCACAAAGAAGCTTAATGAGGCTACAGGACAGGTCACAATTTACCTCTGAAGAGTGCATCTGGGGACATTCTCTCCTACGAGAGGGAGAAAATAGCAGCATGGAAGGAACACTTTCAAAAGGTACTGAACAAACCAGACCCACCTGAAACAGCCTTGATCCCAGAAGCTAAAGAGGACATTGACATCAGTCTCGAGGACATCACTGAGACCGAAGTCAGAGAAGTCATCAAAGCCCTCAAAAGCTCCTGGTGAGGACAGCATCTGCCCAGAAATGTTGAAGTCAGAAGACACAAAAATCCCAAAGATCCTCAGAGAAATATTGCAAAAGATATGGGGGGGTGAAGAAACCCCAGAGGAGTTGAAAAAAAGGGTGTCCTTTGTGACTAACAACTGGAGAGGCATCACCCTGCTATCCCTCGCCAGCAGTTTTCAGCAGAATCTTTCTCGAGAGGATCACCACCGCAGCTGATGACCTCATCAGAAAGTAACATGCTGGTTTCAGGAAAGGAAACTCATGTACTGACCAGATTTTGCACCCACCAACAGATACTGGAGCAGGCAACTGAATGGAACAGTACCGTATACAGTACATCAACTTTGTAGACTTTGAAAAGGCTTTTGACAGCCTTCATTGCGACTCCTTCTGGAAAATACTTCAATTCTGTAGTATCCCAGGGATCGCGCTGGGCATCACCAATGTCACAAATTGCGATTTTTTTTCCTGATTGGCGACAAAATATACCATCTGGCGATTTTTTTGGCGACAATGTTTTTGGCTGTAAAAACTTGTATATACAATCTTGGGTTTGGAGTGGAGGAATTCAAATGCACCATGAAAGGAAGCCGCAAACTTGGGTATACAATGCACTGGAATCTATCTATTGTTACATAAACAAATCCTTTGTTCATATTGACCGCTTATGCTAACATCGGGCCTGAGTACTGTATGCGGTGATACACTCCAATAGTCATGCTACCAGACTAGCTACAATCGACCAAACGACCGCTAATCCTTTTTTTATTTATTTTGTGTTTCGAAAAATGTACCAGAAAAAAAAATTGCTGAAACTTCAAAGAAAACTGATTACTTTTGAAGCCCCAATCGTTCTGTATAAATTTGAAGTAAATGAAAAATAAAATTCAGTCTCAATCAGAACTATACACTGTAATGGGTAAACGTAAGTTAGACTTTTCATGTTCATCATCTCATCCTATGACTTATTAAGTTGACTGACTTTTTAAAATGGCTTTTTACGAGGGGCCAATTCCAAAGTTCTAACCAGCCATATATGCTGAAACGGACAAGGGATTGATCACAAATAAAAAGATTAAATTAACAAAATTAACAGCATTTGGATTTAGATGCAAGTGCATCAGACAACCCAGTAACTGAAACAGATGTTACACCTGACAGTCCAACCTCATCTACTTGTAGTGCAGCTGGTAGTAATGCTTTAAGTACAACACCACATCATGATAAACGGACACCGAAATGCCGAAAATGTCTTGACAGTTGGAAATTTGGGTGTCCGTGGCTGAGATATGATTGAAAATTAAAACTGATGTTCTGTGATGTGTTTCATACTTTTCAGACAATCTTCAAGAATTTTACATTCAAACGATTAGGTCCATCCCGATTGAATATTTTCAAGGTTACCCTTTATTCTCATACATAAATTGATTTTGCACAAATGTATTCATGTATAAGGCTTTCTTGCCCTATAAAAAGGTAAACTATTTTCAATAAATTGTATACACATAGGAGGCATACTCTCGATTTTCCGTGTGCTGATTAGCCGTGTGTCAGTGCGGGCAAAAAAAAAACAAAAAAAACAAAGAAGAAAATATAAAGAAAACTAGTTTTGAACAGTAGTCTTTAGAAATTTTAGAAAACTATATTGAAACATGTACATAATAATGCTTTGAGGCACACAACGGCTCTGAATGCTGGAAGCTAACACCATTGATAGCAAAAAAGCTGGAAATCTTCCAAAATAAGTGCCTAAGGAAGAATACTGGCATCTTCTGTCCAAACTGGATCAATGATGAAGATCTTCATAAAAGGACATAATTGACCTCTCTTGTCCAGATGAAGAAAAGATGGCGATGACTGGGGCATGTGTGCCGATTGTCACCGGATACACTGCCCAGGACAGCCCTCCGCTGGACCCCAAAAGAGAGACAAAATAATGTTCGGCCCAAAGAGATATGGAGGATGACTGTGGAGAAAGAGATGAAGGAATGTTGCCTAACATGGAACACCATCACAAGTAGGGCTGCAGACCATCTGCAGTGGCGCTCTCTCATTGAAGCCTTATGTGCCACCTGAGGCACGAAGAGGGATGAGTGAGTGAGTGATAACTGATGTACAAGTCAAGTTTTGAATGACAGAAGTTCTTTTACTGCTACATGTATTTCCAGCATTATTATTTTTGGAAAATAAACAAAAACATAATGAGGTAGAAAAATGTCTCATCTCATGTTTTCCAACTGTGAGAATTGTGCTCCACATTATAAGTATCCACTATGTATAGAAAAATTGGGATACCAGGTGTGCTGCTGGTACTATGATTACTACTATTACAACCACTATTACTACTACTGCTCCTACTGTTCCTGCTAACATTGCTTCTTCTACTGCTACTGCGATGATAACTACTATTGGTATGTAGGTTATTGCTACTACTACTACTACGACTAAGAATACTTTATACGTACGGAAAGGATCACAAAGCTCCAAACCTATTTCTAAGTGAAGACCATCACATATTATTCCCTAACATACCATACAATACCGTCATCGTTTACTGGACTTTTTTATACCTTTTATATCATGGTATTATTAGCTAATTTACACACAGTGCAACGTTTACACACATTAGTAAAATCTTTCACATGACGAAATCATTTAATATCTGTATAAGTATACATGTGTAAATTAATTCATTGGAATTGGGTAAAATTCAAATTATAAGGAATTTGGCATTTTAATTGTTTTTGCAGTATTCGTTCTTGTTTTCCATGTTGCATAGTAGTAACTTCAGTAGTAATAGTAGCAGCAGTAGAAATAGCATATTCCTCTTTGCGTGAGTTATATTTGTATACAAAACATGTTTTTGAACGCTATTGGTACGTTCGCAAAACTAGCCTAGGTCCTAAAGCTACTTAGGGGCCAAATATATCTGTAACATGGGTTAATGTCCTGACAGCAAAGTTTCTTAAAAAGTATAATATTTTTTCTCTGCCTACTAAGCACAAGGGTAATTTCCTACACAGCTACCAAGGTCACAATGACAGGTTTTCTCAGTGCAAAAAAAATAAAATAAATTTAAGGGGAATAAGGCTTGATTTTTTTTGTTGAAGAAGTCGCTGTTTTCCTGCTCAGGGTTTCTATTTACTGACCAACTAGATTCTATAAATCAAAATGTAATAGATTCTGGGATAAATTTTTTCTGTCCTTTATAGGCCCTTCCACTTAAAAATATGTGCAATAATGTAAAACGATACAGATTTTCTGTCAACAATAAATTGGGAGGAAATATCAGATGTGTGTCTAGCTATGTATAAGTAACACATTTAAATTCTGTAACTCGTAACTCGATGGAGTGGATTTCATACCAGCTTTAACGTGCTCATTTGATTAAAGAATCAACTTCTGCCTAATATGGGGTGATAATATGTAAAGTTTAAATGATTGATTTGACCAGCCAGTTTTTCCTGAGCTGAAGTCTGCCCACTCACAAACCCTCTCATAAAGAAATTTAGAATACATGAAAACAAGGCTTCAAATTATTACTATTATTTATAGAATGTAGAAGTGAAGAAAATGGACCTACCTATTTACAAGCATGCATACATATATACAAACATACATACAAGCATACTTACATGTAGGGATTGAGCTGATGCTAATACTTATATCTTGCTTTATGTAATAATAATAATAATAATAATAATAGCTCCAAGTCTTTCATTCTTTCTTCAATAATGAAAACAGACGCCAGTGGGAGGATCCAGACGCTTAGACACGTACTAAGTTACAACGGAATTAGTCCTACAGACGTCCACCCTGATATTTATGATGTTTGGGTGTTACTCTTACTACTTAAATAAATGGCGTTGTGTAGCGTGATGCCCGGTCGAATGACAGGGGAACTAGAGGCTACATTTTCAGGAATATCTCAACACATGGCAGCCCATATTGACACATTTCCACAAAGTAAAGTCTAATTGCTTTAGTCGGACTATATACTTACTCTGATATCTTTTTCCTAACGGAATCTAATTCTGACAGAAGCAAGTGGACGCGTAGATTTGAGTTCATTGAAATGCGATGCAAGAAGAGCAATGCCGAAGTCGATAAAGTCAATATATGTCTTAAACGAAACGAAGCTGCGTAATCTCTTTTATCAACATTATCATATTTTGCTTCGTTTCGTTAAAAATATAAACTCAAACTTTAATCGGCTTCGGCATTCCTTGGCTACCATCGCATTTCCCTGAAACGGCTTAGATGGGGGGGGGGGGGGGGGGGGGGCGAGGTTGGCGGTTGGCAACTGAAATCTCACTGTACAGTTGTTTGGGTGAATTTTCATCCGACAATGATATATTGCAGAAAAATGAGAATAATTTTACATTAAAGATGCAAATATAAACTTGCCAATAATTTTTGTGGAAAGCATGCTCGTAAGATTTTGACCGAGGTATTCAGGTTAATTCCTTGTACAACTGATGGCTTTTGTACTGAACCGACACTACCGCCAACCCCTCTTTTTTACATTCATTTTTGACAGCAAGGAGCTATTTTGAATGTTGTCCTGTGACAAAGAGGCTCAAAGAATCAGAATGTGCCTTATGCATGATTAAAGTTCACTGGTATTATAACAAATTAACATACTTCTCATCACCCCTTAACCATCTCGAGTTTTTGATACTTACCGCTGTAGCAGACATATATAATAGCGTAAACCAATTTGGCTGTTCATTTGCAGCCCAAGTTATGCATTTGATCTCCAATGCTAGTCTAACAGTGACAAGCAGTCACCAAATAAACCAACCCATTTTCAAGCCTAACTCAATGTAAATGTAAACCATATTACAGATTTAGCTTCTGTGTGAAATTATAAACACTAGGCTTATGCTAATTAGGCTCATGCCTTCTATCTTAAAAATTAGGGAGGTGTCAAAATACTAAACTGTACAATGAAACCTGACATATAAACTCTTCTCTGTTGCAAAGTAGGGGCGCCACTAAAGAACATACATTGACCCCGTGCGCCTCAGTAGGGGCGCCATTAGAGACATTTCCCCTAGGCGCCTCAAATCCTCGCGCCACCACTGGTCGGAACAGATAAAAAGAAATAGAGACAGACAGTTGTATTTCCCTTTAAATATGAATAATTGATGAAATATTATGAATTTATCAAGGAAGATTATAAATAATTTATAATTAGAACTTTTTCAGATATGGCTGACGGTATCCAAACGGTGAATCCATAGACGTTCCATTTCAGAATTAATATTGAATTATGCCCCTTTGTACAATTATTGTGCAAAGTTTTTAAGATTTTATATATAATTGAACTTAATAAATTTCTGTCTTCCTTGCTTAGCGTAATAAATCTGTTAAAGATCTCGTTGAACTGTGCTGTTTCTTCGTAAGACAGATTAAATCGCGCCAACTTGTTTCTGATGTGATATTTTCTGGTATATTTATGCGGCCTCGTATTGTAATACAGGTGCGCATTTTCGACTTGATTGTACTCATTGTAGTCGCGGACAATGGCATCTTCGTTTTTCTCAGATTTAATACATACTTATATAAAGTTCTTAACAATTCCTTTTGTTCAGTAAGGATATATATATATATATATATATATATATATATATATATATATATATATATATATATATATATATATATATGTCAGCTACACTTGTTTATTTTACAGACGTCTACTTGGAACAGTCTGAAACACCGCTTGACGCTATTGTGACCCTCTGCTGAAATCCTCATGCGAAGTTTGAGTTTAATTTCCCTGTGACAAAACCGTTAAATAATCCTAAGACGCTGACGGACAAGCAGCAAAAGCTATTGAATGTACTTGGTCGAATTATTTATCTGTTACAAAAATGACATGTTATTTCGCCACAGTGGCTCTTGCATCAAAACGGCATGTTCTAGCAGCGGTATGCAACGTTTGAACAAGCAATTATACAAGAGATATAGTTATATATTATGAGCGTAATCAAGATATTCACTCAATGTAAACAATCTTTTAGTGGCTATGACTAAACGTTTGTGATACAACTTGGCATACCAATGCTTGATAGAGCGATTAGATTTGCTGAACCTGCAATAACAAATATTTTGTCAGCTGAATTGCGTCTACATCCCAGCATAAAGTTTTCTATTGGAATTAACACCTTTTTAAAAAAAGATAAATGAAAAGGAATTGGAAAATTGCAATTTATTAGCAAAGCAGTAGGTTCTTTTAATATTAAATATGTTAATATCAAAGAAATATTTAAAATACATTGCTACGGAATTATGTATCATTTCTTTTTAAATAATGGTATAGTTTTATTAGTTTATAACCTCTGCATTATAGTCTAATAGGTGTCGTTTTGCAGAGTACACATATACGGTAATTTCAATGTGACCCAGTACATTGGTCCTGGGAAAATCAATATTATCTTTTGAAGCATTAGTCATCTCACGTGAATCAGCTCGTGGGTTTTGCACTTTTGACCTGACCTGGATTTCACAATTCAGGAATGATTCATTTTTGTTGACTAGAAGTAGAATAAGTTCGTAAATACTGAGTTGTTATTCTGAGACGGAATAAGAAATGGGTTTTATTTGTATTTCAGTGACGCAGTACAGAAACTATAAAATAAGATGTAATCGCAGAGTTCGTCGTTCTACATAGTTTCGTCAGCTTGAGAGGTCTTTAGCGAAATTGGTTCTTTGTATGTGATATTCTGCTTCAGAGATATTAGTATACAGTACATTTTGGATTTAGTACTGCTACTTCAGAAATATTTTCCAGACAGTACATTTTTGAGATTAACTACTGATATTTAAGAATTATACAGCTCCGTTGGAATTATCGGAAACATCTCTAGAACTTGTGTGATATTCTACATTCAAAAGGATTACTTGGAATTAATAACACTTGGATATAACTGATTCTTGTTAGTACATCAGCACAGTGGTGGTTTCATTCGGAATACTTTGGATTAACTTCCGGATCAATGAACATTAGAACAATTTATGACTTTTAAGGATATTCTATACTGTAAGTTATTTTTAATTCTTTCACTTTGATTGTTTGTTAAAATATTTTTATATTTTAGGAAATTAAATATTTTTGTTTTAAATCTTGAAAGCTTGTTTGAGTCTTTTCTTTTGCTACATTACCCTTAGTCGTAACAACATGAAAACAAAATAATGACATTTTTCCCGTGAAGATTCTGGTTGGATTAAATCTAGCATTTCAATACGTGTCATGAACACTTCAAAATAAAATCCGCTTCGTGGAAAATCTTTGTAGGAATTGCAAGCCAAAATAAAAAATAGTTACAGTTGTGTCAATGTTAAAAATGATGACAGCAAATGTTTTATATGGGCGGTATTATCTGCGTTATATCCTGCAGCTAAAGATCCCAATCGAGTAAGCAAAGTATAAAAACTATCAAAACCATCTACATTGTTCTGGTATTAGTTTTCCTGTGCAGATTCATGATGTGTCAAAGTCTGAGCAACAAAATAATATTTCAGTCAACGTTTTTGGTGTGGATGATGGTAAAATATATCCTTTGCATTTATCAGCAATATCCTGTGGAATAAAATGTGGATTTGCTGTATATTCACAATGAAACCACATATGGTCATTATTGTTCGATTAAAAACTTAAGCGGGATCATGAATGGACAATATAACAAGTGTAAAGCCAAAATGGTTTACTGCAGAAAATGTCTTTATGGTTTTAAAAGCGAAGACTTAGTTGTGCAACATGACCAAGATTGTATAAATATTACAAGAGCTTTATTGCCCCCAAAAGTCTAAACTATTATCAAGTTTGATAAACTAAATCACAAAATGAAAGTGTCTATTATTATTTATGCTGATTTTGAAGCTCTTATAGTTCCTATTGGAAACAATGAAGTTGTCCAAGATAATCCAAACAGTTATTTTACGTGAGAATGCCAAGAGCATGTTCCCTGTGGTTATTGATACAAATTGGTGGGTGTCAACGAAAAATTTAGTAAACCCGTCCAATTATCGCGGTGTTGACAGTGCAGACCATTTCATTAATGTTCCAGTAATGTTCCTTCAGCAAAAATGATTTATACACCAGAAGACAGAAACAATTTTATGCCCTCTGACAATTGCTCGATTTGCGAAGAGCCACTGGGTTACGACAGAGTCAGAGATCATTGTTATTATACAGGCAATGTAAAGTGACCGGAATTTATTCCAGTGGTGTTACACAATATAAGAGGTTATGATTCCCATTTGATCGTAAAACATTTTGGAAAATATGACCAACGCATTTCTTGTATTCCAAATAACATGGAGAAATATGTCTTTTTACTTGGCTACTTGCGTTTTATAGATAGTTACCAGTTTATGTCAGCTTCTTTAAGTAAGCTACTCACAAATACAAAAGTGTTTAGACATACTGCAGAGGAATTTGGTCATCATGTCGATTTGGCCACACGCAAAGGAATCTATCCATACAATTACACGGCATCTTGGGACAAATTTGATGAAACTAGTCTGCCACAAAAAGAAGACTTTTATAACCATCTTGACAATGAATATATTTCTGATGAGGATTACGAACATGCCTGCAATGAATGGAATAAATTGAGTATTAAAACCCTTAGTGAATGTCATGATCTGTATATGAAAACAGATGTGTTGTTACTAGCTAATATTTTTGAAAAGTTTAGAGATACCAGCATGACCTATTACAGTTTATATCTTGCTTGGTATTATTCCTGTCCTGGATTAGGTTGGAACGCTGCGCTTAACATGTCTAAAATGCGTTTCGATCTCATCACTGACATAGATATGCAGAATATGATTGAACGTGGAATTCGAGGTGGAATTTCGTTCATGTCCACAACACATTCTTTAGCTAATCTAATCCTAAAAAACCATTCAAGTACATTATCCACTTAAAACTTCATAATCTTTATGGCTGGGCAATATCACAAATATTACCCGTAAGTGACTTTTCTTGGATGAATCCAGAACAATTTACCGAAGAACTATTACAAAGCGATGATTATACTGGATATATCCTTGAAGTCAATCAACCTGAAATTCATGACCTGCATAATGACTATCCACTCGCGCCATGGACAACACTATGTTAAGTCGTCATACGCTAATTATTAAAGAAGATCTCGAAATTGGCAATTTTAATGTTCTAAAACTCATTCCAGATCTCATGGGTACAACTAGTTATGTCATTCATTACAGAAATATAAGGGAATATCTCAGTCAGTGTATGCAGCTCATTAGAATTTGTCGTGTAATAAAATTTAAACAAGAAGTCTAGTTAAAAACTTATATCGATTTTAATACAGAAAAAAGAAAAATGGCTAAAAGTGAGTTTAAAAAGGATTTCTTTAAGCTCATGAACAATGCAGTCTTTGGTAAAACTATGGAAAATATTAGAAAACGAGTTAATGTAGAATAGTCAACAGACAAGAACGACGTGAGAAATTAGTTGCTGATCCAGGATTTGTCTCTGTGAAACCTTAGTAGCGATTCATAGAAACAAGACAAATATTATTTTTAATAAGCCAATTTATGTTGGTTTCAATGTGTTCGATCTTTCAAAGTTGCTTATGTATAATTTTCATTACGGACACATTAAATCTAAATATGGTAATAATGACAAAATTACAGTTTACCGATACACATTCATTGTGCTATGAAATCGAGACAGATGATGTCTTCGAAGATATGTTTGCTTCAAAAGAATTATTTTACTTTTCTGAGTATCCCGAAAAAAATGGATATTACATCGAAGACAACAGAATGGTGATAGGCAAGGTAAAGATGAAACCAAATCAGT
Source organism: Margaritifera margaritifera (assembly GCA_029931535.1). Classification (NCBI taxonomy): domain Eukaryota; kingdom Metazoa; phylum Mollusca; class Bivalvia; order Unionida; family Margaritiferidae; genus Margaritifera; species Margaritifera margaritifera. The sequence continues at coordinate 77,182 of JAQPZY010000570.1, read as the reverse complement.
ACAGATAGCAGAATTTATTGGCTTCAGAGCTAAAATGTATTCATTCAAGCTTGTTAATAATAGTACTAAAAAGAAAGCAAAAGGTATAAAAGCAGGAGTTGTTAAAAATGTTATTACACACGAAGATTATAAAGAAAGCACTCGAGGGTGAAAATAATATGCAACCATGAATACTTTCAGATCTAATGACCACGTTATACACACTGTGATGCTAAACAAAATATGACTTTCTGTGTATAATGATAAGCGATATGTCCTGGATGGTGGTATCAATACCTTATCCAAGGGTCATTATGAGTAGTAAAGGGGGGTATCTGGGTACTGGGAGGGCTCTACAGGTACTCTATGGGAATTTAACGTTGAGGGGCCTCTACAGGTACTCTATGGGAATTTAACGTTGAGGGGCCTCTATAGGTACTCTATGGGATTTCAACATGGGGGCCTCTACAGGTACTCTATGGGATTTTAACATGGCGGGTGTTTTTAATGTGGTGGGAGTTGTTTGAGTTTAGGATTAGGATTCCAATGTTCTTTTATTGGAATCTTCCATCATCCAGTACGATTTGATGGGAAATTTCCTTTTCCTTTTCTCCTTCTCCCTCTTCTCCTTCTCCTTTTTCTCTCTAAGTCATGGAGGAGGTGCCATACCACCTCTAAAATACACTTTAACTTGTCTGACGATTTCGACTTTGTTCATGTTGGTTGAATAAAAAACCGGTGAAGACGTGGTTTTTATATATATTAGAATTTCCGACGTGAAGAAAAAAACATCCCTTACACTAAAAAAAACAAAAAAAAAAACATCACTCCAATTTCCCCGCGTCTGACGTCATTCTTTCTACGTCATTCTTGGCTTCACGGAGTTTTAGACTTCAATACCCTGAGTCAAAAATAGCGCGGACCTAAAAGAAAACTACTTTTGATAAAAAACCATTAGATCGATAGAAAGAAAGAGAAAGAACATATTCATTATTTTTTTTCAAATTCAAGAGTGCGTGCGTGCGTGCATCTCTACTCTAAAACAAAATAACACAAAAAAAACCACTAGATCGATAGAAAGATTGTGCGTGCATTTCTACTCTAAAACAAAATAACACAAAACCACTTACTTTTTTTCTCTCCAGTCTGGTGTATTCATCCAATTTTTTTTACAAAATAATTCAGCAATATAACATATAACACCAAAAAAAAAAACACACAAGAAAACAAAGTTTACTTTCTGTAATGCTTGTGTGGCTTGAATCGAAACACTGGAGTCATAGTTTCCTTTTCTTTTTCATTCTCATTGTCTCTCTTGTGTTTCTTGAATTTCTTCTTCATAGGAATCCTAATTGTCACAGGAATCATGTCTTCCATTTTTTCTTCTTCATCATTCTCACTGTCTTCCATTCTTCTTACTCTCTTCTTACTTTTCTTGATGATATGTTCTTCTTCTTCTTCTAGGTTTGTTGTTTTTGAATCGGCTTCCTCCCTCTCCTCTGCTAGAGTTTCTTTTTCTTCTACTTCTGAGGGCATTCATAAGACCAATGTCCTGGTCCTTTACAATGATAACAGATATCTTTTCTTCTGTCTATCTTTTGCTGTTGACGTTTGGGGCAATCTGGAGCCCAATGTCCTTTCTTTTGACAGATATAACAAGTATCTTCACTTTTATCTCTGTTTTGGTGTTGCCGTTGTGGACATTGTGTAGCCCAATGACCTTTCTCTTTACAGATATAACAAGTATCTTGTCTTTTATCTCTGTTTTGGTGTTGCCGTTGTGGACATTGTGTAGCCCAATGACCTTTCTCTTTGCAGATATAGCAAGTATCTTGACTTTTATCTCGAGCCCAGTACTTTTCCATCTTCACAGTTTGAAAGTACAATCCCAAAGACTGATTCTGAAAGTACGAAGGTCTCTCTTTATATACTCTCCTCTCTCTATATAAAGGTGCCTTGGTAATAAAAACAATTTCATATAAGTCCAATACAGTTCAATTCATTTCCATAGTTACCATTTCATCGTCTTCTTGTTCTGGCATTTCAGGAAGATTCTTGTTGACAATTCTCTCATAACTTTCTTCTGGACTCTCATTGATAAACTCCAACTTAATGAAATGTCCATTATCATCTCGAATCCACTGCCGTTTTTGACAAATCCTGTAAACTTTACGTTGATTTAATCCAAAACATCTTGCCACATCACTAGTGGAATCCATTCTACTATGTAATCCTGAATTCAAGTGAGTTAATTTCACTGGTTTCACAAATCCTTTAGTGACTTGACTCTTCTTCTCTGGCTCTTCCCATCTAGCTTGAAATCTTTTCTGAAACTTCTTCGAAAAGACTGACTTATGAATTCCCTTACAGCAATAGTAGACACTTGTTGAATGACAATCAAAATATTGAGCACCCTTTGCCATACTTTCAAATCTTCTTTCCTCAGTCTTGCCAACCCACTGGCACAACACACTTTTAGCACTTCCAAAATTAACTCTTCTTTTTTCTTTATCATTCTTCACATGCTTGTGTAAACAAGTTTTTTCACTAGCAGTCATCACTTGAAGATTTTCTATTCTATCATCATCAAGTACATCATTGAGATGTACCACTTGACTCTGTCTTGGTAGATCCACTCCATTCACCGCTTCAAAGACAAATCTCCCTCGACTTATATCTTTCCTCTTTTTTCCTTCCTTACCAGTAACCTTAATCTCTATCAATCCAGTTGATCTCAAAATTCCTTTGACTTTCCTTCCAGACTTCAAATGAAAGACATTTCCAAGTATGTCCGCAGCATAATTATTATGCACTTTATGAACATACTTATTCAGTTCAATTCCAGTATCTTGACTTTTATCTCGATCGCAGTACTTTTTCCATCTTCACAGTTTGAAAGTACAATCCCAAAGACTGATTCTGAAGGTACGAAGGTCTCTCTTTATATACTCTCCTCTCTCTATATAAAGCTGCCTGGGTGAAAACTGAATCAGTTTCAAAGTAAAGTTCAAGATGAAAAGATCACACCCAAACCATGAGAAACCAGAAGAAGAAGAAGAAGAAGAACAAGAACAAACCAAGAGGCCACGACGACAAAGGTATTCCGTGCCGCCTGAAACACCCTTAGAGGAACTACTAGCTCAAGTCCATGCCAGTGACTTTGAAGACGAAATGAGTGAACAACAACCTGAAACCCAAACTTCCAAACCACCACTGTCACCCAAAACCAAAACCACTACTACCAACACCAGAACCCCTAACAAAGAAAGTCCTACTACCGTGGCTCCTGAAAATTACTATCGGATTCGAGAGACACAAAAAATCACTTCTCGAAAATTTAGGACCACGGCCTATACACATACGGTTCACTTCAAAGACTTCAAGTCCGAAGTACCTCCCGAGAAAGCGGCGCGGTTCATTAGTAATTTGTGGGAATCTGTCTTAATCAACTTGAAACGGCAATGTGGAGCTAAAGAAGAGGATCGGTTGAGACTAGCCATTCATCATGACCAATTGAAGAGTCCCGTTTGGATTGAATTTAGCACTCCGGCTGAATTAACGCCAGATAAAGTCATGTCTAAAATAGAACATGTACAACAATCCAATGACAAATTTACTATCACCGATGGAAAGGCGACCCTTTACTTAACTCATGTTTCTCCGCCTCGAGGAAGTGGACGAAGTAGAAAACCGTTATTGGTGGACGATCTTCGTACTACCAAACACAGTGTCGTCCAAATCAACAATACTGAAGATTCAATGTGCTTAGCTCGAGCTATCGTGGTGGGTCGAACCTATGCTAACAAGAACGAGAGCAAAGAATGGAAAAAAGCCTGGAATAACATTCAACGATCTAACAAATACAAACAACGAAAAGAAGCAGAACTCTTGTTGAAACAAGCAGGGATCCCTAAAGAGACCGTGTGTGGTATTTCTCAATTACAGCAACTTCAAGATGTTTTGGCTCCTCATTATACATTAAAAGTTCACCCTCAAGAAGTGCGTGGAGCTCTACTGTTTCGAGGCCCTGATTTTCCTGAGGGAAAATACATTCATCTTTATCACCATCAAGAACATTTTGATACCATTACCAGTATCACAGGATTTTTGGGATACTCTTACTTCTGTGAGAAATGTAACAAAGGGTGTAATAGTCGGGAGAAACACATTACTTGTGGAGCAAGATGTCGAGGTTGTTTAACCGACCCACCATGGCTTCCTGAACCACAACCACAACACATTTATTGTGAAACCTGTCGACGCCGTTATGTCAGTCCTACTTGCTACGAACAACATCGCAAGACCCAAGGACGACACCAACAAAAATGTGCTTGTGAGTTATTACAATCGTGTTCCACGTGTGGACAGCTCATTCGTACCAACAACTCCAAGAGACACATTTGTGCTGGCAAGAAAAAATGTTCTATTTGCAAGAAGATCGTCGATTTTGATCATCGATGTTTTATTCAAAAGTTTGACAAGACAGAGAAGAAAGAAATAAAGATGAAGAAGAACAAGATCCAAGTAGATTTCATCTTTTTTGATTTTGAATGCATGCAAGAAACAGGCACTCACATTCCCAATTTCTGTGTATCACATCAGGCTTATAATCATTGCATTCAAGAATCGATTCATTTTCACTGTCCTCATTGTAGTCGTATTCCAGGAGGACGTGAAAAAATCTAACGTGGAGTGAATACTTTGTCTGAGTTTGCTGAATGGGTTTTAGATCCTATCGATGACACTTGGAGCGAAGAAGACATTCAACGTTACGGAAGTTGTCATCGGTATGCCACCGTTATAGCTCACAATTTTTCGGGATACGATGGACAGTTTTTACTTCATTATTATTTGAACCATGGAACCCAACGTCCTGAAGTCACCATGAACGGAAAAAAACTCATCTACATGAAAGTAGGACAAGTTCAATTCAAAGATTCGATGAGTTATTTGGCCATGCCTTTGAGTCGCATGCCAAAAACGTTTGTCATGACAGAAATGGCAAAAGGTTACTTTCCTCACTTCTTTAACACGGAAGCTAATCAACAGGCCGTCCTACCTCATTTACCTGACCTTCGTGATTACGACCCCGATGGAATGCGACCCGAACAGCGAGAAGCTTTTCACGCTTGGTACCGAACTCATCAGAACGATCCCTTTGACTTTCAAGAATAGATGCTCAAATATTGTCGATCGGATGTAGATATTTTAAGACGTTGTTGTGGAAAGTTTCGAGAGTTATTTCTCGATAGTGCGGAGGTCGATCCTTTGAAAGATGCAGCTACCTTACCTAAAGCCTGTTCCTTAGTCTACAGACAAAAATTTATGCCCGAGAACCAACTCGCCATCATCGACTCCAACACGGGGGTTTTTGCTAGTCGTCAATATTCGGTCAAAGCTTTACGTTGGCTTCATTACTTATGTCAAAAAGAAGACAAATGGATACAACATGCTAGAAACGGTGGAGGAGAAAAAAAGATTGGAGGTTATTCCGTAGATGGTTGGGATTTAGAAAACCCGCACATTGTGTACGAGTTTCAGGGTTGTTTATTTCACGGATGTCCTACTTGTTATCCTGACCGAGACATGGAAAGCCCTTATTCCGATTCTACCATGGATCAGTTATACGAACAAACTTGTCAACGACGACTCCAGTTAGAAAGTCAAGGTTACGAAGTGATAGAAATGTGGGAACACGAATACGATCGACGTTTGAAAACCGATCCTGAATTTAAAACCATCACTCAAAGTTACGACGCAGCCGACATCGAACCTTTAGATCCACGCCACAGTTTATTTGGAGGACGAACCAACGCCACTCGTTTACTGTACGACGTGAATGAATCCCAAGGAGAAGAAATCAAATACATCGACGTGTGTTCTTTGTATCCTTGGGTGTGCAAATATGCTCGTTTTCCTACTGGACACCCTGAAATTTTAACAGAACACATTGACGTGGAACACATTCGTCAATACGAAGGATTAATTAAATGTAAAGTCTTACCTCCGACAAACTTGTTTCATCCCATCTTACCTCACCATTGTCAAGGAAAATTTATGTTTCCTTTATGTCGGACGTGTGCCGAAACGTGTAACCAAGATCATCCCTGTCGCCACACGGAGGAAGAACCGTCGATGATAGGAACATGGGTCAGCGCCGAATTGTTTCGAGCTCTGGATTGTGGATACCGTTTATTGAACGTGTATGAAATCTGGCACTTTCCAACTACAGCCCAATACCAAAAGGACGACGCCACTCATCATCCAGGCATTTCTTCGGGGTACGTGAACCAATTTCTCAAACTGAAACAAGAAGCTAGTGGTTATCCTTCGTGGTGTCAAACTCCCGAAGACCAAGAACGATTTAAAGAAGAATACCGTGACGTCGAAGGCATCACTTTAGAAGACGTAGAAAAAAATGAAGGAAAAAGATCGTTTGCCAAAGTGATGTTGAATTGTTTGTGGGGTAAAATGGCTCAACGAACGATCTTACCCAAAACGGAATACGTGGACGATCCTTATCGTTACTTTGAATTGGTGGACGACAAAAGTATACTAGTTAAACACGTCGAAATCGTCCGTGAGGATTTGATCTATGTCAATTTCGAAGAAGAACCCAAGTTTGTCAAACCTGACGACTTTAGCAACGTAGTCATTGCCGCTTACGTGACTGCTCATGCTCTTTTGAAATTGTATGACGAAGCGTTAGAAGTCTTAGGAGATCGCGTCTTGTATTTTGATACTGACAGTTGCATTTACATTCATCGCCCCGGTTATCCACACCCTACTATTCAAGGAGATCGTTTAGGAGCCTGGACAGACGAACACCCTCAAGATACCATTTTGAGTTTTGCTAGCGGTGGCCCTAAAAATTATGGGTACCAATACCGAGACCCTCAAGGTCAACTTCACACCTCCTGTAAAGTCAAAGGGTTGACTCTGAACTATCGAACTAACCAAGTCGTGAACTTTGAGGTATTAAAAATCGCTTTACTGTCTGGACAAGTGAAAGATTTTCAAGTAGCCACGTTAGAACCTCACAAGATTGTACGCCTACCAAATCATAAAATCGTGACTCGACCTGTTCAAAAAGTGTATCGCATCGTGTACCAAAAAAGAGTGAGACTTCCAGATCACACTACTTTACCTTACGGACACGCCGATTTGGAGAAGTATAAAAAAGGGAACCCCTTCCAAACCTAACCCTTCATTCTGACTTTCCACGTTAACCAAGAATAAGAAGAAAAAAAAGATGAGTCACCACGACTTGGAGTGTGATGCAGTACCATGCGATGAAACGGATTCTGTACGGTTTGGTATTGACGTTAATGACAACAAGGTGAATGTGGGTCCCTATTTACATATCAGAATACCTGTGACTTTACTTGGTTATGCCAAGTATGAAAGTCGACTGGAGTCATTCCAAGACAAGTGGCCAAAATTTCTAGAAGGACCTAAACCGGAAGGTTTAGCTAGATCTGGATTTAAATACACGGGAGAAGGAGATAAAGTTCAATGTTTTAGTTGCGGTGTGAAACTTCGCCATTGGGAGCCTACCGACTCAGCTTACATTGAACATGCCAGATGGTCTCCGCACTGTCAGTTCTTACCTTTAGTCGCCTTAGAACAGTTTGGGTACGATGAGCCAGATGCCAAACAGAAGAAGAAGAAGTAGTTTTTAAAAAAAATTCCATGTCGGAGGAGAATACTTCTGCTTTTTTAGAAGAATACGGAAACTTTTACCAGAGTACATTCGTGGCTTGCCTTTGGAAGTGCGCGAAAAAGATTTACCAAGAGTTTTGCCAAAGATCTAGCCCGTCACCACTAAGTGTCTAGTATTGTTTGACACAGCCTGGCTATAAAAGAGTGGGTATGCCTGAACTCTACGCGCCACTTGTGAAACGGATTCCGTGGAAGGAAATCATAGATCATGTTCAGACCTTAGAGGATTATAAACAAGTGATACAAGAACTGTGTCCATTGAATTTTGGACGTTATGTGGTGTGTGTCTTAGTGACTTCTTATCTTGGAATTCGTTTTCCAGGACATTCGTTGTGGAATATTTTTGAGGACAAGTGTTTGCCTTGGATTCTTTTGAACGATCCGTGGTTGTTTTGGACTCAATTGTTGTTGTTGAGTTCCAAAAAACAATATGACCCTGTGTTCTTCTTCGGACTTAGTAGAAGAAGAAGAAGACTATAAAAACTTAATTTTATCAATCCAAGAAAGACACATTGTACGTAAAGCATTGAGAGTGGTAATGAAAATTAGTGACGCACTTTCATGTGAAGAAGACATTCGTCACACTTTATCTGTGTATAAAACATTTCAAGAAGTGTGTTTTGCTAGTGAGTTACACCAACACCTTTTCCATTGGAAAGATGTACGACCCTGGAGAAACCTTGGTTTCCAATATTGGTTACAAGAAGTGGCCCAGTTCAGCAAAGATTTGGCCACTTGTTCATAAGGTTCTAAAAGTGAAAAAAGGGGAACCTCGATGGGAAACCCTAAAAGAAGAAAAAGAAGAAAAAGAAGAAGTACCTGACACCACTACTGTGGTTCCAATTCCTCTTGAGGAACACCACCACCACCCTTCTTTACCACCACCGTCAGAGGATTCAAAAAAGACAAGCAGAAGAATGTCACCCCAAAACACAGTGTCTTTCATGACTAGGACACGAAACTATTGTTGTACATTGACGTGTTTATATGACAGTTTGATGGTTTCAGTAGGAGCCTTCATTGTGTACCTGATGATTTTACGTGGCTATTTTCCCACTCGTACTGTAAAAGATTGAATGACTTGTTTTAAAAAAAAATATGTTATTTGTTGGTTGGTTGGTTACTTCTTTTTTTACAAAAAAAAAAATAAACGTGTATGAAAATGTATAAAATGCCTTGGGTCTTTTGTCTTCTTCTCAAAAATCTTCTTACCTCAATCATGGCTACATCCTCTTCTACCTCGTCTGCCTCTTCCTCCTCTTCTGTGGTGAAAGTGACTGACGAAAAGTTAGATCGTCAAAGTTGGAATGCTTTGTATCTGCGCCATCCATTTAACATGTTGATTGCTGGACCGAGTGGTTCAGGCAAAACCGAATTTGTCAAACGATTGATCGAACACAAAACTGATTTGTTTGATCGTCCACCTCAACGTATCGTGTGGTGTTACAAAGAGTGGCAACCATCTTACACGTTATTGAAAGAAAGTCAAGGAGAAACCATTTCCTTTGTGGATGGTATTCCTCACGAAGACGATGGAATCGTGTCTGACGTGAGTCAAACTCATTTAGTTATTTTTGATGACATGTTAGGAGAAGACGAAGAAGAAATTAAACTTTGGTTTACACGAAAAGGACACCATCGTAATGCTAGTATTGTCTACATTACACAAAATTTATTTCAACAAAGTAAAGCCCATCGAACCATCAGTTTGAATGCTCATTACGTGGTCTTGTTTAAAAGTCCCAGAGACAAATCTCAAGTACAAGTGTTAGCCAAACAGTTAGGCATGCCTTGGCTCAATTATGCGTACGACGATGCCACTCAAACCCCTCACGAGTATTTACTCATTGACTTAAAACCGACCACTCCTAACTATTTGAGATTTCGTGCCAGTATCTTTCACTCTTGGAGTGAAGAAGGGGGTCCTGTCATTTACACGTCCCCTTCAGCCCATTTTTGAAAAAAAAACTATAAAAACAACCTACGACGTCATTTCTGTCTCACACTCTTTTTGGAGAGAAGATGACTTCCTTTCAATCTCATCCTTCGGCTAAATTGATTCGTGCCTTGTATGACATCAGTCGTGAAAAAAATGCACAAGTCCGTGCTTATTTGTTAGAAGCGAGTCTTAAAGAAGTGTTACGATGGTTTACTTTGACAGCACGTCAATTACTACAAGGCATCATTCACATCCCTCATCAAACTCAACGTTTTTTTCAAAGACATAAATCGGCATTGTCACAACTGGCTGATCCTAGAATCGATTCACGGACTAAAAAACAAATCATTTTAACTCCTGGTGGAAGTGGTTCTTTAGGAGGAGTCATGATTCGTTCCCTTTTGAAATGGGATCCTAATGATGCCAAAACCAAAACAACTCCTAAAAAGAAGAAGAAAAGTCCAAAGAAGAAAAAAACCAGCCCCCAGAAAAAGAAAAGTTGTACCCAAAAGAAGAAGAAAGCCACACCTACCACTGCCACCACCACTAGCACCCGACGTAAAAGAGGTACTGCGGCCAGGACGCAAACGTACACCCGCAAAACACCACCCTTACCATCACCACCACCAGTGACGAGGTCTCCTTTTGCGTCCACTTCCTCTTCCTCTTTGTCTTCTTCACCACCCTCTTTTACCATGATGCCTGTCAAACCAGACTTAAGATCCGTGTTTCCTAATTTGATGCAAAAATGGAAACCTATTTCTAAAGTGACCCCGTCGGGACCGTCGACTTCAGCTGATTTAGCCATGGCAGCAGCCACCCACAAAGTACCATCCCCTAAAACCAAAGTCCAAGAAAGAACTGGCATCTTACAAAGTTTAGTGGATTTATCCAAACAAGAATTGAAACGATTTAGTCCCTTGAAAACACCTCAACGTCGAGTCAGACCTGTCGTGAAGTTGGTACGTCGTGCAGACAATCAGTGGAGACGTGTTCCAGTATAAAATAGAAGGGTGAAAGGCTAAAAGACTTCAGACTTGTTTTCTACCGAGTAAAAAAGATGGCTCCCAAACGTGTACACCACTAAGAAAAGAAGAAAACCACCAAAAAAGGACGACTTCCCCCTCGTCTAGCGAAACATTGGGATGTCTTGTCTGTCCTAACCAAATCCAATTCTCCCATGCGAAAACAACTCATTCAAACAGCTCCTAAAGACATCATTGATACCGTGTGTGAATGTTGTTTGAACGTGTTGAAAGGAACGGTACCTTTGTCCAAGATACAGAAACAAAAATTAGGGAAACATCGGAACGTTCTTCGTCAAATGGTAAAAAAGAAAATACCTCTTCAACAAAAGAAAAAAATGTTAGTACAACGAGGAGGATTTCTACCTATGTTGTTAGGACCGCTGTTAAAAATAGCCGCTCCTTTGTTAGGAACGATCGCTGGACAACTTTTAGGAGGGGTTATGCGATAAAAAAAAGAAGATAAAAAGGACCACCCTTCTCTGAAAAGACCACACCTTTTTGGTACCTTTGGATGAAATGGAAGGACGAAAACTGACTTTAGTACCTTACAAACGATGGATGGAATTTCATCGTTGGAACAAACAACGGATACCTCATTTACCACCCAATCCTAATCTCAACGAAATGTCTCAGTTACAACAAGAATTACAATCCCTGATGGAACAAAACAATGTGTCCGAAAGAGAAAAATCCCAACGGCAAAATCAACTTTTACAACGTCTACAACTCTTTCGTCAAAAAGCAGTCGACGAAACAGCTCCACCCACTCTGAGAGATTTTAAGGCTCTGATGAAAAGCGAACCTAAAGTGACCATCAAAAAAGAAAGAGAAGAAGAAGAAGAAGAAGAAGAGTTTTTACTAACTCCACCTCTTAAAAAAATAAAAAAGTTAGCCACCCCGGATTGGATAAAAAAGAAAAGGTCTACCCCTTTACCCTCAGAAGAGAAAAAGAAAGAAGTAAAGAAAGAAGTCAAAACAGAACCGATGACTACTGATCAAACTCCCTCCTTTACCCCAGTAGCACGTCGGAAACGTAAACAACAACAATCCAAAAAGATACCTCACGAAGAAAAGAGTATTGGAACTTGGTTAACTTATTCTTGAGGAAAATCATCATCATCATCATGGAGAAACTGTTAGCCACCATTTATTACAATCCTGGTCATGCTGCTGGTTACGGAGGAGTTCAAAAATTATATCGAGCTGCTAAAAGTCAATTGAAAAGTGTACGTTTACCTGAAGTACGACGATGGTTACAAGAACAATCGACGTACACGTTACACAAACCCATTCGACGTAAATTTTCTAGAAGTACCACTCAAGTGGAAGGAATCGATCATCAATGGCAAGCCGATTTAGCGGACGTCTCTATTTTAGCCACTTACAATCGTGGTCACAAATATTTGTTTAGTGTCATCGATGTGTTTTCCAAATTTGCTTGGGTCGTGCCTTTGACTTCTAAAAGCAGTACCGAATTGGTACGAGCCTTAAAATTTGTCTTGAAACAAAGTGGACGCCAAGCTTTACGATGGCATACGGACAAAAGCACCGAATTTCTAAACCAAGCTTTTCAAAAAGAATTGAAACAAAGACACATTCATTTTTTTACGACCGAAAATCCTGAAACCTAAGCCAGTATCGTGGAACGTTTTCAAAGAACTTTGAAAGAACGCATGTGGAAATATTTTACACATCAACATACTCTCAAGTACATCGACGTGTTACCTCGTTTGGTCAAAGCGTACAATCAATCGTACCACTACCCCCGTCCGTGGACGTGATCCTCCCGTCTATAAATTGGAAGACATGCACGGTGAAGTACTCAAAGGAACATTTTACTTGCCTGAGTTACAACGAGTGACAAAAAAAGAAGACACCTTGTACGACATCGAAAGCATTCTCGAACAAAGAACCCGCAAAGTGGGTAAACGACAAATAGAAGAAGTCAAAGTACGTTGGAAAGGATATCCCCCTAGTTTTGATTCTTGGATTGCAGCTTCTCAAGTCGTCGACTATAAAAAGAAAAAGAAGTAAACTCACAACATGCCATTCAACACAGTAGCCACCCAGACGACTTCAACGACTCCTTCACAGAGTTCTTCTTCTCTTCAAGAATTACAAAAACAACCACTTTGGGTGTGGTGCGGAGAACGTGTGCCTAAAAATCAAATCGTCTTTTTCTGCCAAATCTTTGTAGTGTATTGTGTCATCGGAGCAGCCATTGCTAATTTGAGTTTACAACAAGGAGACAAACAATTGTGGACCATTTTACTGAGCAGTTGCATCGGTTATCTTTTACCCAGTCCCTCTTTGAAATTTACGACCACGACCGACAACAGTCACCACAACAACGCCAGTCCATCTTCTTCTTCTTCTTCGTCCAGTTACCACCACCACCAAAATACTACCAGTCCTCTTTTGGAACCTTTTGAACATCCTTCTTCTGTTCACCACTTGAGTGACACCTCGGACAATAGAACCACCACTTTGGAACTATGAATGACCAATTTTATTTAACGTTACCTAGTGACAGTTCCATGGATGTGTTTCCCAACAACAGCTTATGTTGTTTCACGGCCAAATTACCTCAAGCCATTCAATTGGATCACGATACTCATTGGGAAGTGGGTTTGGTAGAAATCATTCATCCTACGCAAATCATAAACATCAACAAAACTCAAAACACTATGGTTGTACAAATCTTGAACAAAAAAATACATGATCACTTGGTAAATAATGATCCTGAAATCTGGAAAGAAGACCCTGAAGATCCAAACATGAAAGGATCATTCAAAAAGTTAGTACCAGATCCTAAATCTACTCAACCTATTGTCTATTCTCAGATTACTCTGAGAATTCCTACAGGGTATTATTTTAGTCCTGAACATTTGGTGGACACCATTAGAACCCAGTTTGCACGCCAATTTAGCCAAGCCATATCAGTAGCCAATAAATTTGTAAGAATTGCTTACCATGCTTTGTCACGACGTTTAATCGTCCAATTTTTCAAAGAGAGAGGGCAACTCCTTACTGAGAAAGATAAAGGTTTACCTTTGGAAGAGAGAAAATACTTGACCATTGAATTTTGCTCTGGATTGTTTGGTATTTTGGGTGGAAATAAAGATTTTACCGCTGAAAGTGATTTAGAGTTTGGAACCAACGTAGAATTTGGACATAAATTTAAACATCCTATCGAATTGAATGGTGGACTGAATTTAATGTTTGTCTACTCCGATGTGGTGGAGTACAACGTGGTGGGACACACCTCTGCTCCGTTACTGAGAGTCATTCCTTTCAAATTGGATATTGGTGGTGGTGGTTCTAGTGTTACTGTGGACGAAGAGGGTGGAAGTACTACTACCACTAGTAATGCTAGTATTGGTGGCAACACCTTTCACGTTCACCGTGAATTTGTACATCCTCATTATCTTCCAGTCAGTAAATCGTATTTTGACAGTGTCCAGATTAGTATAAAAGGAGATTTAGGACAAAGTATACCATTCATTGACCAAGGAAAAGTCACGGTGAAACTACATTTTCGAAAAAAACAAGTTCTCTAACATTCCTCAAAAAAAAATGTATCGAGTGTACCAAGGAGTGGCTCGACAACGAGGACATGACATGGTTTAGGAGATATGTTAAAATCAGCCTTTAGGACGGTAGCTCCTATTTTGAAACCGATGGTGTCTCGAGGATTTCATGCCTTAAAAGATGCCGCTTTGACACAAGGAAAAGAATTTTTGCAAAACGTCCTCATCGACAAACAAAATCCTAAAGAAGCCTTTTTGAAAGCAGGCAAAAATGTGTTGATGACGACTGGTAAAGATCTTTTAGGTCTCCGAGAAAATCCTATAAATACGCTTCACGCTTCAGACTCTGGCATTACTTCACAGCAGCAAGGACAAGGTAGAAAGAGACGACGACCTCAAAATCCTTTCAAAGTTCATAAAAGAACACACGACAGTAGTACTTCCAGAAAAAATAAGAAAAGAAGAAGAACTGGTAGAGAATTAGACGTATTTGATTACTAATCCATTGAAAATGATGCACCGAGATTCTTGCGAATGTACCAAGTCCGAACTGGATCTGTTTTCTATGCGTCCCACCATGATGACAATGCAAGAATCCCAATGGGTGGAATTTCATCCTGTATCGTCTTTGACGGATTCAGCTCCTATCGAATTTGATATCAAAGGACAAACCGAAGATTACATCGATCTGAATAACAGTTACTTGTACCTGAAACTGCTAGTACAAAAAAGTAACAACAGCCTTCCTGTGGAAGCTTCCCTAGTCGCTCCCGTCAATAATTTCTTTCATTCTTTGTTCAGTGGAGTAGATTTGTACTTGAATAACAAACTGATCAGCAGCAGTTTGGATACTTACCCTTACCGTGCTTATTTGGAAAATCTCTTGTCGTACGGAAAAGATGCCAAGAACACTCATCTGGATGCTTCGGTGATCTGGAAACCTGACACCGCGGGTGCCTTCAACGACATATCCCCGTCAACAGGGGCGAGGATTGACCAGACTGATGATGCTGCTCATAAAATAATTCCAGCAGATCCCCATAATGTGGGATTTAACGAACGCCGAAAGAAAATCAGAGGGAACAGTTTAGAACTGATGGATCGTTTGCATTTGGACATGTTGTTGCAAGACAAGTATTTGTTGAACGGAGTCGATGTACGTCTGAGACTAAATCGCAGTAGTTCCGCTTTCCATTTGATAGCTTTTGCTAACGAGTGGAAAACCATCATTCAACAAGCCAAACTTTACGTGCGACGTGTGGAAGTCTTACCCAAAGTAGCTAACGACATCAGTCAAACCTTGAGCAGAACCACTGCAAAGTATCCTCTTAGACGCGTGGAAGTGAAAACCTTTACTGCAGCCGCTGGACTCCGATCCATAGTCGAAGATCACATCTTCCAAGGACAGCTCCCTAAATGTTTGATCATTGGTATGGTTTCTAATGCAGCCTTCAACGGAGCCATCGGTGAAAATCCGTTCCAGTTTCAGCACTTTAACGTCACCAAAATAGATGTCAGTCGAGATGGCAAGACCTTGTGTACCAGACCTTTTGAACCTGACTTTGGTGGCGAGAGAAATTACTTACGATCTTACTTGACCCTGTATGAAGCCACAGGACAGTTAGGCCGCGACAGTAGCCACGGCATTACGTACGAGGATTATGCAGGAGGGTATGCCTTGTGGGGATTTGATTTCACTCCTGACCAAGGCAGCGATGAAGGACATTTCCACCCTATAAAATCAGGCCCTCTTCGTGTGGAACTTCAGTTTGGTCAAGCTCTAACCCAGACAGTGAACGTCATCTTGTATGCAGAATTTGATAACACTCTAGAGATCAACAGTTTCAGAGAAGTCATTGTAGACTATTAGAAGAAACAAAAGATGCAGAACGTAGAACCTTTGGAGATAGATGAGGGATTTTGTGAAGTGATTCACCAGTCAACAACTACTACCACCAAGGATAATGATAATGACGAAGTCATTCATTCAGTACCTCCAATAGAAGAAGAAAAAAAAGACGAAGAAGAAGAAGAAAACCATTCCATTCCTGTGTTTACTGGATTTATGGTTTGTCGATGGCCAGAACACGAAAAACAGTTAGTGACCTGTTATGCTCAGGAATTGAGTCCAATCATTAACAGTCTGATTAAAGAACAATGTTATGGATGTCAAACCGATTATCCCAGTCAGATACAACACGACCAATGTATGATGTTGACAGGCGAAGAACAATTGGATGAATATTTGGAAACGGCCTTGGTCACAACTCTCAGATGAACACGTGTTGACACAGTGGTATAAAGTCTTACAGACTTCTTCTTTTCCTCCATTGACTTCTCTGGAGATCAAACGGATCGAAGGACTCATTCATCAGAGTGCAGAACCTATCCAACGTGATAAATATTCTTGGAATTACAAGACAGAACAATTCAAGCATAAAGTCAGGTGTGAATTGATAGTGAGTTATTTCCATTGTTGAAGACAAAAAAAAGAAGAAAAATATGGATACCAGGGAACTTCATTACTTATTGAATCGCAGTTTCTATACTTCTTCTTGGAATCCTGTGGTATGTGCTAAAGATGAACTACCTCATCGTAAACCAAAAAACGTTCATGCTTATGTCATCAATACTGACGACAGTCATCTACCAGGAACCCATTGGATTGCCGTGTACTTTCCCAACGATCACAATGGTGGTGGTGTGGAATATTTTGATTCTTATGGATTACCTCCTTTGGAAAAAGACATCATCGAGTTTATGAGAAGAAATGCCGTCTCGACTCGATTCAATAATGTGAGACTACAAGGATCAGATTCTATGGTGTGTGGACAATATTGTGTTCATTATCTTCATCAACGCAGTCTTGGATATTCCTTAGAACATTTACTGACTTATTTTGATAGTGACTATGTTCGAAACGATGCTAAAGTTCAACAATGGTTTTGTCAACGTTATGGTTATCTCTTGTCTTTAGCTCACCATCGTAATGTACATCCAATAATGATGTCGATGATGTAGAAAGATTAACATTTACTTTACCTTCCCAACGTTGTCAACCTTGTAAATATGTTCCTGTTTGAAAAAAAATTTATGGTTGAATAGTTAGTTTTTTTTTAAATGTTGGAATAGTTATTGTTGAATAAACAATTTTGTGAATTGTTGAAAAAAAAGGTGTTGTGTTGTTTTTTTAATTGAATTTGAAAAAAATAATGAATATAACCTTTCTCTCTCTTTCTATCGATCTAATGGTTTTGTGTTATTTTGTTTTAGAGTAGAAATGCACGCACAATCTTTCTATCGATCTAATGGTTTTTTTGTGTTATTTTGTTTTAGAGTAGAGATGCACGCACGCACGCACTCTTGAATTTGAAAAAAAAATAATGAATATGTTCTTTCTCTTTCTTTCTATCGATCTAATGGTTTTTTATCAAAAGTAGTTTTCTTTTAAGTCCGCGCTTTTTTTGACTCAGGGTATTGAAGTGTAAAACTCCGCGAAGCCAAGAATGACGTAGAAAGAATGACGTCAGACGCGGCGAAATTGGAGTGATGTTTTTTTTTTTTTTGTTTTTTTAGTGTAAGGGATGTTTTTTTCTTCACGTTGGAAATTCTAATATATATAAAAACCACGTCTTCACCGGTTTTTTATTCAACCAACATGAACAAAGTCGAAATCGTCAGACAAGTTAAAGTGTATTTTAGAGGTGGTATGGCACCTCCTCCATGACTTAGAGAGAAAAAGGAGAAGGAGAAGAGGGAGAAGGAGAAAAGGAAAAGGAAAATTCCCATCAAATCGTACTGGATGATGGAAGATTCCAATAAAAGAACATTGGAATCCTAATCCTAAACTCAAACAACTCCCACCACATTAAAAACACCCGCCATGTTAAAATCCCATAGAGTACCTGTAGAGGCCCCCATGTTAAAATCCCATAGAGTACCTATAGAGGCCCCTCAACGTTAAATTCCCATAGAGTACCTGTAGAGGCCCCTCAACGTTAAATTCCCATAGAGTACCTGTAGAGCCCTCCCAGTACCCAGATACCCCCCCCTTTACTACTATTATGACATCAAAAAATAATAATAACTCAGATATTTGTACAGAGTTAAGTTTAATGTAAAAACAATCTAGCGTGTTTTCCATTTATATTAACTGCTTTTCTATCTTAAAAAATATGACTTTAGCATTTAATTTAGGCTTTTTATGTAATCTAATATATTATATAAAAAAAACATTTTAAAAAAATAAAATCCATTTTTGAATACCATTTCTTTTTCTTCAAGTTACTTTAACAGTAGTATTAGAATAGGTGGTTACTGAGCTCAGGGGGCGCTCTACAGATAATACATGATTCTGAGAGAGTGACAGGTGTAAGATGAAGTATTTTGCATTTGCAACATGCACAATGGAGAGAATGTTGGCATACCTCTATGTTACTTTCATGTACTGTGGCTGAAATTTCTTTACATATTGTACTTGTGGAAACTGGACATGATCTAAGCACACAGCAGACAAAATGGCCGCTCCAAAGTACTCAAAAAATCAGTCTGAATTAGTCAAAAGTGCACTATTTTCAGCAGTTATTAAAATAGGGAAACGAATTTTGCCAGAGCAGACAATACCAGCCTCTGAAAGTACTATGAATGAATTACAAAATATCTAAAAAGTAAAAAAAGTTATCGGCTCTTTTTTTTAAATTTACCTTTGAAGTCCAGGAAGTGAAAATGACCAAGCGGAGCTAGCAGTTTTTTTAGAGGTGCACATCTTAAGCAAGACCAAGCTGTATACTCTATAACCCAAATTTCAGCCATCAATCGTACACAAAAATAAAGGGAATTCAAAGTTTTTTTAACAATACCTAAGATATACAAGGTCTTTCTTAAATAGCCAGGACAGCCAGTGAGGAAAACCTGGGTAATTCTTTTTCTTTAAAAATCTAACCCCTATGCAAAATACGAAACTGGAGAGCGCCACCTCACTGAGGGAGACCAGGACTAACCGAGCGCAAAAGAGAAGTCGGGACTGGGTGACCATGACATGTGCGCTCATTACTGTCCTTTACAATACTACTCATACATACAAACATTATTCAGCATTATCATAGTGCCCTTGCTCCTTTTATCACAGTAAAATTAAAAAGGGCGCAATTTCACATTGGCAACGCATCATAAAAGGCGTACAGAAATTACCTGTCTACATCGTTTGCAAACTTGTGCTCTGTGCCCGGGCTATTAGGCAAGTCAACTAACTCATCAAGACGTTTGTTGTTATCACTCAAACCATTCATCAAGCTTCTTATTGATTAAAATTCATTAGTTCTTTCAAAGAGCTGTAAGTGAGCGAATCATAAAGAATTAAAGAATATCTAACATTTCACGTTGAATATTAAGTTAATGAATGTCAACATTAAGTTAAAGAATGTCAAAAATAAGTTAATGAATGTCAAAACGACTGATGGTTTGATACAAATGTAAGCACTATATATTTAGAGACCGAACGAAATGAACGAATTTTAATTAATGACTACGACAATGGGTACATTGCCCCAGGATCTGATACCAGTAGAGATAGTAAGGCAAATAAAGCGTAAAGAATGCACAAGAAAAGGGAATGCTCACGCTGCTTATATCCCGAATAAAAATGTTGCCCTCGAAATAACCAAAATAATAAATAAGATTTCTGTTCAGCAATTCAAAAGAAGGTCACATGATGGAGTTATGTGTAGGCACTGTTGCGTCTATTGATATCATTATTTAGAATTTTTAAAAAATGTTATAATAACTGAACAATAAGTTAGGATCAAAGAGAACTACTAGTATGAATATAATGCAGTAACTTAAAGGAACTTAATGTAAATGTTCATAATTGTGGTGGTGTAATAACAAACAAAATATTAAATGTGAAATAATAAGTAGGACCCCCAAAAATGAGAGAGGCCCCATAAACTCAACCCATGGGGCCCTAAGCTGGGGAAAACAATGATTATACATACATTCATACATACATATATACATACCTCTCGGGATCGTGCAGATCGAGCTCATTATAATACAAGGATGTTAAAGAGTAGGGTCCTGTGTATTGAATATACATTATAATGATGCTATTATCTATACTTTCCTTCAGGATAATAATAATAACAATAACAACAGAAATAATAAAGAGCAGTTTATTATTATTTCCGTTATAATATCAACTATGTTATTCATTATCATCAGGCACAATTTATCATATTTACTACTAAACTCTGTCCAACACTCCCTTCCGATACCCCCCATCCACCAGCACCTGTTTCTCCGTGAAAATGTCTCCACTTGCAATCGGACATAAAATTGCTAGAGACAAAGTTTGAGCATGACAACCATTGTAAACAAAAAGGTCCAATCCCAATAGAACTCAAACAAAAAATCACCAATCAGACAACACGCTAGCCCACATTGACACTTGTACATAGATACGTACTCGTCAGTATTTTTTACATAACTAAAGCGATTGGGCATAAACTTGGTAGAACTGGGAAAATACAAACGTTTATCGTTCGATAGTGAACATAAGCGGAAGTGGGAGGGCAAGATCCACTGGCCTTAGGACACTAACTTGCAACATAATGTGTTAATACGTAGAGATATAAAATGCACATAGAATCTGGACGATATCACTCAAATGTTGGTAGATTTATGTTCGTATGTAACGGTTTCAGACGGCCTCAGATGAGAGAGACAGTCAGACAGGCATACCTCATTCAGAGGTGTTCTGCAAAGCAGACAACCGTTGCAGCTGAATTACCCCTTTTGATATTCTTCAATCTCCAGGAGGGACAACATTACAAAATTGACTAAAGTAATTAAAAAACATTTCAGCGAGCAGGACCGTTGTGTTTTCTTGACTGGGTGTAATTTTATTCTATGAACTTTTTTTGTCATAGTTGATACACGCACGCATAATGGACAAAAGGAAATTTGCTTAGGATCCAAATTGATCATTTTGGCCGAATTCCTGCATCTTCTGCCTAATTTTCTTCAAAAATGTATCTGGTGTTTTAACATTTTGTAACCTTAAATATAGAAAATACCATGACAACCAAAGATACATCGACTTTTTATATGTTTATCTAATTTTTTTAATGCGGCTTTTAATACTAAACTGAATTTCTCTGCAATGTGTCACACTGATTGAGCCTCCGCACATTTTGTCCAGTGGGAACGGAGGAGGGGAGCGCCGTAAGGGCATTCTAAGAAGTAGACTGGTATTTGATAGATGGAGTGTATATGGAAATAGAATTCACAAATTTTAGCATCGTGGCCTATAGTTGAGAACATCCTGTAGGGAGCAGTCAATATTTGATAGTGGCAGATGGCGCTGTTACTGCAAAGCATAATGCATAGAACTTCTACCTCCCCCTAAAAATGTTACACAGAATATCCGACTCTATCATGAGACAAATAAATTGTAAATTTGAATTTAACAGGTACCAGCCAATACATGATGTCAAGGTAGATTTTTGGTCGGTGCAGCGACGTTCTCACTTGTTTATATGACATCATCACGAACATATCGTTCAAGTTCAATAGTCAGCCTATTTATCGGTGTTTTAACCACATTTTCAAGTTTACACCGAATGTTTCTATAGAAACCAAACATTATACGCTCTGTTTTAATATTAAAAGACGTTCTAATGGGTATTTTGCTCTTCTAATATCTTATCTGTATTAAAGGATGTACTGTTGTTTTGTTATTTTTTTATAACCTACGCTCTGTGAGAACAATAATCCTTCATAATGCATCGGTGCTGGATATGAAAAAAACACCGTTGGGATCATACTTATGATTCAGACACTCGGCAATGACTCGCGTAAGACGCCAGATTATGACCTCCTGTCCTACCCCAATGCATATGAAGGATTATACTACTCCCACATTGATGCTTTTACTTCGCTACTAAGTAGGGAAGAAATGCAAATGGCTTTCTGATTGGTATTAGATACCCTCCATCACAATGATAACGAGATGTATATTTCCCTCCTTTCCATCACTTTACCTTAACGTTGGTGATTTTTTTAAATCTATGTCATATATGACGCCATATAGAGGATATCTACATTTTGTTGTGTGTGTATGTATGTATATATATATATATATATATATATATATATATATATATATATATATATATATATAGAGAGAGAGAGAGAGAGAGAGAGAGAGAGAGAGAGAATCTTAAATACGTAATGATTTCATATTGTATTTAAAAGAGTCGAATAATTTCTAGCTATTGCTAACCTTTCGCGAGCAAAACCTGGAAATTATTCAACGAGTTTCATAAATTTAATATCAAATCATTGCCGATTTGAGATTCTGTTTATCACATAGTTTTCATTTTAGTGGAAAAATCCAGAGATAGAGAAAGAACAAATGATTTTCGGGATTAAATTTAATTCTGGTTCAGACACTGCAACCCTCAATTCTAGCAGGCAAAAAAAAAAAAGTCCCAGAGGCGAGTTGAAGCAATATTGCGCAATAACCAAAACCACTTAGAAGTAGATTTTTGTTTTACAAATTGTAATTCAAAGAGCAACCGTCGTTTCAAATCAATATAACATTTGACACGTACAACATTACTTTTCAACACTGGATCTCGGATGGAAATTCCTGTGTAATGTCACATAGTTCACTCGAGTCAGGTCAGCTGGAGTAGTTGAGGGCATGATACATGGACTTTGATGAGACTGTTTACAGCATTTCCACCGAAAGAAATGTATCGATTCCACCATGGACATTCACCACATATGCAGTATTGGATACGACAGAATAAATAGTATTCCATTTGTAGGATATTTGTCTGAAGGGATGCATACTGGATACAGTAGCCAGCATATCTCTTCATTAGAGAGGTGAGTTTGTTTTACTCCTATAGATTAACATTTCAAACCTGCTTGTCCTGTGGAGGGGTGCAAGATCATACCGCGAGGTAACAGCAAAGTAAAGGGGACTGTCTGCATCACAAAAGGCTGCCGGGCATTTATCTCAATAGACTCAGTATGTTCGTACTGGCCTGCGTTTTTTCTGTTTTCACACATTTTCGGTTGAACTAAACTCGACAAACGTCCAGCGTGTTTCCTCATGTACTAGTTTTAGTCTGACATTTGGAGAATTCTGTGTAGGGTAAATGGGCCATATTCCGATATACGTAATCACTACTGTGAGCTTTTGTGATAGTCGCCCATTTTTCCCCAATGTCTATTCGGCTGCCGATTGAATAGACGGTCGCCATATTGTTAATAGTAACAGTAAAATAAAGTGGTTCCAGAAGGCAGAGCGAGGAAAATTCACAGTCGCAACCAATCAATAATCAGAATACTGTGTAAGGATTTCATGGGCTTATTTGGACCGATCAGATTCATAAAAAGTGATATGTTAACGTGCAGACATATTAAAAATAATAAACAACCAAAACACTGTATATAAAGTTTAACAACTTTGTGATGAAAGTTAATATTTAACGAGTTTAGTAGAAAAATTATTTTTACGAGTGACGCCAGCCACGAGTGAAAATACCAATGTTTCCACTGCACGAGTGAAATAATTTCGTAATATGCACAAAAAACCCACAGATTGTATTGTTATTATATATTTGGTAATGAATAGGAGAAATAAAGAATGAACGAAGAACAAGCTTCTACTGCCCTCAGCGCATTAATCGATGAGCTCATTGACACAACAAAACTTAACTTAAGATAAAAATTAGTTCGATATAGAGCAAGTCAGTACACATTTAATCGAATTGATTGAAAATATTGTACTTGCATACAGAAAAATTATTAGCATAAAGAAAAATTATTACAAACTTATAATAGGATAGGATATGCATGACAGCCACAATGTCAACATTGTCACTGCTATCACAGATAACTCTGATCCGTTTGAATGTGTCTAAATGCCAATGAGGTAGGAATTATATAATTTAGGCGATGACGCTGCCTAACTGCGAAACAGGTTTGTTGGCGATGAATTTACTGTCTTCTTGGACATTTGCACAAAGCTTTTAGACTGTATGATGTTTTGTTGATCATGGAAATGAACGTGGACTCCTATATGTATTGTGTTACTACTGGACATGTGACTTTTGCCAGGAAATATTTCGGCCTTCTCCACATGTGGTTGGGGATTTGCGATGACGGAGGCCTGAATGTTGGTAGCTGTGCACTCCGGTGCATTGGTAACAGAGACAGTGCCTTGTGTATTGGATAGGATGAGTGAAATATTTCTGCTCTGCAGGGCATTGAGTTTACAATAACCTGTCAAAATAAGGCTGTTGGAATTTAGTCTCTAATATATACATCCATCAAAGTAAGGTTATTGGGGGTTTTGATTCTAATATATTCACCTGTCAAGGTAAGCTTATCAGGGTTTTGCCTGTAATATATACACATGTCAAAGTAAGGGTATAAGGGTTTTGCCTGTAATATATTCACCTGTCAAAGTAAGGTTATAAGAGTTTTGCCCTTAATATATTCACCTGTCAGAGTAAGGGTATCAAGGTTTTGACAGTAATATATTCACCTGTCAGAGTAAGGGTATAAGGGTTTTGACTGTAATATATTCACCTGTCAAAGTAAGGGTATAAGGGTTTTGACTGTAATATATTCACCTGTCAGAGTAAGGGTATAAGGGTTTTGACTGTAATATATTCACCTGTCAGAGTAAGGGTATAAGGGTTTTGACTGTAATATATTCACCTGTCAGAGTAAGGGTATAAGGGTTTTGCCTGTAATATATTCACCTGTCAAAGTAAGGTTATCAGGGTTTTGACTGTAATATACACACCTGTCAAAGTAAAGTAAGGTTATCAGGATTTTGTCTGTAATATATTCACCTGTCAAAGTATGGTTATCAGGGTTTTGCCTGTAATATATACACCTGTCATATATACACCTTTCGATAGAAGTATTGTATGCAGACAATCTTCATAAGGGTAATGGGGATATATATATATATATATTAATAATTTTCTAGCCTTTCAACAACTTGAAAATAAAATGCTGCATTTCATCAACGCGATCGAAGTTTTATCAAGTAAATTAGAATTTGTTTCGACAAGCCCTTTGGGCACTTTACTTAGAAAACAGGAGGGGACTGCCATTGTTTAGCTGGTTTAGGCGCATCAGATGATAAAAACGTTATAATGGAGCTAATTTTCTCAGGCGGACCACATAAATCAAACGCTATAGACAATTGAACGTTGTAACAAAGAACGTTATAACAAAGCATTTGGAATACATATTAGTTAGGAATTTGGCCGGGGAATTTAAACTCAGACGTTATAACAGAGGAAACGTTGTATACAAGAACGTAATAAACAATCTTTAATATATATATATATATATATATATATATATATATATATATATATATATATATATATATATATATATTCATGTTGTGTTCCGTGTCAGCGGAGAGAAGGGTTATTTTTTTTAAGGCCCATTGTCGCGAACACGTCTAGTTCGACAGGTCGTTATATTATTTTTTGGTCATATCAAACACATTGTTTCCCCCCCCCCCCTCCCCGATTCAGAACAAAGCACAAATGGATTTTCTATTTATTACTTAAACCTCTTTCCTTTTTACAATTTCCGCATTTTTGTTTTCCAGCCATAAATTTCAATAAAATACGAAACATCGTAAGCTCCATAAAATTTTTATTCAGTGCATCTAAGAATATCCACGCACAGACGTTAATTTCAAAACACCTGACATATGTCCGAAGTGGGTGCGCCTTATAGAAATTCGGATCGAACATCGTATTTTACATCCTTTTTAAGATGTACGATCAAAATGGCATGCAGTAAATATGTTATTCTAAGTAAATAAAGCTCAAATATTGCATCTTTCAACGTCCGATCATGTATTTACTCGCAACTATTCCCTCTATTGGAATTTCATTTTATCCACCAAAACAATATTTGGTAATGAAAAACACGTGGTTAATAAGAAATGTGGTGTCTCATTCAGTATATTCGTGTTTAGTATCTAGAAAAAAGATCAAAGTACCGTTGGGACATTTATTTCTTATAAATAACATATTCATGTCAAAAAAAAAATCTTCATATCAAGTAAAGAGTTTGATGTTCAACATTCTTGGATCCAAAAGATATTGCGATTCTGATATTCTCTCTCTCTCTCTCTCTCTCTCTCTCTCTCTCTCTTTCTCTCTCTCTACTTATTTTTTTAAGAACTTTCGCATTAATGTTTTAGCAAATCACATATGCAGCTGATGTGGCACGAAGGCTGCATCAAAAACTTTCATATTTAATCATCTTCGTGGTGAGTTCTACTCTTCGCACTGTCTCAAAGTTCAGCTGTTCTATAGGGATGTGTACCTTGCGCGTTCGTTGCCACCTCATATAAAATGGCGTCATTAATCAGTTTTTTCACGTGACGCAAAAAAAAAACAAAAAACAACTCTCATACTTTCACAATACCCATTGGTATGGCAATAGCGAGTAAAACAATGAACACTGTGTAGTTTCTAGCAATGTTAGCGTAGTTCGCGGCAACACTTCCAGAAAGAGTAACAATTAGAACAAAGTTGGGTGTGAGTGTGCATCTTGAAAAAGCCAAAGAAGAATATTTCTGTCACATAGAACACTGCCATCTTTGCACTAAAGATGCTTAGTGTAACAGTCGAGGCGTCAGTTTTTGGTCCATTGCCGGGGATGATTTGTACGCAATGGTATGTGCCAAGTTCAAGAGAGTAGCCATCGAGGTCCATGTGGCATAGATGGCGTGACCGTTATCAACCACGAGTCACAGAAACCAAGCGTCATATTTCCGGATTTCCTCGATGAGGGCAGTGGGGTACATATCCAGTAAAGGATACGTCAAGAAGAGACAAATATAAAACGTAAACACCTTCAGAAACAAAACAGGAAACGCGGCAGCAAATATTTCCTGGTCCCAAGGCAACAATCATGCAATGTTCAGTCCCAGACAAAGAAAGTACACAAGAAACAAGGTAGGCGGAAGAACCTCAGCACTGAGGTAAACTGGATGCATGTCCGTTTTACGGGAAATAAAAATGACACTGTGCAGCAACTAGGGGTCATGTCCAGTGTAGATGAAGCCCCAGATACTGAATATGAAACGGCCGGGGCGATATTCAACAGTGTCTGCACAAGAATGCGCCAGTGGAACTCTCGTAATTGTAGCTGCAAGAGTGAGAACCCTGATTGATCCTATGGTAGAATTCAAACCAGCACCCTTTCGGTTGCGAATCCAACATGCTAACCACTGAAACGCCCCAGATCCTACCTCCATTACTCGCCTCTTATTAGATGCAGGAGGGCGTATTAGGCCCCCGTCGAGATGGCAAGTGACTTGTACAGCTAATGTAATGATTTGAAGAGAGGAGGATTTACGAGCCAATTCTAACTTTTACCATTTTATAAAATACATTTGTTTTTTCTTAAATAAATGTTTCAGAACAAATGCCATTCAAGTTGTTAACCGGACATGGAACAGTCTTTCGGTGTATTGCGATAATTCTACTCAGTTTCAGAGCATTCGAGGATTACTGCACGCAAATGGACCTTTCCCCCAGATCAAACAGTATGATGAAAACCAAAATAACTCTAGACCTCACGTTGATACCTGGCAGTAGCAATATCATTAAAAACTTGATTCTCCTCTGACAGCAGAAGAGAACCCCGATGTGTTTTAAATGTGCCAATGGTGCCTTTTCCACGCTATAAAAGTTTAATTGCGCTTGTCCACACGATATAAATTCAGCAGAGAATAAGTTTTTTTTATTATTGTTATTTTTATATATATTTATTTATTTATTTTTTAAAAAAGAAAAAGAAAACTCAGGATACAAAGGTAAACTTCTAAGTCAGCTATAAGCTATGGTCAAATCTTGAAGCGGTAAAATTCCAATAAAAAAAATTATGATTGTGTTTAAGCGCTGTCTGCTTCTTTGTTGTAAATAAAATGTGGAAAATGTTGAGATTTGCCATCCTCCGACTCTACCAATATCACCACTATTATCATGTGAACGGTAAAATGTACAATGTGCTTTCTTTTGTAATTTATGCATTAGCAGAATTTAGCAGTTAATATTTTCCAGTTCCCGAATCTCCTTTTTGACCTCCTCTGCGAGTTCGTTCACTTCAATCACGTCTCTTATCCCCAGGATGTTCTCGTTTGGAATGAAGTAGTTGACGAGCTTCTTGCTGTTCAAACTTTTCAGCAGCTCTTTCAGAGTGTCTAGAAAACAGGCAGACAGATTTGATTGATTCCAGTAGCCCGACTGTAGCTTTTTCTCGTTCATCCAGAACGTCAGGTGCTGCAAAAAAGTGCATGGAAAAAAGTACGAAATTACATAGGGAATCTGAATGGTGATACATGTAACGACTTTATATCGCAACTTTTCATTTACAAATTAAAGAGAGGATCATGTTAAATTAATTACAACAATCGTGTCAGTTACCAGTTGACATGGTAAGTAATGCGTGATATGGCAAAAATACCTGCATGTACTTGGGGAAGCTTTTTCTTCAGTCATTCACCTAAGGTTTAAATCCAAGCCATATGCTTGTATTTCAATTCCACAGTTTTAAAGACAAAATATAGTCCATGTAATATCTTTCTCTCTTCGAGTCCTTTACAAGCAGCAAATCTGATAGGACAAATTACCAGCTGTGACGATCCAATGCATGATTCCATATTTATAGTTAAAGAATATCATTTTATACTCATGAAACTGCGTATCACCTCGATCAGAACTAAACGTATACATGCGTCATACGAACCATTCCAAGCCAGTATACACCATCGGTCCCGTCTAAATTAATAAGCAGCACTAATATTTAAACACCCAAACAGACGGCTATTTATAAATTTATTTTCCTCTGTGCTATATAATTTGGCCCTGCTTTATAAACAAAATAATATACAACAATTTAGTAGTCGAAGCAATTATTCGATGTTAATATTTCTTTTTCAAAACACAGACATATTTTTCAATAACTGTTGTATACATCTCAGCACATTTTCTTGGGTCTACCCCGGTATTTTCTCACTGATAGTTTGTACCTAAAGTCTAATCTTTTCAAATTCTTTACTACTCAACGTACCTTGAAAATAAAGGATGATATGGTCTTGTATCCCGTTTTGGACCTGGACTTCCACGTCTGGAAGAAGCCCTTAAGAAGTTTATGACACATCTTCCTGCACTCACTGGGACCGTCTATCTCCTTCATCAGGATAGACTCGCAGTTAGAGAAAGAAATGTTCCAGAATTCGTCCCCTTTTGGAGTAAGTTGGCATCCGGCGGCTAAAATAGCATCAATGAGTTCTCCGGAAAGGTTTTCTTGCGTTTGTGGTCGAGGCCAACCGTATTCTTTAACTAGTTACAAAAGAGATAAAAGAGAGAACTGACCAACTGCCGCTGAATGATAAAAAAAGAATTATTGAAATAACTCGTCTTTTCCTCGCAGGCTAGATTTTATCTACATTCAAATAAATAACGTGTTGACAACGAAGTAGCAAAACATATTACAGGTACAAGATTCGCAATATCAAATGAAGTGTGCAGCTGTAGTGTGTAGATATTCGTTTGTTTGCAAAACGTCTATGTCAAGACACTCTTTGCGTCATGTCCTCTATGTCCTGTTATTTTACCTCTTTCAATTTGTATGTTCATACGTGTGTTTCTCGTTCATTCACTCTTGGCAAGTATTACTGATTCTAATATAATATTTTGCAAGAGTGAAAGATAATCGCATCATAACTATACATGCATTTACAGCAAATGTAAACTGCCTCCCGCAGTGTGTGGGAAGCATGCCATAATTCAAATAAAAAAGAATTATATTTATTTATATAAATTTTCATTGTATGTGTCAGCAATTTATTTTCCTTTAATGTAAGAAGAAATAACATTACATTATTACTTATATATATATATATATATATATATATATATATATATATATATATATATATATATATATATATATATATATTTATATATAGTCTTTAGTGGAAGTATCTTAAACAGGAACCAGATTTGTTCTCTCTCTCTCTCTCTCTGTCTCTCTCTCTCTCTCTCTCGTCAACCAAAAGGGAAAAACATTTCACCTGTGATGTCTTTCCAGTCTATGATCATAGTAAGGTCCACACTGATCTGATGATCACCTGGGGGATGCATATTCATTGTAATCGCTGGTCCATGGGCTTGTGCGTTCAAATCAATATCTGAAATGAGTACGTAATTTGTATGAAAATGTTGAGGTAAATACAGTAATATAAACTAATTTCTTATTTTAAAGCCAAAGGAATACCCAAAATCAATATCAGTTTTTGAAAGAAATGGAACAGCCGTCTGATTCAAGATTATTAAAACCAGTGACAAAAGACAAAAAATAAACGTCAAAATATTGGTACTTTGGTTCCTTCACATCTGGTAAACTTTAGCTGACAATTTGAAATAGGCATGGAAAAGCTGACACTTAATATATAAAAAAACATCACAACAGACACATACATACCTACATATATATGAACGTAATACCATGTTCGAAAAAATAATCGATGCAATAGACATACTAGACTAACACTGGCTCTTTTCTCAGGACAATAACATGCTACTTCATATCCTTTTGGGCAAGAGAGTTGAAACCTTTGATTCTAAGGATGATCAAAAATGGCAGGTATTCATGTGTTTGGTGGCAGAAGGATTAGACTCAATGTACAGAAGAACAAATGAACCTGAACACAATTTCTGATAGTATGCTTGTTCGGTATATTAGGGCAATGGACCCATTTCATTTCTGACTACCATATAAATAATTCACCACTGTTAGACTCATAGTGTTCAATTGGTGATTCAATGTGTTAATTCATTTAAACCGCTCCAGCCAATTGTAAATAATTTCAATTATTTCAAGTTGTCTACATGTTCGTTAGCATGTTATTTTTTGTTCTTTGTTCTTTTTTCTTTTCTAGGATATTTTTGACCTACCCATATATATGCATACTTTCGTGCATACATACATACATGCTTACAGGCAGACAGACATTGTACACCTGAACATCTGTTCCTTCTCCCTGTTTTATTTACACCTATTACATGTGTAATAATAGCTTTATGTTTCATATACTCTTCAAGCTTGTAATAATTTTATTTCAAATCAACCATGCGGAATATTACAAATATTGCCTATATATTGTACCTTATACACATGTCTAAAATGTATAATGCTCTTAAAAAAGCACGGTTAAGATTATATAACTCATATTTATGGGAGATTTCCTTTGCTGTCCCTGATGGCTATATTATTAAAAGCATTGAGGCAGAAGATAATGGAAAGGACTATTGACAATCATTGAACTTTTGTAAATATATTACTTGTTTAGTGTGTTGCATATCCAATAATATCAATGTATGTTCCTACTATTATTGTGTAATAATGAAAATAACTGAATGTAATCTCTTTGGAAGAGGAAATAAAGAAAGTCAGTCATACATACATACATACATACATACATACATACATACATACATACATACATACATACATACATACATACATACATACATACATACATACTCATTACAATCAAATGAACTATCTTACAACTGCCATCACATGGCAATGATGAAACGTGAATTAGTATTTCGGATTTATCATTGCCCTTACCATCCATCCCTTTTATCGCCTCTCTGATGCAAGAGTAAAGCTTCTGTTGAAGATGATGCGCGATTATATGATTCTCCACGCAAAGGTCGTTCAGTGTTGGGGAAGCACTTTTGTCTACCACTAACACTGCATAATCTTCGGGAATAGGATACTTGCCACCTGGACAGTAGTGCAGCTCTCTTTTTACATTCATGTTCTTAGATGAGGGACCCTTGCAATACACCAAAACCCATTTGAACTAACGTTCAGCATCATATGGTAGGTACATTTTAAACCATGAATTAAAACTGAGACTGTTCTACAAGGAAAACAGTTAAGCGATCTGCTGAGATTGAAATTGGTTTCTATGACTGAAAGAAAAAAAAATCCTTTTTTTTTCATTATTTGATGATATTGGATAAATATGGATCAATGGTTCAAAAATAATAGCCTCGACATATCAGAAATATGCTTGTGAGTAACTATTATCTTTTTAAACAGAAAAGAAAATTAGGAGATTTCCTTGCACAATCGCTGTCGTGCAACCTGCACATTATCTACATTTTCACAAATATTAAACATAAAAAATTTACTGTAAAATCATACTTTATAAACTTCTCTCACTTCATCAGTATTCTACCTACCTCTCCCGTCTGTTTTTTTTCCTTGTCCTTAAAGATATACGGAACTGCCCCATCTCGCCTGACCTCGAAAACCTTTACATCTAAGGGAATGTTGAAATCAAATTCATCCGCCTTCCCAATCTTCAATTCAGTTGCGTTACTTCCGGCATTGCGCAACTCACACTTAAATATTTCGCTACCTTCCTGTTTCCTGACATCAGAAAGAATCTTGAGTATCTTGCTACGGACAAATTCAAAGGAAGTGTCTTTGTCCTTTGGGTTGACCTCGCTCTTCATTCTGTAATAGTTTTCTAAATATCGTTGCAAGGACTTTTGCTTATTTCCTCTTATATCAGAATTATCGTGGTCAGTCGCTTTTTCGTGTGCAATCATAGCATCAAGACTTGAAAACTGACGGATACACTTTAGACAGCGGTATGTTTTGCCCCCCATGGGTAACATTGGTTGATCTACTGATGATGAACTCGAGGTCGAAATTGTCCTTGCCAGTTGAGATGCACTTCCATCTTTAAGGAAAATGTCACCATGCTGTGATGACTTGTGTGCATCAAGACGTTCCTTGTTTTCATAAGAATGGCAGCATTGTGGGCACGGGAAAGGTTTGGCTTTCTCTTTCTTTGCTACTCTATGCTGTGTCAGTTGAGCTTCGTTTAGAAATGTCTTTCCACAACCACAATTCCTTGGTTTTTCTTCCTGTCTATCAACTTGATCTGAAATGACCTTTGAATAAACTTTATTTGTATCCACCTTCACATTTCTGAACGAATCTGCCAAACTCTTGAGATCAATATGTTTATTTTGCATGTGTTTATCTAAGTCTTCCTTGCAGTCAAATGACTCGCAACAATGTGTGCATGGGAAAGGTTTTCCATTGCATTTCTTTGAATCAATGTGTTGTTTAAGTTGACTTTCATTACTGAAAACCTTTTCACAAGAACATTTAAATACTTCAGTTACAACTCCTGGTGAACTTGTGTTACCTGCAGTTGTATTTGCCCTTATGTCCCCCTTGCTATTAATAGTGGACGTAAGCTGAACATGGTCAGAATTATCTCCCCGTTCCCCATGTTTTACTCGATAATGATCATCAACCGCCTGTTCTGAATCGTATGACTCACAACACACTTTGCAGCTATATGCCTTTGCAGTTTTCTGCTTGCCCGTCAGATGTTGCTGAAAGCTAGTATGTTCATGATATTCCTTCCCACATTGACATTTAAATGGTGCAATAGTTTCTCTATCATATATCTTTTTCAGGTGATCTGATAAACCAAGGAAATGGCCGTTTTCGGTCACCGGAGAAGGTTTCAAATCAACGCCAGTTTGAGATGGCTTGTTGGATGTTTCTGATGTCCTATGCTTTTTCTTACGGTGATCCTCCAGATCGTGTGCGGAATCAAATGACTCGCAACACTGACCACAACCGTGCTCTTTAGATGATTTGGCCGATCTATGTTGTTGCAAATATATCTGATTTTGAAATTTCTTACCACAGATGCACTCGAACTGGGTAGGTGGCCCACGTAAAGGATTATCAACTTTTGCTTGAGTAGCTGTGGAGGGTCCTGTTGAAGGCTGAGTAGCTGTGGAGGGTCCTGTTGAAGGCTGAGTAGCTGTGGAGGGTCCTGTTGAAGGCTGAGTAGCTGTGGAGGGTCCTGTTGAAGGCTGAGTAGCTGTGGAGGGTCCTGTTGAAGGCTGAGTAGCTGTAGAGGGTCCTGTTGAAGGCTGAGTAGCTGTGGAGGGTCCTGTTGAAGGCTGAGTAGCTGTGGAGGGTCCTGTTGAAGGCTGAGTAGCTGTGGAGGGTCCTATTGAAGGCTGAGTAGTGGAGGATGGTTGAGGTTTTGGAGGACAATGCTTATCCCTCTGATGTGCTTCCATAGCTGGTCGACTAACAAAAGTTTTGCTGCATTTCGGACATCTTACTTCGTTACTTGCCATTTTTCCTGCAAGAATAGCTACTAATGCTGCAATTATTACTACTACCACCACGAACATGGCTACAACAACAACAACTACTACTACGAGCAACACAGCCACATAAGCAACTACTACTACAACAACAACTAAAACGGCTATAACATTAACAACAAACTACTATTACTACTACTACAACTACCACCACCACTAACAACGCTACAATAACAACTATAAATATTAC
>JAQPZY010000570.1:0-37500 GCA_029931535.1 Margaritifera margaritifera | reverse complement strand
ATTACCTAATATAATAAAGAGGAAGGTATCGGGCAGCTGAGTCCACCATTTACAGTCATTTTTTTTTTTTACCCAGTGGAAAGAGTTGAAGCCACTAAAATACAAATTGCTTCATTTGATGATCTCGAATCTCCAAGAGGGAGATTAAAAACTGACAAAAGTAATTAACATAAAGAGTTTTAAGGGAACAGGACCTTGGGTTTTATCGACCACAAAGGCTGTTTTCATTCAGATGATATATCGGTATATCGTTTAAACAGTAGGCCTGTACGTCCTATTACCAAACTGTTATTAGAAAACATACCCCCAAAAAGTGTCAGTATACTTCCTTTTTCACTTGTATCCTACAGCATCAGTAATCAATGTGTGAGGCATTGGTCATGGTGAATTATTTTTATTTCTGATCAACGGCTCCGCCAAAGTTCTGGGTATTCCGAGGTGACCTCTGACGAGATGCGCTCCAAAGAGAACGCCCTATCGCCGCGGCAAGTGAGAAACACAGTGACCGTCGGTAATGTGGTATCAAAGGAAACAAAGCTATTTTAAAAAAATCGGGAAATGTTGTGTAAAGGCAACGCCATAAATAAAAAGTTTGAAAATTAAATTCACAAGTTTAGCAATACATCCTTCATGGGCCCCTCACAAGTTAGATAACAATTTTTTTATTGAATAGCTTTAGTCATGTGACCATTTCAGCTCGTATTGCTTAAGTTGTGAAGCAGACGACTTGTTGAGATTGTGCTCGGCATGATTTCACGAATGACAAGTAAAAGAAAAGGGATTGAGACCGGATATGGGGTATGAATCAGGTTTTTATCACTTTCTTAAATGTTTACATGTAAGGAACATCTAAGATCATTTTTTTTTTTAAATATCAATAGTTATTCTTCAAATGTTTAATCTTCACAGCTATATGAACTTCCTGACAATACTTTTACATACAAGTTATTCAGATGTGATCCATGATGACAGCGCTGGATGGAAATGCTCAGACGCCGCGGTAATAGGCATACCGCGGTAACAGGACGTGGCAGTATATATAATGATACCGCTGCACGTTGCAAACAGCACCAGTGTTGTTAATCCCGTTGCAACTAAATTTCGTGTTGCAAAGATAGTTGGATACCGCTCAGGACAATGGTATTTGGATACCGGTAATTTTGACTTTTTCCTACACCATTAAAACAAAACAATCACGGAAATTAGATATACATCGCTTTTTTTTTTCTCCTTTTTTTTTTTTAATACAGATTTTAATCCTAAAACGATATTTCCACGATGCAGATTTTGTATGGGAGTGCATGGGAGTGGCCGTCTAAAAAGTAGAAGGATATCTGGTAGATGGGAATAGATATGAAAATATAATTCACTAAATGTCAGCAGCGTGGCTATTCTTTAGAACATTTTAGCTTCTCATGTGGAGTAGTCTATATTTTATGTCGGATATGGCGTTGTTACTGCAAATCATATTGCACAGAAATTGATCCTTCCCCAAAGACGCTTGAAAGGATATCAGACTTTGTCAAGGGTCATATAAATGTATCCGACCCTAATTACACACACACACACACAACAACAACAACAACAACAACAACAACAACATTGCACCCCACATTAGATGAGTGTGCACTAATTCATACCAAACCCAAATCATACTGTCGCCACCCCACCCCAATAAGTTAGTGCTGACCACTCCCCAATAAGAAACCGTAGTGTGGTTTGCAACAGTCGACGATGTAAACTGTCACGTGTTTAAAAATTAGACTGGTGTACGTCTCGAACAATCAATATTGTACGTATCTTGGAAAAAAAAAAAACAATGATTCACCTTAATTCATTGTTTCCTCACAAATTAATTGGTTCAAACACAGTTGAATAGCCCTGGTCGTCGGCTACCGTGGTGTGTTCTCGGGCAAGGTACTTTACTCCAGTTGCCTTGGCACAAAATAAGTTGCTTGTGTTGTAAAGCATTTAACCAAACCAAAAACCAACCCAAGCACCATTAGATTGTACCAAATAAAGACTATAATATTGTTTTAAGTACTCATCCTGGTGCAGTATGTGTACTATTTACCTTTGGGGTTTTCTGTTACTGAAATGTTTCTTGTGGGTAACACCTTTTAATACAGACAACCAGTCTAGGACTTACATAGTACATTCACATCATCTAGCGACAGACATGCTTGCTGGGTCAGATTCTTTAGGTATTACTGGACTCACTATACAATTATTTTTCTCTATATATTCTTCAAATTTATTTTCCAGTACTGTACTATCCAGTGTGTCCAAATCCAAATAAGTCATGTGTTAATCAAAAGTATCTACATAGACAAACTTACAGTGACATTTTTTACATAAATTATCCGGTATTACAAAAAAGCAACATGCCATGAGTCACAGATTTCACTTCTCGGGTGTAATCAATCAATGCCTGATTACTCAAAGTGCACAATAGCCAAAATACGCAATAAGAATGGCATAATATTGCTCATATGCAATAAGAATGGCATAATATTGCTCATAAGCAATAAGAATGGCATAATAATGTTCATAATCTAAAGAATAAAGAAATTTCCTTGAAATCAGTACCAAGAATGCCTAAATCTAAGGCTAGAATCACCACCAACTGATGATGGAAATCGGGGAGTTTTTCCAATTTGTGTACACTATGCTCGCAGTAGACGGTCATGTGATGAACGGCAGCAGTCACGTTATGAAAGATGGAGATTTCTCACATTTCTATTTGTGTATGATGGTGTTTTCCAGTGCAGAATACCGGTGGAGGAGATCTCTATCTTTCATCACGTCACTGCTTATATTTAATCGCATGGTCTTCTACTAGAATTATAATGGGCACAAATTAGCACAAAAAACGCCACCCCGATTTCCATCATCGCTTGAGTATTTTTTCACAATAATCAAGATATACATATGTTGCAATACATTTACATACTAAAACGAGCGGCGGTTGAAGTTAGTGTCCTACAAAACAAGATGTTACGCATTGATCGACCCAGCTACATGTACAGCGTCTATAGGTCGATTTCGAGTCTAAAAAGCCATTGTTGCAGGTGTTTAAAAAAAAATTGTATTCTGAACATTATTTATGAAGGTTGAATCAAATCTAGTCGAGTCGAATACTATATCATCATTTTCATTAATCTTATGGATAACAGTGTGGACGTGATTGTTTTGACCTGTTCACATATGTATCGTTGCGGAAGCTATCTGCAGTACACAATTCGGACGCCGTGTATTGCCATTAGCGGCCTAAACTACTGTTCTTTGAAGGCTGGTATGTATTTATATGTAATTTGAAGGCTGTATGTGTTTATATGTAATTTGAAGGCTGGTATGTGTTTATATGTAATTTGAAGCTTAGTCTGAATCTTTCAGTATAAACTTAACTTTATACGCTCTATTTTAATGTGAAGAAATCTTCAATGGGTGTTTTGCTGTTTAAAAGTGAAATCAGTATTCACAATACGCCATTTTGACTTCGGCCTTCATTTTACTTTCTGCAATGTGAGATAA
The DNA here is from genome assembly GCA_029931535.1 of Margaritifera margaritifera. NCBI lineage: Eukaryota > Metazoa > Mollusca > Bivalvia > Unionida > Margaritiferidae > Margaritifera > Margaritifera margaritifera. Next base: position 33,966 of record JAQPZY010000570.1, on the reverse strand, counting down.
AATCCTATCCGAGTTAGGTAAGAAAATTCGAGCCAAGGGATCAAAATGTTGTGTCAGACACTCGGCAAAACCTCGTGTCTGACGCAAAATTCTGATCCTAGGGTGGAATTTTCTTATCCCACACCAATGCATATGATGGATTCTATTAATCCGTCATCGGTGTTTTATACTGGAAAACATGATCATAGGAATGTGAGAAATCTCCATCTTTCATAACACATCTGCTCTCTGACGTTAAATGATGTCAAAGTAGCTTTTTTCCCACTGGCGCATGAACAATATGACTTGTTTGTATGACGTCATCACGTACATAACGTTACCAAAAACACCGTTTGCGCAAGTCATCTGATCCCGAGGTAAAGTTTGTTTAAAGTTGTCGACAGTGTCTTTTTTTCTCTTTTAATGCAAGATTGACCTCAGCCCCACCGCCACGCTCACACCCCAACCCCACCCTCAGTTTATCAGTTAACTATATCAATCTTGTATGTGATATAACGGTACAATTCAATCCTGCACCCATTCAGTCGCGAGTGCGACACACTATCCATGGAAGCAGAATCAGTGACGCCTGCCTTCATTAGTCGCCTTTTAATATAACATGCAGGAGGGCACATCGGACATATTCTAAATCCCTGAACCTGCAGGTGGGATTATTAACGTTAAACAATATTTCAGTATTTGTTAACGTCGAATACGATAATACGATATTATATATATATATATATATATATATATATATATATATATATATATATATATATATATATATATATATATTTATTGTTATCGAGGAAACACATGAAATGTAAATGGCCCATGGAAACATATTTTACTTATAAATAACAAAATCATATCAAGTTTACAATTGTGACGTTCAGCTTTTATGGGTATTAATGATATCGTGATTTATGCGCGGTCATATTCTCTCTCTCTCTCTCTCTCTCTCTCTCTCTCTCTCTCTCTCTCTCTCTCTCAGAACTATTAACAATTATGTTGGAATACAATACAAATGCAGCTCATCTGGCACGAAGGCCACATCAAAAACTGTCATATTTAATCATGCTTTTGGTGATATATATCCTGTTGTACTGTGTCAAAGTTCAACTGTTCCATAGGGATGTGTGCTCTTTACCACCTCAGATATCTTGGCATCATAAATCGGTTTTGTTACGTGACGCCAAAACAACACAACTACTTTCACAATACCCATTGCAATAGCAACAGCGAGTAAAACAGCAATAAATATGGAGTTTCTTGCACTGTAAGTGTAGTTCTTCGCAACACTTCCAGAAAGAGCTACAATCAGAACAATGTAGGGTGTGAATGTGTATCTGGAATAACGGTCGAGAAAGAATATATCTGTGGAATAGAATGCCACTATCTCTGCACTAAGGATGCTTAGAGCGACAGTCGAGGCGTCATTTTGGCTGATTGACGGGGATGATTTGTAGGCGATCGTATGTGCCAAATTCAAGAGAGTAGCTATCGAGGTCCACGTGGCATAGATGGCAAGACCGTTTTGAACCAGTAATCGCACAAGCCAGACGTCGTATTTCCGGTTTTCCTTGATGAGGGCAATGGCGTACTTATCCACTGAACGATACACCAGGAAGAGACAAATATAAAGTGTAAACGCCGTCAAAAATAAAACAGGAAATGCTGCGGCAATAATTTCACGGTCCCAAAGAAACAACCAGGCAATGTTCAGTCCGAGGTTAAGAAAGTACACAATGAATAAGTTAGGCGGAAGAACCTCGGGATTGAGGTAAGCCGGACCCACATCAGTCTTACGGAAAATAAGAACGACACTGTACAACAACCAGAGTGCCTGCCAAGTGTAGATGAAGCCCCAGATGCTGAATGTCCAACCGGCAGGGGTGATATTCAAATAGTACTTGTCTGATAGGTTGCCAGTGGAACTTTGAAATACACCTGAAAGAGGAAAAAATGTATATTCTAGAACAAATGCTAACAGCTCTCTCTCTCTCTCTCTCTCTCTCTCTCTCTCTCTCTCTCTCTATATATATATATATATATATATATATATATATATATATATATATATATATATATATCACACATACACACACTCTCAAAATATTATAAAGTTTCAACCTACAGTATGCTGTTTTATTTGTGGGGTGGGGTTGTTTGTTTATTTGTTTGTTGTTTGTTTTGTGTTTTTTTTTTATTATTTGAGTATGTGTGTGTTGTTTTTGTTTTGTTTTTGTTTGTTTGTTTGTTTGTTTGTTGATTGTTTTGTGGGTTTTTTATTTGTGTATGTGTGTGTTGTTTGTTGGGTTTTTTGGGGGGTTTTTTATGTTTGTTTGGGTTTTTATGGGGCGGGGTCTGCTAAAGAGAACACTCGCAAGCAGATGAGAAAAAATAGTCAAAGAACTAGACTATTTGTACTAAGAACTAGACTATTTGTACTAAGAATGACACAGAATATATTAAACCTTTAGATAAAATGCAATATCATACACGTCCAGAAATTACAATTTGTTCGCAGGATCCACACATCTCCACACTAATACTGTGGCTTATACAAAGAAAAAAAAAGCAAAAAAAAAAGAGTTTTAAAGTGTATCAGTAATATTTTGCATGCTAAGTCAGCATTTTAAGAAGAATTAAAATAAAAATTAAAACTAATAAAACTATCTGAGTTTGCGCACATCATAATATTTAACAATATGGCAGATTGTAACATTATTAATTATTCATGGATTAAAATGTGCCCTTATTTAATTACGTTCTTACCATTTTCCGTATGAATTGACTGATCGGTCAATCTTTTAAACACCTTGCAGGAAAATATAACCCCTTTTTAGTGAAAAGTCTTAGTTTGTATGGCCTTTCTTGAACAATAGGCTTAATCTAGGGTCCATTATACTAATATTTGACAACAGTTAATGTCTTAAAGGCAAGAAATAGTGCAATTCTTACTTCCAGCGTTTCCAGCGAGTCCATTTAAGACCAGCGTAAGGATGAAGATTGCCACACAGGCCAAAATTAACGCAACAAACCAAGGTTTATGGTGTCCCTCTGATGCAGGCATATCTCAGATAGTAATACTAAATTTCCTGTAAAATAAATAAATAAATAAATACATGCATGCATACACATAAATCAAATGACTCGTCAGACTCAAACGCACATAAATAGAGGTAGCATGACGTTACCATAGCGCTACAAGTATTTCAAGTGATGTGGGGACTTTAGGGACTGGCCATTTAAGTATTTTTCTTGGGGGGGGGGGGGGAGAGCTGCGGGTGGGGGTCTTCTACCGCGCCAAAGTAACTTTACAAAAATCCTGATATTCAAGTTGAAAAGAAAATCCAATCCCTAACTCCCCCAACCCGTTCCCCCCACCCCCTCTGAAAATGAAATAGTTGGTCCCTTAGTCATTACCAGGCAAAGACTAAAATGCAGGAGGAATGTGAGCCAAGCCTAACTTTGACAATTAAAAAGTATACTGCTTTTCTTGCTGTTCTTGTTGTTGTTCTTGTTTTTTTTTAATGTTTTAAAACAAATGCCACTAAAATGTGTTAACTGGAACAGTCTTTGGTGCATCTGGTAATTTCACTCGGTTTCAATGCAGTTGAAGAGTGCACCCAAATGACCTTTGCTCCCCACAGATAATTATAATGGAAGCCAAAATAACATTAGGTGTCACATTGAAGCCTGGTATTATCATTATGGAGTCACATTGAAGCCTGGTATTATCATAACACAAGGTGTCACATTGAAGCCTGGTATTATCATTATGGTGTCACATTGAAGCCTGGTATTATCATTATGGAGCGACAATTTAATTTTCCATGGTAGGTAGTTAGGGCTGAGATTTTATTGAAAAGTATTTCAGGCCACCAAATAGCTTTAAAAAATTACTCTAGCTCTGATTTGTAGAGGAAAACTAATAATAATGACAGCTCTATCCATCACAGTGTTGCACCTTGAATGTATGTCCCCCAGATCTTGACCCTTCCACCCACCCCCCACCTCGCCCCACCCCGACTCGCTTTTTCGTCAGAAAAAAAAAAATTCGAAAAATACGCTTACAATTTTTCTCTAGTGGATGTCAATCCACGTCTTTCTTGGCACGACCAATGTTCAAAGTCGCTAATGGTGATAAAAACTGTCAGATGGCAATGAACATCCATTTGTAAGCAATGTATCTAGCACTGTCACCTTGTTCACGTTTCAAACCAAACAGGACTTTTTTCACTAACACGTCCTCCATATTTGCCTGGGAGAATCTATTTTTTTTCAAATAGCAGATGTGATCTAGCTCGCCGTCTTCAATAAGCTCTGAATATCCGTAAATTTCCGTAACTTTGGAAGATATATCTCTTTCAACGCATGTATGCAAGAGTTACACCTCTTTATTTTTGTATTTTTTTTTTTTTTAAGAAATATTAAACTAGACATTGTACAAATTCCATGCAGACGACACAGGTTTTACTGAAAATGGACTGTTCTAGGAATCGGAAAAGGAGAATGAACAGTCTTGCCTGGCTGTTTGCATCGACAACTTTCGTTTGGTTTGAAACGCGAAGATGACAATGTTACGGACCACCTGACGACAGTCAGGTTAGAAATTATAAATTGATGAAATAAATGATTACGTTTTGTGCACTTTTTATATCCTTTTTATTTTTCGTTCTCAAAATCGCCTTGTGTGTGTAGGGGGGGGGGGGAGGGGTACAAACTACTGGGAGTGTATGAATACTATAGTGCATTATGTTCTACAATTTTCATTGTCCATTTAAAATGTTGTGTTCCCCACTTCCACCCCCACCGGCAATATGAATAGTGTCCCCTGCCCTAAAAATCCCAGGTGCAACACTGCGTCATATTGGTTGAATACAAAATATCTTGAAATATTTATATCACCGTTGGAGAGAAAATACCAGTCTTCCCCCACCCACCACCCACCCCGAAAATTAAGTGGTCAGTTTTTTATGATTAAAAACTTTACTCACCTTTGGCCACAGAAGAATCCGATGTGTTGATAACTATAAATATTTCTGTATTCCGACTGGTTAGTTAGTAACGTCAAATCGCACAACAGTGACGTCATACTCATAACAACCCCCTCCCCCCTCCTCCGTCCGAGCTACAGTGATTGGCAATATCACAGTTGTCACTGAAGTTTCAAACGTGCCAAATCCCTATGTACAGTGGCTTTCTTAAGGGTACGTTTTCCGGTGTTTGGAAAGTCTATCTGCACTTGTCTTAGTCGGATAAACCAGTATCAACACAGGTTTGGTGGGCTGAATAGTCCGATAAATCGGTATCAATACAGGTTTGGTGGGCTGATTAGTCCGATAAATCAGTATCAACACAGGTTTGGTGGGCTGATTTATCGGACTACGATGTTTGAAAAGTCTGTCTGCGCTTGTATCTGAATAAGAGCATTTTCTGTGATAAATAGTATTTCTTTCCTTCTATCTGTACACGCTTTCTTATTTATGTGATAAATTGTATTTCTTTCCTTCTCTCTGTAAACGCTTTCTTATTTCTGAAGACAATATTACCAATATCGTTGCAGATTCTACAGCTAGAAATATCTCACACGATATGAATACACCAGAAAAAAAGGTATAATTAAGAAAATGTTCAAGATGAGAGCGCTGACTTCTGAGTCAAACAGGGGCCATGGTCAAATTTTGATGAGGAAAAGTGAAATTTAAACTACAAGAAATTTTCATGAAATTATGATCTATACCAAATTTAGTTTCATTTCATGCAGTCCTTCAAAAGTTATCGAAGGCATTGATGAATTTATATATATAAAGGCATTGATGAATTTACACATTTAAAGGCATTGATGAATTTACACATTTAAAGGCATTGATGAATTTATACATTTAAAGGCATTGGTGAATTTATACATTTAAAGGCATTGATGAATTTATACATGTAAAGGCATTGATGAATTTATACATTTAAAGGCGTTGATGAATTTACACATTAAAATGCATTTAAGGCATTGATGAATTCATACATTTAAAGCCATTGATAAATGTATACATTTAAAGGCATTGACGAATTACACATTTAAAGGGATTGACGAATTTACACATTTAAAGGCATTGATAAATGTATACATTTAAAGGTATTGATGAATGTACACATTTAAAGGCATTGATAGATGTATACATTTAAAGGCATTGGTGAATTTACACATTTAAAGGCATTGATAAATGTATACATTTAAAGGCGTTGATGAATTTACACATTTAAAGGCATTGATAAATTTATACATTTAAAGGCATTGATAAATGTACACATTTAAAGGCATTGATGAATTTACACATTTAAAGGCATTGATGAATTTACACATTTAAAGGAGAATCTAACTGTTACACATATCCAGTAAGGATTTAAGTCACTATATCAAACGTACTGCAAAAAAAGCTAGCCAGATAAATAATTAGGTCGGTAGGTAGGTCAGATCTGTACAGACAAAATGATAGACAAACAGCAACGCACATACCTGGCTAGAAGAGATTATATAATGTCCATTGCAGCAGATATAGCAGGTTTTCGTGATGATTTTTTTCAGCCGTAATGAAGGGAGACAACGCTTTTATATGTGTGTTCGCCACGCCTTTATGGTTATAAAACAGCAGTCACGTGCATCTTAGAAGACTTAAACTTACCTAATTCCACTTCACATGATATATTGCGACCCAGTCTGATATGAAAGAAACCCCCAGAACGTTTCAATTATAAACCTCCAACCCGTGGTAAACGAGATAAAAGGCGCCAGTAAATATTTACCTCCTTTCTTGTGCGTATTTAAAGGCCGGGGTCAGATAAGTTAGAAACCGAAGTGAATGGTGACCCAAATGAGGGCAAAAGATACATCATTTCATAACATTTGTGACCTAGAGTTCAATGACATTTCAAGCTCCTATCGCATTAACGCTCGTAGCTCAGTAAATGTTTACGGACTGACCATTGATACAGCATTTTACAACATTTGTGACCTAGAGTTCAGTGACATTTCAAACTCCTATCGCATTAACGCTCGTAGCTCAGTAAATGTTTACGGACTGACCATTGAATTTTCCGAACGGGGCGGGAGGGGGTGGGGGGGTGGGTGGGTGGGGTATAATTCAAAATATTTTTTGGTCAACTAATCCAATGGGTATAATTAGCTCTTTCTTCTACAAATCAGAAGAAGACAATTTTTTTAAAGCTATTTGGGGGCCGGGTGGTTTTTTTTCTTTTAAAAATATTGCCCCCCCCCCCCCCCCCCCCTTCGGAATATTAAACGGTTGGTCAGTTATGTGTTCATGGGGAGGGTAAAACAAGGAATGTTATCTCCACACTTTTGTTTGGAAAACAGTCGTCGGGAAAAAATATTCAGATGCATTTGTATATTTGTCTAAAAGGGTCCAAACATTTAATATGGGATGGGGTTGGGGGACCTGGGATTCTTTTGAAACAAATTTCTGGCCCTCAAACAGCTTTAAAAAATAGTCTTGTTCTGATTTGTAGAAAGAAAAGAAATAATTATAAACAGTATATTAGTTGTTAAAAGGTTATCTTTAGATAAATAAAAATATTAAAAATCCTGGTTCAAAAGACAACTCCCCCCCCCCCGCCACCTTGACCCCACCCACCCCGAAAATTAAAAGGCTCTTCCCAAACCGCCAATTTGAAGTATGCTGAACTTTGAAGAATAGATGTGCAATTGTTAACCATTTGAGAGAGATGTATTCTTTTTTGGCGTCCTCGTCTGAGATCTATGGAAGTTTGGTTCTGTGGGCTATGCACGGTGGCCAGCATATTAGGTGTAGGAACAATTCGGGAAAACCCTGGGAAGAACCACCTACCCACGGGAATGTCAAATGTACGAAAATTTCTATTACAGTCTTGAAAACCTGTCTTAGGCAACCACCAGTTAGATGTGTCCTTCTAAAACAGATGGCTGCTAAGCAAGGTTCATTTCCTCTATAATTCAACAAGAGGAACCTAGAAAATCTGACTATTTAAGACATTGGGCTGCTTAATAGAGGGAACCTTTCAGTCTGGTTTAACTGTAAAATAACGTTTTTAAGTTTCTTTTGGACAGAAATCTATATGCACTCATATAGACAACAGGAAAATGGATAACCAACGGATTTCAGGTTAAGATTTCTAGGTCAGAATTGTTGGGGTCCGCATCTAAAATTATAGTTTTTAAAGCACAATATGCGAACCTTTGAGGTTTTCCCAACTTTCCTTGTTTTTTTTTACTCTTTCACTATCTTTGTTAACTCTGCCGCCTCCTTTATTATTGTAAAGTATTTGTCCAATTCATTTTTGCAAGTTTACAAATTTGCTTTTATTTGGCATCTATAACCATTATTGTGCTGAGGTGCAGGTAAACGCTAATGGATTCATATATATATATATATATATATATATATATATATATATATATATATATTCATATATATATATATATATATATATATATATATATATATATATATATATATATATATATATATATATTAAAATCAACTAAAAAATGACCTGATGTGCTTCATCACCCACCCACCCCACCCCTATCTCCCCCTAGCATATACATTATCATATGAATGAAAGAAAAAGAAAAGAAAAATTAGACCATTTGCTATGGTAGCAAATAGAAGCCTCTCCCTTCCTCTATAAAATTGTGTGATGCCTTAGTCTTTCGAAGAGAGAGGGTGAGCTGAGAACAGTTGTTGTTGACATGGGCTATTTGCGCTGAAGACCCACATTATAGAATATTTATGTGATTGTGATACTTTTAATAATATGAAATACAATAACACATGAGATTAACATGTGTATGATCTCATGCCAGATTGAAAAGACTGGGTTGACGTCACAATGGACGGGGGGGGGGGGGGGGACGGTTATATAACCATGGGTGTGTGTGAAACTTAAATTGTAGTACATATGTACTCCAAGATCACTCGAGCTTAGTACAAGAGATGTTATTTGGGTGCGCTTGCAACATGTGAGCTTGTACAAAAATTGATATTCAAGAATGGCTTCATTTGACCTGGGACCATGCGTAATGATGATCCCAGATTTTACTATGTTTTGCATATGTATATAGATTTGCTTATTTAAATGAAAAAAAAGCACACACAAGTCAAAATGGGAGAAAAACATATGTAATACAAGCAGTGTGTGTGTGTGTGTGTGTGTGTGTGTGATAGATAGGGGGAGACTGTGATACAGGTTACAGATGATTTGATACTGCAGCAAGCAAACTACGGAAGAGGGATGAAAGAGAAACACGAAAAAAGAATCTAGAGACAAATATGGTACGCGACTCTCTTTCTTAGTGCAAGTGCTCTTAAAGTATTACACAAGCAAACGAAAGGTTACAAAGTGGGGTTATCGTGCCTAAAAAGCAAATCCGTATTTACAGTTCACAGCGTGCCATACAAAAGGCTACAAAGTGGGTTATCGTTCCTAAAAGGTAAATCCATATTTACAGCTTACAGCGTGGAATAATTGTATATTTTGGCCCAGTAAGCACCGTGTTGTCAGGCATGCGTGACTTCAGGAGAAAAAATGACGAGGCTAAATATAGTCCATGTACCGTGCACATCGAGTCCGTCACTGTAAAATACGAATGGTTTATATTGCACATAGTCTTATGAATACAGTATGAAAATATAATATTTGAAGAAGAAAATCTAAATAAAGTAAAACCCTTTAAGGAGAAACAACTCTACATAGTGACATAGTGGATCTCGCTCTCTCTCTCTCTCTCTCTCTCTCTCTCTCTCTCTCTCTCTCTCTCTCTCCAATCCACTTGTGTAAGGGGTACGACAACACAAAATGAAAAATCCAACATTTCTAGCGAAGCGTAATATGAGGGTCGTGCACCAAAATAATAATGTAACTTTTTTGGGGGGTCACATAAATAAAATGTCACAAAGCTACAGTGTATTGACTTAATTGATGGAATGTGTTTGGCCATTTCAATTGTCCTGGATATGCCAAATGATAACGTACACATTGTCGGACACAGAGTATGAGTGTTTGTGGCACACTTCGCACTCAGGTATGTTGATACTTTCAAATTCACAATGAAATACATCGGGAACATTTGCATTCGCGTTGATAGAGTTTGAATTTTATAACTGAGTCTTCATCGGGTATTATGTCTTTTGAATTTTGCAACTGAGTCTTCTTCAGGTATTATGTCTATTGAATTTTACAACTGAGTCTTCTTTAGGTATTATGTCTATTGAATTTTACAACTGAGTCTTCTTCAGGTATTATGTCTATTGAATTTTACAACTGAGTCTTCTTTAGGTATTATGTCTATTGAATTTTACAAATGAGTCTTCTTCAGGTATTATGTCTATTGAATTTTACAACTGAGTCTTCTTCACGTATTATGTCTATTGAATTATCTACAGTATCAGGATACTATTTTAAAATTTAAGTCGTTTTATATTTATCTAGTAATAAATATAAAAGGTTTAACTAATATTCATTGGCTTGCATTATATCTCATCATTTTGTTTCTTCTAACTTGGGTCTTTCAAACATTGGAATTAAAGTCATGGATAACATGTCTCTGATTGCTTTAATGTTTTTCTCTACACATTTTTCACATCTCTTTTTACTCATTTTACGTGTATACTTCCTTACATTATTTTTTATATCAACTGGCCCACCACCTACTGCAATTTTGTCTGTTTTTTTCTTTCTTTTTTTTCTTTCTTTCTTTTCTTTTTCATTATCTCAGTTGAAGTTGTTTCGTCGTCTTTGTCGTAGTTATTTCTAGATAAGTTTCGTTGTTCCTCAACAACATAAACTGACCTAACATCTGATTTAGTTTCTTTTATCCATTGTTCAGGTATCGAAAATCAAAACTGAGACGGTGTACGTAATTCCTTCATTATGTTGTAATATGTGTTCCTATTCACCCCTGCATTTTAAAAGTTCTAAGTATGTTCCTGTTCTTCTTTATCTCGGCAAAAACGTTCAAAATTAACGAAATTTGCAGTCTGTCGTTAAATCCTTAACATTTTTGATTAAAATAATTCCATTAAAGCACAACTCCTTCATAAAAAAACCCACTTGTTTCCTAATCCATTATTTACATTGTCAACGAGATATCTTTTGGCAAACTAAGTTGACAAATCCACCTTCTTCATCGTAATGATGCAAATTTCATGATTGCATGACCTACGCAAGTTAGTTTGTTGGTAATTTTCCCGATACCTGAATAAACAGTCTAGATACGTCTCAGATTTTAAATTCTGTTTAATTACATACTTGTTGATACCCTTGCATATATTCTCGTCGTAATCAGTACTAAATTAATATAGTATTGATCTTAACCCAAAATACTCTCAAATTGGTGTGCCGTTTATTTCCTCTTTGAATGCCTCTACTACTTTATTGCTTACTTGTTGAATGCCTCTACTACTTTCTTGCTTACGTGTTGAATACCGAATACATTGTCCTTTTTTAGGTCGCTGAAGTCATACAAATTGATATTGGTTTTTTTTTTTGTTGTCATTATACAAAAATTGCTTCCTTTAACTTTGACATATAGTAAGTCTATATCGGTAAGAAGTAGCTTCGTCTCATCATTGTATTTATTTTTCATCTTGTAGTAAAAACCATTCATTTGAACAGCTCTGGTACAGTAAAACCATCTTAGATGAGTTTTGTTAATTTGAATTTTTTTTTGTTCTTCTTTTTTTTTTTTTTTATTCGGGGAAGGGGGTAATGCTTATCTCTTTATTTCACTACCAATTACAATTTTCATTGCTCGCCCTTCTAAAATATTCATCATCTAGGTTCACGATGCATGATTTAGTTTTGACTTGTCATATTCACCGTGTCTCTCATCGTTCCCTCTTCATCATTATAATATTCACAATTTGATTTAATATATGTATGTGATATCGTACTAATCTCTCATCGTGTTCCACTCTCGAACGTTAGAAGCATATCGTAATCACTCATCAATTCCAAGTCAGCACCTGATATTTTAGTCATGGTCTAGTGTTCACTGCAACAGTGAACACTTCAACTATGTCAGACACCATCAGTGTGTCTTTTTGACGCGATAGACAAGGATTTCACTCAGATTAGTCAGGTTACAATGTGCCATAACATGCATAACGTATTGATAATCATCGTGGCAATATTTGAGTTGGAAAGCGACTGGTGCAATTTTTCTGTAGGTGGAATAATTATATCATTGAACCTATCAAAATTATTGAAGCATTCATAGGGATAGATATATTTCCTTAAAAATTTAGGTTGCATCGGTTCAAAACCATCTTATCCTTCCATTTAAATTATCATTTAGTTGTTCAAGGGATTGACCCATGAACCGATAGCTGTCTACAAACCTGACTGTCTTTTAACAGTTATTTCTTTTCCTTCTTTCATGAGCATATCCTGTTCAAAATCATTGCTAAATATGCTTCTCATCGTGGTTCAATATAATCATTGCCTCTTGATCAGGATCACGTTTCACTACCTTTTTGATAAATATATGTGAACCATTTCCAGACAAGTTTTGAATGAAATGTGTGTTGATTTTTTTTTTTTACTTTCTAAATTTAAGTTTGATTCGTTACGTGCAGGACCTTCATAGTAACCATTTAAGTGGATATGATCCCTGACTTTAAAACTTGCTATTTCTCTCTCACGTATGTGACAAATGTTTGCTGAGTAAAATGTTTTACTGATTAAATAACTTGGGTTTTGCACTTTTAGGTTTTATTTCTTGATGTGCAAGTTTTGCTATATTATCTAATTCATGATAAAGTACTTGTAATATGTAAACTGTTACCTTCAGGCCCTATTATAACCTTTCTAAGTGAAAAGTTTTTACATTTTTAAACAGGTATCATGCCGCAGCAGTGTCTTTATTGTACAAACTCTACAAGGATGTGTGGAATTTAACGGGTCATGTGACAAAAATGCATACTAACAATGTAGATGGCCTTAACTCACTCAAAAGCAACAACTAGAGACGGAAAATGTAACTGAGGGAATTTTGCCAAAGCAGATAAACTAATAACAACTGAAGAAGCGTACACTTTTTATCGACTTAAAACTTCAATGAGAAAGATTAGAAACTTTGTTTATCAAGCTAAAATAAAATGGAAGAAGAAAGTTTCAAATAGTTAATTACTTTGCAAGATAAAGACGGCAAACAGTTATAAGAAATGGGGGAAAATATACTTTTTAATTTCATTCTCGCTTGCTTTAGTAGTGGAATATCAAGAATCTAATTGTTCATTTTGATTTATTTCATTAAAATATTTCAATATATATGAATTATTTTGTATGTGTGCTGTAGGTATAGAGATAAAAAAGGATACCATAAGTGTTTGAATTTCTTTGTATGGAACAATAGCAAGAACGAAACTATATCTGATAGCAGATGATAGACAATAAGAATACAGTGAATACATTAATCAACATTTCTGTCAATCATTTTACCATTCAGATTCATAGTCTGCTGGCCTGTTAGTCCAAACAGGTGTACGTTAGGCTAAGGTGTCTCTGGCGGCACGGAAGAAAACCATATTGACTCCTGAACAAATTTTAGATTGTGCCTTGAATATCTGAAAATTCTCTCTTTCCTTAACTTTTATTTATCGAGGAAAAGCTGACCAAAGTTTCACCCCTATCCTACGATAGCCTTACTGTGTGCTAAAAATAAAAACTACATCCGGCTGGTTTGTCTTATTTATTCCATTTTCCGATAGGTTTTACTACGGTGACGTTATTAACCAGCTTGAAACTATATACTATTCAATATTTTAATTTTGTTTATATGTTTCTGTATTTTATTCTTACATTTTAAGTAGATCAAGCACTTTTTAATATTGTTTGCTTTATAGCTTTGAGAAATATTCCTGTCTTACTCAGAACAACCCCAATATAAACGTATTCATTAACCTCTACTAGTACCGTACCTTTATAGGTAAAGTTACACTTTTTCTTATAATCTTTACCGAAAATAGGCACTTTGTTTTGTTCACATTCACTTTTAATTTCGAATCGTCGCAATAATTACTACAATGATTGATCAGAGATTGGATATCTTCGGGGTTTCTGCGAAGAGAGCTATATCGTCTGCGTAAAGAAGTAAAATATTCTGAAATATTGAGTGATTTCATCATCTGCTATTTTTAGTTTGATGCCATTGTAGTGTTTCGATTTGGGGTATTTTTCAAGGTCATTAAGATTGATAACAAACAATAATGGTGATAGGTTTTCACCCTGGCGAACTCCTTTCATGCAGGAAAAACAATAGAAACATTGCCATTGGCATTTATACTTGATTTTGTGTCTTTATACATATTATGTATTCCATTAAAGAGTTTCCATGAAATACCGCTTTTTAAGACTTTTTCCATAATCCTATTCTCCATATATTATCAAAAGCTTTTTGAAAATCAACAAATAGACAATATAATTTCTTTTTTGACAATTTCGTATATTCTATGAGATTATGTATTGGAAAGGCATGGTCAGTGGTAGAAGAACCTGATCTAAATCCAGCCTGAGATTCATTTTAAAATGATATATCAGAGTAATAATCATTTAATCTATTGTTGATGATTGAGGTAAAAAGCTTTCCTAAGCAGCTAAGTAATGTTATAGGTCTATAATTACCTGGTTACTTATGGTCTCCTTTTTTATATTGGTTTTATTTCTCCGATGGTCAATTCATATGGAATTATTCCTGTGTTGAGTATTAAATTGAAAAATGAAACATATATTTCCATACAAATAGATTCAGTACATTTAAGGTATTCATTACATACTCAATTAACCATGTGTTTTGTTCTTGTTAAGATTTGACAGTGCTTTCTGAATTTCATATTCAGTAACTTGATTATCATTAGAAATTGGAATATTAGTAACCTCAGTTAAGTTAAGCTCATCAGTTCTGTCTATATCATCCGAGTCTAGATCCTTAAAATATTAATACAAATCATTTATATCAGCTTGTATGTCCTGGTCAGCCTTATCTACAGAATTAATGAGATTCCAAAATCCTTTCGGGTTTTAAAAACTCATGTGTCTTATTTTGTTTTACATAGTCCTTTTAAATTGGCTTCGGTAATATCGAAGAGTGCATTTATAATTTGTATATTCTCTTTTCATATGATTGAAGTTTTATTCGTTTTTATGCAAAGAAAATATTTTTCTTGATATGTGGTACTTCTTTCTGACCAATGTACATTCAGTTTTAAAGCAAGGTTGACTATTTTTTCTTCCTTTTGGGGAAGCTCTTTATTGGGACCCCCCCCCCCACACACACACACACACACAAACACACAAGCTCTCAGCAAAAAGATTTATAATATTTTCTGTGACTTGATTTATTTCAATTTTAGTTACTTGATATATTTCAGAAATGATTTTGATCTGTGTCAAAATGTCTTGAATTTTTGTAATTTTAATATTATCGATACAAATTTGTTTATTTTCATTATTCCATCTTTTTTTCTTATATTTGCCTTTGGAGTCTATATTTTCTCTAAATGTAGTGCTTATACTAAATGTCAGAGAAGAAGGAATATCTGATAATAAAGGAGAGAAATCTAAAATACGAAATATGGATACTAAAATACGAAATTTGGATACTAAAATAAGTGCACCGGGAGTAGCAATCAAGTAGTGGGCAAGTCAACGCCAGAAGGGATATGGTGTATTGTAAAAATGACAACGACGGTGCATAAAAATGTACAGCTTAAAATGGAGATTGTAGCCCCCGTCGTAAATTATATTATGTACCCTCCGTCGTTGACAATTTAAGCGATTTGGTATGCTGGGTGTGGTTACAAAGAAATTCGTTCATACACTATGCCGACAACTTTCCTACTCTTCTTTATTCCGTATACGTGTTGTCATTTTACATATTGAGATGAGAATAAAAAAGATAATCGGCCTAGTTTGGTTTATTTCTGTCATAATTATGTGAAACTTTCCTACTCTTCTTTATTCAGTATACGTGTTGTCATTTTACATATTGAGATGAGAATAAAAAAGATAATCGGCCTAGTTTGGTTTATTTCTGTCATAATTATGTGAAACTTTCCTACTCTTCTTTATTCAGTATACGTGTTGTCATTTTACATATTGAGATGACAATAAAAAAGATAATCGGCCTAGTTTGGTTTATTTCTGTCATAATTATGTAAAACTTTCCTACTCTTCTTTATTCAGTATACGTGTTGTCATTTTACATATTGAGATGAGAATAAAAAAGATAATCGGCCTAGTTTGGTTTATTTCTGTCATAATTATGTGAAACTTTCCTACTCTTCTTTATTCAGTATACGTGTTGTCATTTTACATATTGAGATGAGAATAAAAAAGATAATCGGCCTAGTTTGGTTTATTTCTGTCATAATTATGTGAAACTTTCCTACTCTTCTTTATTCAGTATACGTGTTGTCATTTTACATATTGAGATGAGAATAAAAAAGATAATCGGCCTAGTTTGGTTTATTTCTGTCCTAATTATGTGAAACTTATTGATTGCTCCGTACGTAACTACGGGTGTACTGAAAAACACTGCAAGCTGTACACGTGAATACGTTTTTTCAGAACCTCGAACGGATCCCCGATCTACTATTCGATTTTTATTTTTTTATTTTTTGTTAATCATCAATAATTTATCGCGAAGCTGTTGGCAGTGCAACCCATACTTTACGGCAGCTCAGTTTGAAAACCTTTCTAAATTTTTTTTCCCAGGAGACATATTGAACAATTTTCTAGTAAAAATTCTCGTCCTAGCGAGAATAATTTGTTTTATAAAAATTCAAATATGGTGAACACACAGCTTTTGTACATGGTGTCCTTTTGATTGTAGAAATAATAAGAACTTTCTGTTGAATTTTTATGAAATTAACTTATACAGGCGTTATTATTTTTTTTTATCGGAAACTATAATTCCTGCTTGAAAACAAATTTTACAAACCTTTAAATATGAAGGGTGTTGTCAAGTATAATGACCGCCATAAGAGATCGTATCCGTAATTAGAATCAGTCCATTTTGTGAAATGAGTATGGTATATGAAGATTTTCTATGGATTCCGGCACAGAAATGGCGGCCAATTTAGAAAGCTGCAGGGGTTATTCCAGTACGTGACGAGACCAATAGCCCGTCATAGCGCGTGCATTCAATCGGAACACCATTTGCAGTCCAATATGAATGCGATCCGTCATCGTTGTTTTTCACATAGACTATGAAAAAACGCGCTGAAGTCATTCCACGCCTAGCTTTTCCAGGTCATTAATTTGCGAATAGATTTAATAACTAACGTTATTCCTGTATGCTGTGTTTATTACAACAGAAAAAAAAGAAAAGAAAAGTTTCTCATATCCATAAGTATCGCGGAAAAACGCCGGTGTTATAGCCCAGATTAACCCCTGACCAAACTATACCTAGCTAAAATCTGGCCTAGGACAGAATAAATCCTATGGTGTAGTCTGGCCGAAACTAAATTATATCCCCAGGCATTTTATGGCATAGCCCAGACTCTTCTCCACTTGCCAAGGTTATACCCCGCCGTCGTTGTCTCTCATAAATGATATCTTCTATTTTATATTTCTAATCATGTTAGTTTCTCTCTTTTTATCAGGATGGATATGGCCTCTCCCATCATAATTGTTTCCTGTAAATATGGTTTCTTGCATTTTATTTTTATAATAATAAGCACATTCCTTCTTACATGGGTTTTCCTTTTTGTATAAGTATGGCTTCATTCATAGTAATGTCTATATATCTTGAGAATGTGTCCAACCACTTTGACGTAGTTGTGTCCAACCACTTTGACGTAGTTGTCAGAGTTTGAAAGTTATAGAGATTCATGAAACGTACTTGGTGTCAAGATCGTGCAGCACGTGACAAAGACATCAGTGGGAAGCTTGAAGAATCTAAACCAGACTGTGTCAGATCATATGGAAAGATGCTCCATGGACAACTTTGCGATCTAAGCCAGACTGTGTCAGATCATATGGAAAGATGCCTCATGGACCACTCTCCGGTATGGGCTACTAATGATTAGCTGAAATCATGGCCACAGCCTCTAATGTTAGACATTGATGTTGTCGTACACTCCAAAGTGCAAGATTCTATGGACTGTATTGTATACCCAGCTTCATTCGCATACCAGCAAACCAACGACGTGGCTATATAACACCAGAATGTGTCCAGCGCTTTAACGTAGTTATCATTGTTCAGTAGTTTTAGATATTAAGGAATGTTTTTTTGTGTAGCTTTCTGTCTTACCACATTGTCTATATTACATGATGTAACCGCACAACATAGCTCATTGTAAAATTGTGCCTGTATTCCAGAAATAATTTTAGATGATGTATATATTGTTTTTGTTGGCATGTATTGAAAATAAACCTATAGAAAACCATTCATTGAGTGTTTACTTTTTTATATGCTTTACATGCTTTACATGCAGCACTATTCATCTAGGCATAGGAGGGGGTGGAAGTATAATGCAATCTGGGGTTGGGGCGGGGATGGACTAGCCCAAACTATACCCTGAGTATAATCTGGCCTAACCTAGATTAGACTATAACATGTTTGGTGCTGGGGAGGTGGGGGGGGGGGGGGGGGGTGGGGGGGGTGGGGGGGGGGGGTAGAGTTTGGGCTGTTACTCCTGTATTAGCTAATTTAACACCAACCAAACGAGTATTCTAAATGTTGTATCGATGTTGTATTCGGGATTTTTTTTTTTTTATAGCAAAAATGTTTTTAAACCGTAAAGGCGATGCTAATGGTTTTCCTCACAACTACAGGTAAATTATACTATACTCACCTATCTTTCAGGGCAAAAGTGAGGTGCCAACTGAGTAAGATATGCCGATGTCATTTAGCGATATAAGAAGTCCAATGGTCACAGCAAGAATAAGAATTATCCCGCAAGTTTGATTTTATACGTGTGAAAATTTGAACTGTAGTTTGAACTTGTAAATTTATAGCGTGCTATTTTTAGACTTCCCTGGTGACGTAAACAAAACATGGCATCAAACAGAAAGGAATTAACAGATGGTCAGATGCAGGTGGTAATTCAGTTAGTCGAAACAGATTTTAGTGGTAAAAACATTTATCTGAATTGACTTAAACATTCTGTATCAATTCATAAATTACGAAAAGGTCTCACAAAAGGGGTCCATAGAAATCGACAAATAACTAAAAATCATGAGTACAAGGGATGATCAAGTACTTTCTTGTCTTATTCATCTCAACTTTTGACAATGGTAGAGAAATCTTTACACAACTTGGCCATAGATTTCAATAGTGTGTCAGTGTTCATGTTTTTGAAAGCATTGTCAACAGAAAATTAAAGAGTTTAGGATTGAGCAGATGTACTGTAAGGAAGCAAACTACGAATTTTAGCACAATCTTGCATCACGTATTTTATGGTCTAAAGTTGCAACAGGGGATGATTTTTTCAGAATTATAGAATATACAAAAATGGAATGTTTTCTGCATAATTTCAGTGTGCAGATTTCAAAAATGAACCCATCTTTATGATATCTTTTCAAATAAATTCACAGGAAGCATTCAAACACATGTACCGTTCACCATTTTTAATATTGGTCTTTGGCACATTTTTCAAATTCTTGACCTCATGTTATTTCAAGCTGAAATGTGCATATTTCTTACATATGTTTATATAGAAATGTTTTGTGAACATTCAGCTTTAAGAATAAATTGACTTTTTATATGTTCCAGGTAATTCAGAAGACCCCCTGTGCCTTTTTATCAAGCACCCCCCTAACGTTTTTGCATGAAATACTATATTTTTCAGTCATACACAAGTTGAAATTATATGTTGCTGTTAAAATGGAACCTTTTCTGCATAATTTGAGTGTGCAGAATTCAAAAATAAACCCATCTTTATGATATCTTTTCAAATAAATTCACAGGAAGCATTCAAACACATGAGCCGTCCGCCATTGTTAATATTGGTCGTTGGTCACTTTTTGCAAATTCTCGACATCATGTTATTTCATGCTGAAAGTTGCATATTTCTTACATATGGTTATATATAAATGTTTTGTGAACATTAAGCTTCATGAATAAATTCACTTTTTCTATGTTCCAGGTACTTCTGAAGCCTTTCAGTTCCTTTTTATCACGCCCACCCCCCACCCCCAACATTTTTGCATTTTAAATTGTATGTTACTCTTAAAAGCAATAGTGCAAATGCATTACAGTGTTCTTGTACAAATATTCATTGATCTGAAATCACAATTTAGTAAATACCAATTGCCATTTTAGAATTTAGTTATGATAAGATATTTTTGGTCAGTTTTCATATCTGTTAAAATAAAATCAATGACAAAAAAAAAAACATAAAAATAACTTACTTTGAATACTTCCACAATTCTACTTCTGGCACTGATTTGATTCTCAAGAAATAGTTATCATTGTGTTTTTGTTTAAATAGAGGAATACTACAGATCTATTTTCTGTTCTTTATGATGACAATATTCTTATTGATATTCACAAAAATGATATGAAATGAATTTGTTTTCATTTTTCAAAATACTGAAAATAAGTTTAACTTTAATCTCTTTTTCACCCCTACTAAACATGAACATTTTAATTTGAATACCAGTGTCTCTAGATAAGAATCCTACCTAGAGCAGATGACCTGACATTGATAATATCTAAGTGATCACAATCACATACATATTTTCAATATCATTATCAGTATCACCCGTCAAGTCTCTAATCTCGAAATTACATTACAGAACAAAAGTT
Organism: Margaritifera margaritifera; assembly: GCA_029931535.1. Taxonomy (NCBI): domain Eukaryota; kingdom Metazoa; phylum Mollusca; class Bivalvia; order Unionida; family Margaritiferidae; genus Margaritifera; species Margaritifera margaritifera. The sequence continues at coordinate 13,169 of JAQPZY010000570.1, read as the reverse complement.
GTACCAAAATGCTGTAATAAATTTGGTATAATGAATGACAAATACGTTTGTATAATCTGATTCCTTGGTATAAACATCTACCCTTTCATAAAATCAAGTTTTCGTGAGTTTTTTAACCCAATTTATGTCGTGTTGTTGTCATTGTTTCCATTTAATACGTACCCATGTGCCGGGAAGAGTTACCGTTCTTGCTGGCACAGGTGACCTTTAAAAAGACGTAATTCGTGGTTTTTCCGCAAATATTCGCACATGTTTTACCATTATTCTCGTAAAAAGAACTCCAAAGTATTTAAAAAGTAGGCGTAGGTGAGCGTATATGTTGGTTTATTTACTTTTTCTGCGTTTTGAAAATTCGGTGTTCGTTTATTTTCGCCGAATATGTTGTACAAAAGGCCCAATGTCATATACGCTAAATATAGACAGTTGACCTTTCAACCATGAATACATTCGGATATAATAATGTCGGCTTTTTACATACAAAAGCGGAGAAAGTACCAGGTGTAATGAGGTTGACATTTTGAGAAAATGTTAATCTTGATCGCCAGTGCCCTCTAGCGGCGGCGCCTGTTTCTATCTAAAGACAATGACGTTAGTTTTCTTCCCATGACGTCATCGTAAGTGACTAGTCACTTTTGACCCAGAACTGTACATGCATACACATGGCCGCTATCTGTTTTCAATTCATACAGAATTTCAGCATACTTTCGTAACACAATTATGCCTATTTTGACATAAAGTTTTCTTGCAATAACTGAACGCAGAATATTGTCAAATCTCAATTCGAATACGATATATCGTGAGGTTCCATATGAATATAACACTATCTGACATCGTATGGTGTATTCTCTTCGCCGAGTCCATCTTGTTTTATATGTTTGTATTTTAAGATACCTCTGGATTTTTTTTAATTTAACTTTTTTTCCTTTCCGGCTTGAGAAGCCAGCTATAAGTAGATCAGATATGTTAAGAGTATGTTTTCTATTATTTGATTATATACATTTTAGTAAGTGGTTGTGTGTTTAATGTGTTGGACTTGTAACCAGAAGGGTGCGGGTTCGATTCCCATCATCGGATCAGCTATGATTCGCTATCGTGGTGTGTCCATGGGCACGGCATATTACTCTACTATCCCTCGGCACGACATAATTCTAAAGTGTTGATGTGCCGTAATACACGCAAACAAACCCGAACCAAAAATCAGCACACATTGCATACCTTAGTAATACAGCGTCGAAGAGAATGTAAAAGTAAAAAACAGAGTGGCATGAGAGCAACTGTGGTTTTTCAACGCCAGCAAAGAATCAAACTGAAAGGGATAATAAAAGAAAAAATACCTCAGACGAACATAAGCCACGTGTTTTCAACGTGTTTGAAGTGTAATTTAACTGTATTCCGCCTGTAGTGACGCTATATGGGACACACTCCAGAAATACTCCCTATCGTAAATCACCTGTGATCTTTTGTAAACAGTGTTTACTCATTCGGTTTATGGGTCAGCTCACGTGTCACTTCACGTTGTCGGCTGGTTATGAAAGCCACATTTCTCGATATTTTCATTCGTATATTTCTTAAGGATCATCGAGGCTCAAGACATCGATTAGCCCGTACACAAGTAGTCAAATAAGGTAGGTAAAATAAGGTAGGAGATATACGTAATACAAGCACAATTTTAATGCTGTTTTCTGCAATTGTTTCCTTTATCATGGTGTATATATACACTTAGCTACATACATGTAGTAGCACACTAGGCCACAGTTGTGGTCAAATCATTGTGTAGATCTAAGTATATCTATATTTACCAGACACATCAGCTACGTCTCTAATTTTTAAATTGCTGTCGTGCAAGGTTATTTTTTGGGAAAAAAAAAGATAATTTATCGCGTAGGGTACGTTTTCATGACGATGTTTGCGTGTTAGCTTAAGAACAGATTTTGTACAAGTGAGTGAATCTTCCAATTAGTTTTAACCTCGTCGTTGTTTCATACTCGGTTAAGGTGGGGCTATGAACAGTTTCTAAGTTATGTCCCCAGGGCAAGTCCCTAATGGGTAGTGAAAAAGCCAGGGGCCAATGCTAGTTGCATAAATAACATATATAGTTTGGCCTTTTAATGCGAGAACTTGTATATGTGGTTTTAGGGTGGGGGTCTCAGTCGTTTCCGCGTTATGACTCATGGGGCGGGGGCCCAAGGATTGGTTTGTGGGGTGGGGTGGGGTAAGGACAGACCCATGAATCGGTGCTGACTGCATCAATTAAATCCCCTTGTAACGCCAATTAAGCGTATATATATATATATATATATATATATATATATATATATATATATGTATAGTATGTACTCTGTATCATTGATATACCACTAGATGTATAAATTTATACAACGATTGGTATATCAAAGATACAGCGTATATACTGTACATATATTTTATTTATATCACATACAAATACATATACTTGCATTTCCAACGGAGTTAAGATTGACTACAGGAAACTGTGTATTGATGGAGTGAGTGAACGCTTCACATTCCTGCCCAGTGTGTCCGCTACAAAATGTAATTCTGTACCTATTGCGGCTATTCACAATTTTCTTTGCAAATTGATAAGTTGCTTCTTTTTTTCTTTTTTTTTCGCTTCTATTTTCATTTGTATTGATTAAATACATACAAGACACACTTATGATTAAACATGAAAGATGGTTTAAGTGAAGAAATGAGAGCACTACAAACACAGCATGGTTAGCTTCTTTTCTTTTTTTATATTGATTAAATACACAAACTGATATTTTCTTTTCCTACGTTAATACCGGATATATTTCATCCTGTTGTACAAAAACGTGATATTTTAACGAGTGGTGAAGCCACGATTTAAAATATACCATTTTTTGTACCACACGATGAAATATATCCGGTATTAACGCAGGAAAAGAGCATTTTCTTTTTATTATATACCAAAGCTTCTCCAGAATCGAAACTTAGAAGATTAAACTCACTATTCAGCACCACACTCCACACTCCACCCACCCCTTTTTTCGTAAATTCACCTCACTTTCATAGGCTTGTCATATGAATATCAGTGACTTAAGATAGCGGTATGATTGGGTTGACCTAATCTGTCGCAGTAAATTATGTTTTCGACATTTCGTAAACTATTTGATCCTATTTGACCACAAAGCAAATCCGATTCATCAATGCATCACAGCTGGTTTAACATTGTTGTGAAGGAAGTAAGGGGAAATAACTTCATAGAGTCGCGAACGGCGTAGACTCAAATTTCGTCAGCAAAAATTAATTTCCATGTCTGAAATGTAATGCAGTTTCTATTTATTTGTTCTAGCTCACAAAGTGCTCTTTTTGTTGCCGCAGGTATAACTTATGTAGGCACACACAATCCAGAGTCGCATGGCATGATGGGAAATCTTATATTTTCACATGTGTAAATATAAGGATATATTTTTCACTTGTGAAAATATAGGAATGAAAAAATTTGAAAATTATTTCGCCAATAAGTTTCTATATTTGACACTAAAGTATATAATAAATACAAGACACACTTATGATTTAAACATGAAAGATGGTTTAAGTGAAGAAAGTAGAGCACTTCAAACACAGCGTGGTTAGCTTCTTGAACTCGGAACGCGCAGACATTCAGTCACTTTCGAGTATATGGAAACGAGTGTGGAATGTAGACAAAGCTAAATGATGAGCCAACAAGAGGTAATTCAAACATTTAAATTTATTTATAGTTGATCTAAGTCCTTATTTTGCTTTAATTAACATTGCTACCGACCATAAGATTGTTTGTGACCGCCATCGCTCTCTTTCCCCTTTCTGTTGGTCGGTTTATCTGTAAATGTTACTATCATTCATGGGTCCAGAGACATCGTCGCATGACGGGCGAAAATCCTCTACGCTCTTTTTTCACGTATTTTCGCCCGTAGCTTGCGACAATGGTTCAGAGAGAGAGAGAGAGAGAGAGAGAGAGAGAGAGAGAGAGACACACTGTGGTAAAACTGATATGCTGAGACAGACCAATCAACAGAGAGAGAGAGAGAGAGAGAGAGAGAGAGAGAGAGAGAGAGAGAGAGAGAGAGAGAGAGAGATACACTGTGGTAAAACTGATATGCTGAGACAGACCAACCAACAGAGAGAGAGAGAGATGTGGGGTGGGGGTTGTGGAGACTTAGCAGCAGATTTTTTTTTTGTTTTTTTGTTCTTCCCTATGTTTCACTGTTGATCGATTAGTCTGCTGCCTGACCAACCAACACAGAGATAGAGGGGGGGGGGGAGGGAGAACGGCCTTCGGACATTTTAATATTTATAAATAATGTTTTTAGAACCCAAATATAGGATGTTTTTTTTTTTAAAAAAAAAGAAGCATTCAATAGACTACAGTATATGTGTGCCTCATGACCAAGAAATTTACCTTATAGTCTCGACAGGCTATTGCAACTTTGTATCATTGGTATTGTGAACACTGTAGATAAATCCCATAAAAAGTGTAAGCATACCAATTTGACGACCTAGGTTCTTGTAGGTTACATAGTGTAAGTTCAAGTTCAGGGGTTTCATCCAGCTCAAATTCTCTCTCTCTCTCTCTCTCTCTCTCTCTCTCTCTCTCTCTCTCTCTCTCTCTCTCTCTCTCTCTCTCTCCATAGATTTCGACGTATGTGTGTCCCTTAGGCACGAGAGAGAGAGAGAGAGAGAGAGAGAGAGAGAGAGAGAGAGGGGGGGGGGAAGCAGAGGGGATTTCAATTAAATTGTGTACCATGTTTAATTCATTTAGAAAACGGGGATTATTAATATTTTTTTTTCGTTACTTTCTTATGTCATTAATGATTAATAAGTGGAAATTCAACACTGATCTAGATAGTATAGAAGCAATAACCACTGTTGAAACCATGTTATATACGTATTCATGCGCCATGGGCGGATCACGATTTGATATACCAGCAGTTATTGGTATATCAAATTGCTTTATACCAACACTTTTAAAGTCATGTATGTGGTATATATATATATATATATATATATATATATATATATATATATATATATATATATATATATATATATATATATATACATACATTTTAAGGGTGAGGCTAATGAACAGCGTCTACTTTATGACCCTGGGACCAGTTCCCATGGGGGAATAGAGATACTTAGGGTCATTGCTGGTTACATAAATGACTTGGTCTTTACATGCCGAGAAAGTGTATATATATGATTATCAGGTGGGGATCTCAATGGTTTCCAAATTATGACCCGTGTACTGGGTTCCAAAGGATAAGGACAGATACAGAGGCACGGCCCATGTTTAGTTTCGGTTTTAAAATACTGAGCTGACGCCTTCGCCGCCAACGACAACATGAGCATCGTTATCTCTCGCATTCTTCTTCCAAAAAGGTGAGAGAATAAAGAACCTAGAATGCACTTCGTTTGTCGTATGATATCATGTGACGTCAGGCACCTGAAACGTGTTCGTCACAATCTTAGTATTGCATGCTTCGGGAACTAAACATTCATAATTTTTTTTTTTTTTTTGGGGGGGGGGAGGGGGGATAACACTACAGCCACCATCCTAGTGCTCGTGGACTAACACCATCTTAATATCAGTATAGTTTATAACCGAGTTCTTCGCCATTTTCCAAAGATCCCCCTCCCCTTGTTTTATTATGTATCTTTGTGTTGCATAGTGGTTATTTTTGTCGAACCCACGCAGGTGGAAAAAAGAAACAAAACAGTAATTTATGTATGACGGCAGGTGCGGCGGCGTCAGCAGTTATATTTAGGTTTTGCTTCAAGTTTTTCATTTACAAACATTTCTTAAGCTATTTGATGGATTATGTTCATACTTTGTAAGAATCATTATAAAACAAAGACAATTCATGCTGCGACACACTGACTTAACAGTTTTAACCTTGGGGTCAAGGTCATAAAAATTTGCATTAAGATTTTCGTTAGCGTTTTTCATATGCATTTATATCCTAAACCTTTTGTTAAATTCTGTTCACACCTGGAATGAATTATTATGAAGCAGAGACAGTTTATTCTGCAAGATACTTACTAACCTTTTTTATCTTCTCTTAAAGTTCACAGTCATCGAAAAATTTGCAATACGATTTTAGATAAGTTTTTCATTTGCTTTTTGTTTCTACATCCATTGATGAGTTTTGTTCCTACTGGGAATATATTATTAGGGACCAAGGATAATTCAATTTTTTTATACATTTATTTGCCCTCTTGCCTTTGGGGTCAAGGCCAAATTGATAGAAGGTTTGTTTTCTTTAAATATTTTCATATGCTTACATTTTTTTTTCCTCGTTTATTGTATCTTTCAATACCTGGGATATCTCAGTGTGAAACAAATACAATTCATTCGAAGACACAATCACTCACTATTTCGGCCACAGCCTCAAGGTCACAAAGTTTAAAGCAATGTCTGGAGCATAGGCTCAACATGCAGGCCCTTGGCAAATGTAACTAGAGAAGTCCAAACATGCAGGCCCTTGCCAAATGTAGCTAGAGATTCAAAACGTGTTACGGTTAACTTCTTTCCTTAATTTAAACACCAATCAGGGACTCTAGCCTTACTTGCCACTGTAGATAAGGCCTAAAGCCTGTAAATGTATTGGACATGATTTCGCCCAGCGTATACTTGTGCAGGGCGATATTGAAACTGGTATGCTCACTTAAACTTATTTTATTGGGACACCAAACCAAAAAAAACCTGATCGGTGGTCAAAGGAGGTAGCAGGCGTATTGTCATCTAAAACAGAAAGTATTACTATGATACTAGTAATAATAATATTAATTAGTAGTGGTAGTACTGGCGAACCTGGGGTATAATATAGTTATACACCTTGCTACATGGGATACCTTCTGCCACACGATGTTTTGTTTACATACACCCCAGCAACTCTGTCTATTACATATCTTTAAATATGATTTCGAACAAGTTATGAGACTGGTTAAAAATTTATTGATGGTTTCATATTTTTTTATTATCCTTTCTTTAGGCTTTTCCTGGAGAGACGAAAATGTGTGGTGGACAACACAAGCCGGCTATTATCACCCTGACTGTCGGAGCCATCCTGTCCTACGTTCTGGTGATCGTCCTCAACGCATTGTCAGCACGCGGAGATGGAGGTAGTAGTGCTGAATGAACTTTTAGTATACCAAGATATCACAGGTTGTCTCCCTTGATCAAGAGATTAGAGTTCATCTTCCTATCCGACAAGTATAATTTACAGAAGAATGTAGATAGATAGATAGATAGATAGATAGATAGATAGATAGATAGATAGATAGATAGATAGATAGATTAATTAATTAATTGATATAGAGAAAGACACATACATTGATGAAATTGCCAAAGATTTTAAAATTCTACACATAAATTCCGAATACTTCTTTTTCCTACATTCATGGGAGGATCTGTAAATATAGAAGGCCCTTGTATTATCGACAAAAAATTGACTCTGAAGATATACGTAGTCTTCATTTTTCTATGGCTGTTATCACAAAAAATGACATTGCATTGTCTTTGTTGTCCTACCTTTCCCTTCTTGTTTCATGCATTTTACTGTACAAGAAAAGAAAAAAAAAGAAGAACGTAGCAGACAATGAAAAAAATATCAACTCTTTATCTAGGCATTCCCCGCGCTGGTTTCTCGTCACGGTCACACTTTTTTGACTGTACAGCTTACACAAATATTTGACTCTGTACAGCTTACACAAATATTTGACGCTGTACAGCTTACACAAATATTTGACTGTACAGCTTCACTGCAAATATATGTTGTATACGACGTAGATTATTATTATTATGCACTGCCTTTCCGGAACGAGCTGGGGGCTCATTGGCATGGGTGTGAATATGCGAAGGACAGCGATGCAGGTAAAGTCCAGAGATAATTCTTTTTGTCGCCAGAGTTCTATTTTCATGACCCCAACAGTTTTCCTTTTTTGTACCAATATTTTTTTTATATTTCAGTCCATCTCCCTAAGTAACCAGTCCAACCAACCAAGTAGGTCGGACAAGTATTACCTGGAGATCACTCCCGCAGGATGGACTTCAGCATTTGGGGCTTATCCTACACATGGCAGGCACTATGGTCTTCTCTACAGCTTCGTTCTTGTTTTTCCGGAAGACGCCACTTGGGCCTGCGTACCTCAACCCAGAAGTGCTGCCACCTTCTTTACTGGTAGTGTATATCTTGAACATGGCCCTTAATATTGGATGGTTATTTCTCTTCGACCGTGAAATAATCCAAGCAGCTTTGGCTGATATATTTTTGATGGGCGTCACCCTCTACATCTGCCTGTTCATCAGCTACAGAGCATTTGACAAGCATGTTGTTCAGTTACTAAAAGGACGGAAGAACTACGATATTATTTGGTTCATTCGGATTCTTCTACATAACGGACTGGGCATTTACGCCACGTGGGTAACTGTAGCAACACTTCTCAACCTTGCCCACACTTTGACCTACAGCTCAGCATATGATATCAGTCAAGATATCGCGTCAACCGTCTCTCTTGCCGTTCTCTTCGGCGGAAATCATAGTCTTCTATATCACAGAATCTTGTCTTCCTGGAAAGATATACCCGCTACACTGATTTACCCCTTATCTGGTACTAGTCGTCGGCACTGTCTGGAGCTATCTCGAAGAAACTGGGTACGCAGAGTGCCGCGACATCCTATTTACATCGCTGTGCTACTTGCCCTTGCTAGCAACAATGACTGTTGTGAAAATTGGTAACATTCGATATATAGTCACCATTACACACAACGGGATTAATACCGACAACATTGGTTTAACTTTCTATTTGAATATAGAAATATATAATATAGTACTAATATAATATAATGAAACTTATAGTATAATATAATAACGCAAACGTTTCGACCTAAAGCAAGATCTTCCTCAGGGGACATTAAAATACATACACATAGACAAACACACCCAAAGAGTGACACGTGTATAACAAGAAATATTTACATTTTGGCACAGAGAAAAAACAACTATCCAATATAATGAACGGTATAAATTAAAGGAAAGGAGCAAATAAGAAAAAATAACTGCATGTCTATGAAGAGATCTATATTCTGTGGAAATCTAATATTGAGAGAGAGAGAGAGAATGACACTAATATATAATAAAACAGCCTAGAGAATTACAATTCGTTCCAGGCAGGAATGGAACCCGTGTCGCCAGTAACAACACCTATGGCTTAGCGATCATGCACCAGCGCCCTAACCCACACAGCCATGCGCTTATACCCATTAATTTATGTAATAAGGTATAAGGTAACGAGGACTCAAGGTGCACGAGAACTCGGTCGATATCAGTTACGTTCATGTTTTATTCCTTTCAGCGTTATCGCATCATCAGATGACGTTTCTATACATGAATACATGATACATGAACCGGAACATAATCATATTCACTTTATATATATATATATATGTATATATATATATATATATATATTATATATATATATATATTTATATATATATATATATTTATATATATATATATATATATATATATATATATATATATATATTATATATATATATTGACAGAATATTATCATACAGGTTAGAGACTTTTTTATTATTCCCTTCTGTGATTTGAACCTGGGTCCACCGGTTACAGTTCCAATCGCACCCCATTGACCGTGCACACATCCCCCAAAAAGGATGAAACATAGCCGCTGATATTATCACTCGTGCTTAGCAGACATATTCGCATGCCGATCCAGTAATTAAACCCTCATTTAATACACAGTCACTCTGGATTTCTATGACAGAAATCAAGGCATATAGAAATTAATATGTTGGTTGGTTGTGTGGGTTTAACGCCATTTTTCAGTACATGATAAGTTATACATAGCGGCAGTATATTTGGTGGAGGAAGAACCGGGAAGAAACCTGCGACCCACGGGAAGCTACTGGCAAGCTTTCTCACATAACCACATTAACCGAGCCAAGACTTGAACCCACGCGGACGGAGGTGAGATGTCAATGATCTGTAAAGGCGAGCGCCCTAGATGACTCGGCCACCCGGGGCCCCTAGAAATTAATATAGACAGGTACAAATATACACCAGACAGAGTGGGAAGCGTATCCCTACGCGAGGATGCATGATAATATAGAATGAAATTATATATTGAGAAAGAATATTATCATACAGGCTAAATTAAAAAATTCTCTAACCTGCATGATAATATTCTTTCTCGCTATAAAATTTCACTCTATGTTATAACGTACTCTCATGCAGGATCCAGGGATAGCAACTTCCACTCTGTCTGGTGTGTCACTGTGTGCTATATATCATAATACTTATTGTATAACTATATATATACTATCATATAAAGTATATATATTTCCTAATTTATAAATATATTACAACATATATTAATATATATTTATATACTATACTTATATATAGACAAAACAAAAATATATAATATATAGTATATATAATAATAACTAATACATAATAAAAACTGCATCACATTGGTGAAAATTCTATTATGCTACATTGATAAGCCAAATTTATTGTGTCACTATATGGAAAGATTATGTCTCTTGTGCTTACTTAAACATAACGATTTAAATCTGTATTACATGACTTTAATTGATGATTACGCGTGTGTGTAAAGATAGGTCTATGTGCTATCACAAGCTACATTTGTGAAACTCTCGGTCTCTTACATTCCTATGTGTGGCACTCAATATCTTTTGAAACAGATACAAACATCTAGTGGGCGATATTAAATGTACTCACAACGATGTCCTTTATACAAAATCTTTATTAGAGGTAATGTTCGGAGCCACTAGAACCCAAATTAACATAATGCATGTACACATTAATTTTTCTTTATTATTATCTCACTCACAGTGCTTAGATATTTGCTAATGTTACACTGTATTATGTAGATTTGGTGCTCTTTCATCAAGGGGCAGGGTTTCATTCTTATCAGGATTATTCAATTCCTTCAGGAGGTCTCTTTCATTTGCAGGTCAGGTCAATTCAGGTCATCTTCGTCCAGGTCAGGGTCCTCACTTTTGCTTTCACACTGGGTCATTCAGGTCAGTCACACAGGTCCTTTCTTCATCAGGGATCATCGCAGTGGTTTCATTTCAGGATTTTCTTTCATTCCAGGGGTCTCCCCAGGCATTTTTCTTCTCCACGTTTTCAATTCATCAGGTCAGGTCCAAGGGTCAGGGATCCATCAGTCAGGGGGTTCTCTCTTCAGGCAGGGTCTTCCATCGGTTTCAGCCTCTCCATCTCACGGTCAGGTCTTTCTTCATTTTTTTTCCAGGGCTTTCTAGGGTTTCAGGGTCTCTCTCAGGCATTTCATCGGGATCTAGGGAGGGGGGAGTCTCAGGTCATTGGTTTCTTGCAGGGACTTATACTTAATTACCTGCAATAAACAGACATTGGTGCCAGCTTATAACCAATTGTTACAGTCAAAAAACGGATACATTTATCTTCCAGTATTTCCTTTGACATAAAGTGCATACAGTGCGAATTCAAGATGTCCAAGTTGAGAACACAAATACCATATGTGCAAAGATGTACTTTCATTCAGCATGACACGTATTTGATTATTGATGGACACACTAAGAAGCCGCGCCTAATTGATTATCTTCATAACAATAAATTCAGAGTTTTTGTAAAGAACAGAGATGCGGAGACTTTGTAACCTTTTTTGTATATTCTTTCTTCCTTCATTTTCTGGCTGAATCTTTTCAATATTCTTTTATTGTGGTGTACTTTTTTAAATAAAACCAGAGTCTTTTTTGGATAAAGTCGTGCCTACTAACTTTTACTGATTGCTTGTCACAAAGTTTCATATATCACATTTTTCTTTTATTCATACAACATTTCTTTACAATCCCGCCTAACTTAGTTCAATGCAATCTTATGATTGTCACCTTAAAAACACTCCAAGTAAATACAACGTAGTCATTTGAAATAAACTATCATAATTCCCCCTCTCTCTCTCTCTCTCTCTCTCTCTCTCTCACACGTCTCATCTCTCTCTCTCTCTCATATATATATATATCAATATACTACCATATATAAAAATATATATATAGAATACAATATATTGTTTACAACTCTAGGTCTTAAAACGATCAAAGTAACATAAGAGAAAGATGAATATACCAACAAAGTATTACATCAAATCAACAAGCCAATTTTAATTTCCCAATAATACAAAATAAAAAATCACAAATCAGAGGCAGTTTGTGAATTGACTTCCAAATAATACTAAATGTCCAATCACATGCTCCCAAAAATTTAGAATGCCTTCCGAATGAATTCCAATAGTCTTGAATATCCTGAATATACCACCTTGATGCAATCCAGAATGTCTTTGAATAAGTTCACAAAAGTCCAAAGTAATATATTTAATCCAAAAGTCAAAGAGCACTTATTATTTCCAATGAATGTTTAATTAAATAAATTCCTCTCGAATGATAATCTGAGTTCAATGGGCACAATGCAAAATTCTGATGACAAAAATGATTCCCAGACTGACCTTAAAACCGGAATGAAGTTAATGTATATCAAGTTTCTATTATATACATAGTTTTCCTAATGACAAACCTCATAACAGGACGTGACCGACCTTGAACTCAAAATGGTGGTAAACAACTCTGTTTACAAGTAACTGTATTTTAAAGTACATATAAGTACAACACTTACTATAATGGACAAAGTTTAAGCACACCTAATTGATTAAAATATAGATAACAATAACTATATATATATATATATATATATATATATATATTTATATATACATATATATATAATGATCGAGATTATTCGAATATGATCTTACTTGGTACAGTAGAGACTAGATAATCCAAATCCAAACGTCGCATATGAACAGTTTTCATATTCATTCGAGACTAACAATATATCTACCATATATTTTGAAAAAATTACCCTGTTTTTTTTTTACTTAATACTTGAAAATGCGATTTAAAAATATTATAATTTGGGAAACTTTATGAGGTTTAAAGATCATCATAATAAACTCACACCAACGATGCCATTAACACAATCCCCAATCACGTGTGCGTACACACTAGCAGAGTTAGCTCCCTTTCTGTCTGGATATTTCTTCACTCAGAAGAT
>JAQPZY010000894.1:587500-684554 GCA_029931535.1 Margaritifera margaritifera | reverse complement strand
AATTCCTTGCACAATATATATACTTCAAGTGTAATATTTTAAAGTATATGTAATTGCTAGTGTTTGTATTCGTTTATTTATAATTTTGCTAGTTCTTGATTTATAATTACTTCATAGAGCTTCATAAGTTTTGAATTGCCTATTTTCTTTCCTTTTATGTATTGCACTGCATTTCTTTAAAGTATCTTAAAATCTTCAGAAATGGAGAAATACAATAATCTCTCTCTCTCTCTCTCTCTCTCTCTCTCTCTCTCTCTCTCTCTTCTCTGACACCCACCCATGTCAGGAGTCCGATTGCGCTGTTGATGGATAAAATCTCCTGCTTGATTGGTGGATTATATCTATCTATTCACCCCTCATACATCTCTCTCTCTCTCTCTCTCTCTCTCTCTCTCTCTCTCTCTCTCACACACACACATTGACAGACATATACACATTGTATGATCTCTATCACACACATCTCTCTCTCTCTATCTCTCTGTCTCACCTCGCCTAAACCCAATGATTACGTTAAATAGATGCTGTAACTTAGTTTTGTCGTTTTCAAAAATTTGCAAAATGTAGAACCGTTGTATGTTTCTTCATAGGGTACATTTTAGTGATTATATAAAATTTAGAATTTAGTTTTAAAAAACGGGAATAGAAAAATGTTACAGTACAAGAAATCTTAACTTGGGTATAGGCAGTAATATTTTCCACTGCGTGTCTTTCAAACCTAAGGCAAAACACGATTTTGTAACTGTTTGACCTGGCTTTAGAAAAAAGTCCGTCAGAATAAGTGCGCCTTTTGGCTAAAATTATTTGTAACAATTTATGACCTGAATATGGCTCATTTGCTATTAAACCATCGACATAGATAGACGTGAACATTGTTTAGTCAACACCTTGAGTAAAACCAACATGTACAGTAAATGGTAGGTATTGTAATATTGTAAATTTTGGACACACGCCTCTGCCAGCCTAGGTTATAGGCAATGTAGGCTGACAGAATAACTGCGTTCATTCGACAATGTTATAATATAACACTGGTTTCCAGAAACTGATAGATGAAAAATATGCCAGTTTTATGCAAAAAATATAACTGGCTCGCAGTGTGAATTGTCAAATTTAGGATTCCCAAACTTTCTAAAACTGCCCTCTTCTTTTTTGAGCTTCATTTAGGATTTATAAAAGATAAAAACCTAGCAACATTTCTAACATAGGTTTTACCCTGTCCTCAGAAACTCATTAAAAGGGTAGCCTAATGTTAACTTCTCCTTGTCCTATATTGCCGGTAAAGAAAAAAAATGGACTGTTTCCTTTGCTGTCTTCTACCACCTCCTATGTACCTCTCTCTCTCTCTCTCTCTCTCTTCTCTCTCTCTCTCTCTCTCTCTCTCTCTCTCTCTCTCTCTCTCTCTCTCTCTCAGACACCCACCCCGCTACATTTTTAGTTATCTCTCTCTCTCTCTCTCTCTCTCTCTCTCTCTCTCTCTCTCTCTCTCTCTCTCTCTCTCATGAATAATAATAATAATAATAATAATAATAATAATTTTAAAAAATACAACTGGCTGCCAGTGAGAATTTTAAAATTTAGATTTGGTAAAATTTTTGAAACTCTACACTATTTTGAGCTTCATATTGGATTTATAAAAGATAAAACCTATCAACATTTCTAACATAGATTTTACCCTTGTCCTCAGAAACTCATAAAAAGAGCTAGCCTAATGTTAATTTGTCCTTGTTTCTACTAATGCCGCTAAAGAAACAATGACGGCCTGCTTTACTGTGTTCTACCATTCCCCAACGTACCTATCTCTTTCAATCTCTATCTCTCAGACACCAACCCAGCTCCATGTTAAAATCTCTTTCTCTCATACACATCATGAATAATAATAATAATAATAATAATAATTTTTTTAAAATGGTTATTAGCATGTTGAGTACGGCCCGAAGTTATAATTATTACGAACGGAAATTGTTCCATACAGCTATACAAAACATGTGGTACAATGATTTAGACTTGTATCATAATTTCACTGTTCCAACTGAAGATACCAGTCTCTCTCTCTCTCTCTCTCTCTCTCTCTCTCTCTCTCTCTCTCTCTCTCTCTCTCTCTCTCTCTCTCTCTCTCTCGGACACACCCCCATGTTACGATGCACCACTTCGATGTACTTTTATGTCAATATATTTATTAAGCAAAACAAAATACGGCATTTCAGTTACAAGGAAGACAAACTCCCATTCCTGCCAAACAGAACTAACATGTTACAATGTTACAGTTTCAGCCAGGTAGACTCACCACACATGATAAATTTACGGCATAATATTCATTTCAGTTAGGGTGCAGACAAACTCACATTACCGGCCAAACACATCTTACATGCTACACTGCTACAAACAGACAGACTCACCCGGTGAAAAAACCTATGAATCAAGATGGCGGCATAATGTTAAAATCCCCTTGTCCGCAATAAATATTTTACCCTTTTTAACATAGGAAGCTTCCTTGTTGTTATAGCGTCGTCCTGTGCTACTTACAGTCCGTACGCTCCCGGTTGTACGTTGGTACGTACGTAATGTCCTTTAACTACCCCATACACCTTTGAAGCTAGGAACTTGAAAACTTGATTCATGTATTTTTATTAAGGATGTAAATGGTGGCTACACGTTTGGAATGTTATTTTAAAAAATAGGGGAAGAGAATCCATTGGAGTCTTTCTTGGAAACTGTAGAAATCCCAAACTCTAACCATCTTAACAGTTACAGGGCATAATAAAATGAATCCATGTGCATGAAAAATATCTGTGTAGCCAGCATCATCCCATGTAGTATATCCCCATACTCGGGGCTTAGCCCATAAGTCATAGCTTTGAAACTTAGGATTCCCACACTTAAAATTGTATACAGTTGCAGGAAATGAAAAGGTGAATTGAAGGGTTTGACCAACATATCCCATGGGGGTGTTTCCGAACCCGGTCAAGGCCGTCGCTGGCAGTACGGTCAGAACGGCTAAGGCCGTCGCGGGCGGTACAGTCAGGATGGTCAAGGACGTCGCGAGCGGTATGGGCAGTACGGTCAAGGCCGTCGCGGGCGGTACGGCCATTAAGACTAAGGCCCTACCAGATTTGGACCATAAATGTATACATTCAAATTATAAGACAATTATGTATCGTGGTAAAAAATAAATTGTTGGTTCTTTATTGTCAACCACTTATGAAATCCCCCTCATAAGCCACTGTACATAAGAAATGGCCTTAGCAAAATAAATTTGACGGCAACGGCATTGTATAGGGCTTAAAAAAGTGAATCGCGTTAAAAGGTAGACCGAGAAATCTCTCTCGATAACGATGTTTTATATTTACTGATGGTCTTCACCGCTAACGACCATCCGAATATAACAAATAAACATCTCGATGTCCAAACAGATTTATGAATCAAGTTAAAGGGCAAAAGCATACCTCAGTAACCAGTTGTTCCAAATACGCATGGATTTGATGAGGGTAACACAAATGTATAGCCATTTATATTTATAAAGTATGCTTGATATAAATGCCAATTAAAGAAATGGACATAATCATCATGTACCCATTTAAAAAGTGTACTTTAAAGCGGGGGAATATCGATCCAGCTGTTATTTCTAGCTTACTGATGAATGTAAGATTATTAAAACAGACAATATTTTAGATGAAAAGTCAGACTGCAAAAGGAGAGCTGAAAAGTTAAAGTGATTCTCAAAAAATAAGAATAGTTAGCATGTATGCATTAATATACGAAAAAATGCTGACATTTTCTAGAGGATCCCCTATGAAAATGAGGGTACACATTTTCGAAAGCATTAACATATTATCACCTTCTCCTTTCAGGTGAACATTTTGATGCTAATTCTGAGCACACTTGCTTTTATGCATCCAATAATCCTCTCGCTTAAATGCCGTGCAAGCAACAAGCAGGTATGTTGTACAGTTGAAGCCTTGATGGTAATGACATTCCAATTTTCTTCAGGATAATCAAGTTTCCAAGATTTAGATTCTCATAGTCACTATTGCCTCTTCTTCGGGACTAGTATGTAATCTTATATAGTCTTGATTATTATTCTTTGAACATTCAGCGATATCATGTTACATGCAGTTAATTTGACCGTTTATATTGTTAGCCAATAACACATTTTCCGCGACCCATCCTCCTAAGCCCTGTAACCCTCAATTACTGACTATTCGTATTCTCTCCTAGAGTTATATGCGCTTCATTTACATTTATGGAGCAGAGGGCAATAAACTCTGTGAGAGACTGGAATATTTGTAACATTAGCGCCAGTTTCTGTTTCCTGCGTCTCAATAACCACTTTTTCACAGGGGGAAAAAATTGCTCTTTATATTTTATTTTATTTATTTTATATTTTTTTATTTATTTTTTTTTAAATTTATATATTTTTTTTGGTTTTGGTTTTCATTTATCTTTTAGTTTTTCCGAAACATCATAGACCTGTCTTTTTTTGGGGGTAAAACTTACTCTGGATTGATTTCCCCTGCCTGATATGTGTTTGAATGAAACAACTACACTTTTCTTTGACAAATTATGGGACACAAGCCACGCTTGATAAAGTGTACATTTATCTACAATGTATGTTAATATGTGCAACAGGATCTTTTAAAGAACACATATGAAACATGCAATGTATTTTTCAGTAAAAAGGCAGGCATTTTTGCGAAAAAGCGGGGGATATATAATTTGCATTCCGTCCGTTCATATGTTACATTCGGTGTCTGTTTTCAGAACTCTAAAAGCCGTTCGAGTTAAGGTAGAAACTTGGCACATTCGAGTATGATTCATAGTGTGCATGTGTGCCTTAATAATCATTCTGTCTTCAAGATTAAGATCTATTGTAAATCATATATACTGTTAGTGTCCTCTGTACAAAGCTAAAACTTGTATTTGTTATAAAGTGGTTACACTGCTAAATACCATCCATATGTTAGGTCCATGTTACTGATTTTTTTGTGTTCTGTTCTATAGCGTGGAGACTGATAAAATATGATCAAAAAAGATTTCTTCCCGACAAAAGTGGCTCCAGAGTAGATTAAGTCCTACATAAAGCAAACTCTAGAGTACATTTTCCCCGCTGGAGAACGCCTCCAGAGCAGTTTTTCGCTGCTGAAAAAAGAAACATCAACGAAAAGAACTATAATGAATGGCCCCGCTTGACCGGCATGAAGACTGAAGCTCAGTCCAATACATTTTTTTTCAGTATTATAATAAAAGTTTGTGTCCGCTATACATGTATACATTTGATAACAACATTCTTTTATTTATATGGTCACAAAATTGCCCTTTTTCGAAATGATCCGCCAACAACACAAAATTTAAAACTTCAAATATCAACAAAACTCCTGTGAAAAGATCACTTCTATTTTGGTGACAGAACTCCGCAAGTGTCTACAATTAGTGCTGTTCTTTCATCCGGTGGAACATGGACATAACCATCGACGTCTACTTTGTAGCTAACCCTGACCGTAAAATCCAAGTGAATTTATGCTATGACCCTGCATCCGTCTTTGATCAACATTTACTTTTTACCAAATTCGTCTAAAAAGAACCCCACTAGGCCAGCTAAACCCCATTTGGCGGAAAACAATCCTGCATGAAGGCCGTTCAAATTTGTACAAATGATGCAGATCTGCCATGAAATCTGGCTAAAAATACAAAATCTGAAAGTATTCTGACATAAAAGTCTTTAAATTTTATATATTTTATGCCGATCCGCCATCAAATATGACCGCCGTTAGGCCCCCCCCCCCAAAAAAAGAAAATATTCGAACAATTTTTCTCTAAAACCGCTCAACACAATTTTATAGAAATAATCTTGACATGAACGCCTTTCAGATTTGTACAAATGATACCGATCCATCATCAAATATGATTGCTGTTACTAAAAATAGGAAAACGTTTAAAAGATTTCTTGCCAAAACAGCGCAACAGAATCTGACAAAATTTGACATGAAGCAACGTAGCACGAAGGCCTTTATGTTTTATATCATTGATATAAAAACGCCATCAAATGCGACCGTTGTCAATAAAAAGACACACTCAATAAAATTGGACTCAATTTTACATACAAAGTTATGGAAAAATGATCATTTACATTTTTAAAACTAATGCCGATTCGCCATAAAATATAGCTGCTGTTATTTCAAATACAAAAACCTTTAAAAAAAACTTTTTCTCATAAACGGCGCAACAGAATTTAACTGAATAATAATATAAAGTATGCTGGCATAAATGTCATTTCAATGTTTACAAATGATACCGACCCGACATTAAATATGACCGCCGTAACTAAAAATTGAAGAAAAACGAGCTTTAAAAGACTTCCTCTAAAACTTCCAATAAAAAACCGCTCAGCAGAATTTCAAAAAGGCAAACATTTCAAATTTGTACAAATGATCCTGATCAGCATTCAAATATGGCAGCCATTACTGAAAGCATAAACACCTATAAAAGACTTCGCAAAAATCACTAAACAGAATTTGATCAAATTTGACACAACAAGTTCTAGCATAAACAGAAGATGCCCATCAGCTCTGCTTTCAAATATGTCTGCTGTTGCTAAACACATAAAACGTTTCGATGACTTATTTTCTATAACCGCTCAACAGAATGTAATCAAATTTGATAGGGAGCAACCTTTTTTGAAGGCTTTTAAATTTTTTTTTACAAATGATGCATATCTCTGCTCCAATACGGCTGCTATTGCTAACAGATTTAAAAAGCTTTAATTTACTTCTTCTCAAAAACCTCTTAATAGAATTTTGACCACATTTTACAGTAAGCATTTTGGTAAAACACATTTTAATTTTATGCAAATGATGCTGATCTGTCATCAAAAATGACTGAAGATAGTAAAACAGCCAAACCCGAAAACATTATTTTATATCCAGTTGTATAATATGAAGAACCTCTGACCGCAAGCATCCAAAAAACACAGACTTCTTGCATTTGGCTTTTAGGTACAATGTCAGGTGAGCAGTCTAAGGCACACTTAGGCCTCTTGTTAAAAAAGGTGTAAGGCAAAGTCTGAGCAGGAGAGAAAGAAAAGCAACATGACACTGTCCACAAGGAAAAACTAAGGCAGCTTCTGGTGATTTAACCAATCAGACCAAGCAAATGTGAAGTCATACAATGAATTTAAATGTCGACTTTAAAGAAGAAAGTCGTTAATATTAAGGGCAATGCTTTCGATTGGGCTTTTTTGTCATAATGTGTGTTCTCTGTTGCAGGTTTATGAGGTTGGAAAGACGTACAAACTTGATGGAAAGGAAGGAGTGTTCACAGTCTTGTGAAGCAGAATAGGAAGTTTGCCCTTTGAGTGAATGAGTTCTAAATTGTTACATTTACATGAAATAGTTATTACGGATTTGATTACTTTTAGCGTTAGATTCAACCAGTATATGATAAATGCAGTACAGTTTAATAATAAAGTCATAACGGTGATCGGAATGAATGAAGTTAGCTGGATCATGGCGATACACTTGGGTTAAAAACTGGACAATACAGGTCACTGTTTCAACTAGATACGATTATGTTGTTCCAAAGTAATCCAAGATCAGCTTTCCAATATCGCTATTTTCCCCATTTTTAGCACAGGGACACGACAATGTGGTACGTTTGACTGATGAGAGGTTAGTTGAGGCGCCGGCCAGCAACAGTGGGGGGTTACGATCTGTGAACTGCTCACTCGTATTTCACAAATCGAAATACAGGACTGGTATATATGTGGGACTAAAATAACACAGTACAAAACACCTTGTAAACATTCTTTTGTGATTCGATTGGCAATATGTCAACAACAACACAAAAAAGGTTAAAAGTCATTTTACTGACACAACAAACTCTTCAAGTCATTTGATTTATTAGAAAAAAGTGTTGGTAATCTTGATCAAAAGAAAGCTTGGATTAAACAATGAAATTTATACACATATTTCATTCTTGACATCAGGTTCGTTTTCTTAACATCCATTTTTATTAGATGTATTTGTTACTATATCATATATATGATATATGTGTATCATTCTGGATATATATATACATATATATATATATATATATATATATATATATATATATATATATATATATATATATATATATATATATATATATATATATATATATTATATATTCAGAATGATGCACATACAAATCAGTTCCAAGACGTAGGTTTAATCTCTAACTTTGCATTGTTGAGGCAAATATAATTTTGAAATATTTTTTCCCTATCTAAAACCAACCAAACAATACCTTGAATTTTGCCTTTTTCAAATTGAAAATTAAAAAATAAAAATTCTTAAAACAGACGAAAGATATTGTCACTGTAAACTTATCCTATTTGAACTCAGTTTGGGATTCCAGAAATAGTTGCTTTAAAAAAAAAAAAGTATTCTTTGGACAGTTTCCAGCCAGTTAATTGTTTATCGAAGTAATTTCTCTTCATATTTGCAACGTAATTTATCCGGCTCGTCTCTGCAAATGTGTATATATATATATATATATATATATATATATATATATATATATATATATATATATATATATATATATATATATATATATATTCGGTTATGTGTATGTATCAGATAGATAGGCAGATCGCTAGATTTATAGATATATAGATAGGTAAATAGATACAGCTGTTTGTACCGCATTAGTAAATTATTAAATTAACATTATTAATTACAATTACAGTTGGGGCTTTGCTCCATCATTGTTTGAATTAATGTTAATTCAATAATCACTCACTACACCAATGATACACTGATACAAATGGGATATATATATTTATATATATATATACTCTAAATCACCAGCGAAGTCAGAATAGGGGTATTTTAAAGCTATACAAAGAGTGCTGTTGTTGTGCCTTTAGCGAAGCGCACCGTAACGAAAGACGAAGCGAACACAGAACAATAATTTGAAAATTTTTAAACATAATTAATGACTGAGACAGAGTTATACTGTATTAAATTAAACAGTTTTCAGAGAGGTGATTGAAATATTTTAAGAGTTTGACATGAAAGCTACAATGTCAGTATCAAGAGATAGTGCCTATTTCTTTTACAAGTTTTGATGGCATACACGTGTAATCAGAGATAGCTGTGTTGAAAAAATAATATACAAGAGAATAAAATTGTTAATTGGTTCATTTGAAAAGATATTCTTCAAGGTTTTATTTCCAAAACTTCAGATGCAGACATGTTGATTACATTTAATGATGATGACAACATTGAAATAAGCAGTAAACAGCTTTGAAAGTAAGATGGTTGAAAGAGTACAGCATGAGAAAGGAATAAATTAAATATCTGATATTAGTAAAAATACACATATTTGTATATAGCTAAGTTTATACCACAACTTTGAAGATCTCGTAAGTTTTACAAGGTCCATATAAAACGATTAAACAAAAACCGAGGTAGAATTTATGGGAAACAAAGATTTAAAACAGCAAACGGTAATTCAGTATAGGAAGTAGATGCAGCAGAGTCAAAGATATGCATTTTAAAATTTGGCATAAATCTTAAATCATTTATACGTTTGAATGGATGGAAGAAACGTTGCAAATTGTTGAAAATAAAGTATCTGTTTTAGACAGTCATTATGTTGACTTGTTGATAACACTCAAAAGACAATCTTTTTCATTTTTGTTGTTGTTGTTTTAAATGAAAGGGAAAAAACCGATATTTAAGACTGTTAGAGGTCAGTATAGGGTATGGAACCTTTCTATACCGTGATGACGTAGAGCTTGTGTGTTATTGTGCCAGTCAGATTCATGTAATGTGCTTGAATACGATGGTAGCTAGTGGCATTTATCCACTAGCCAATCAGATCAACCGGGGTTTGTAAGTACCTTTTCAGTAAAACATCATTGTTACTGGGGATGCTAAGAGATCAAGGTGGGAAATCTTTATTCTTTTTTTTTTTCTTTTCCTATTTCAAACTTGTTAACATGTCATTACCTTTAAAAATACAACCTTCTCGTTCAAATGGTGTAATAAAAAGACAAGAAGCTTTATTAGTCGCAGTTTAAGGGTGCAACTGATTGGAGATAGTGATATTACACAAGTACGTTTGTCACTGACCATATTGGCATATAACGTATATATTTTTGTATTTTCTTTGCATGTTGTATTGTGAATACAACTTGCTTTGAAGTGTACGATTGTTCCCCTTTCCCTGACTAGCATTTTGATACTTTGACTTGTCCTAAATATCTTATGTAATCATTTTATTCTCAATCTGATGTTATTTTTGTGTCAGTTTAGTTATTTACTTTTCACCCACAATTACTTACAAGTGCCACCGTGAGCAAATCTTGTATTCATCATGCTTCTTGTAAAAAAATGTATATAGTTCTTTTCACCTGATGTTATTTTGCTGCTAACTTGAAAATATTATTCTTATAGTCTACCTTTCATTGGCAATTGTGGAACACACTCTCATTTCATATGTTCACGCCCGTAGATTGGGGGGGGGGGGGTTGCCAACTGATGTACAAGTCAATTACCAAGGTGGCTTATATTTGCCGTTACCCACCTTCACGACATTTTGTAATTTTTTATCTGAGCGGAGACTTGCTTGTTACATGACTAGTCGAGATACCAGTGAGTACTGTTTTTTCCCTTTATTCTTGTAACACAAGATTGTAAGTTTGATTTGTAATGCAAAGGAATTTAGGTACTCCGATGCTTTCAGTAGTGATATTAGTCTATGTATATGTCCACTGAGATGAATTTACATCTTCACTCTGTTGTTGGAATTATAAACTTCTATAATTGGTAATAATACATCATATAAGCCTCCTTTGACTCTTTGGATGCTTCATGAATATAGTGAAGGGCTTCATGAATATAGTGTAGGGCTTCATGAATATAGTGTAGGGCTTCATGAATATAGTGTAGGGCTTCATGAATATAGTGTAGGGCTTCATGAATATAGTGAAGGGCTTCATGAATATAGTGAAGGGCTTCATGAATATAGTGTAGGGCTTCATGAATATAGTGTAGGGCTTCATGAATATAGTGTAGGGCGAAGCAATGGAGGTTAATGTGGGGGAATGATACAACATAATTTTAAGCAGAGGCATATCACTGAAAATATTGGATTTAGAGAGATTTGAAGGGGGGGAGGTAAAAGAGAAGCCACCTTGAAATTGAATTTTTTATAGTTTTGCATAACTTTTGTCAAGTAATTTAGAAAATTCATACCCTTGATTATATTAGGGTATGTGTGGAAGAACTAATTATGCTCCAGTTTTTCTCTTTCATTCGTCTAGTAATGAAGCAACTTATTTGCTGTAGTGTATGAAGGTTTAGAAAGCATTTGTTTACCCTCATTCATTAAGTGTTGTCTGTTGAAACTTACGGCTCAAAATTAGAATTGCTGGCTCTATTAACAGAAAAGCAATATTTAACTATACAGGATAACTATAAATTAGACTTGTGCTAAAGGGGTATTGCAATTGCATCATAGCGATACAGGATCCCAAAAATTATTTTCTTGAATGTGACAGATGCAAAAAGAATGGTGCAGTAGAGTAAAATGATGTTAGAACATAAATGATATGCTAATTTGTGTTGTTTACAAAACCAGAGGGAAAAATGAAAGTACATCCAGAAACGTCAGCAGAGAGTAATAAAATGACACACAGGAAAAACGTAATAAGGCGGCTAAAATCTACACAATGTCCTATCAAAGTAATAAA
Source organism: Margaritifera margaritifera (assembly GCA_029931535.1). Taxonomy (NCBI): domain Eukaryota; kingdom Metazoa; phylum Mollusca; class Bivalvia; order Unionida; family Margaritiferidae; genus Margaritifera; species Margaritifera margaritifera. The sequence goes on along the minus strand of JAQPZY010000894.1, from coordinate 672,820 downwards.
TCGCATTACAAACGAAACAAAATGAGATAGCATTCAAAAATATGACATTTATTCCAATTTCATCTCTAAAATGTTGAAAAAGAAATACAGTATAAAAGATTAGACCTACAAGCTTGACTACGAGATTTTGAACAAAATAGAAAGAAACGAAAATCATAAAAATGTTGATGTGATGGAGACACTTGAACTTCTCGGGTTTCATTTAATAATAATAATAATAATAATAATGACTTAATAGAGCGCTTATTCTTTTAAAAAGCTCTAAGCGCTTTACAACATAACGTTAACACATAAAGGCATTTTTTTAAAAAAACAGTTTGCATACAGACAACATATAAAAACATGAAAATATCTCACAAACAATATCAAAGACAAATGAATTATTACACACAAAACAACATGAAACATGAATAACAATACAGTTTCAATCTAACACTAATGGCCAATGGTAAATGACAAATTTATTCTTGCTGATGGAAAAGATGTGTCTTGAGAGCACTCTTGAATGTGATCGTGGTCTCTTTGTGTCTGATATCAAGAGGCAGTTCATTCCAAGCAGCTGGGCCCTGATATGCAAATGAACGTTGTCCATATAACTTTGTTTTAACCTTGGGAATACTAAGTTTACGAGTGTCCGATGATGAGCGCAAGCTTCTAGCAGGCGTGTACACGTGGGTGAGATCGCAGAGGAAATTTCGGACCTGAAGCAGTCAACGAAGTATAACACAGAGAAGCGATTTTGTGCTTGATTCTACTGCGAACAGGTAGCCAGTGGAGTTTGTGAAGAAGTGGGGTGGTATGATCAGTTCTTTGTGCTCTAAGAATGATCCTTGTTCCAGTGTTTTGGACCTTTTGAAGTTTCTGCAGAAGAAACAGTGGCAGACCAGAAAGAAGAGCGTTACAATAGTCAAGTCTAGAGATTACTAATGAACACATAAGGGTTTTTGTGGCATCAACTGTGAGAAGGTTGCGAATAGTGCTGATGCGTCTCAGCTCCAGGTATGCTGCTCTGCAAGTGTTCAGGACATCCTGGTGTAGTGAGAGGGAGCTATCAAAAGTAACAACTAGATTTCTAAGTGATTGTCTAAATTTAATGGGGTGTCACTGATATTAATTGATTCTTGTAACAGGAGGGCTCGAGAAATTCTTTGCGGGGTAACAAGCATGGCTTCAGTTGTATCATCGTTCATTTGTAGCTTATTACACCTCATCCATGACTTAACATCAGAGATGCACTTCTCTACGCTTTGGATGGTGGAACCAACTTCATTTGGACAGCTAGATTTGTACAGTTGCGTGTCGTCGGCATACAGCTGGTGGGACACAGGGTGGCGATTTATAACGCTTGATAGGGGCTGTGTGTAAAGAATAAAGAGAACTGGTCCTAGAACCGAACCCTGTGGGACACCGTAACAAAGATTATCTGGGCTCGAATGTTTATTATTTACTGAAACAATTTGGTTTCTTTCCGTTAGGTATGACTTGAACCATGACAAAGCAGTACTGTGGATGCCAAAAACGTGCTGCAGACGATGAAGTAAGATATCGTGGTCAATTGTATCAAAGGCTGCGGATAAGTCAAGGAGTGTGAGAACTGAAATCTTACCGTCGTCCAAATCAGAAAGAAGGTCATTCGCAACTTTTAGGAGGGCAGTTTCAGTGCTGTGAGAGGGGCCATAAGCCGACTGGAAATAACTGATGAGATTATGTAAATTTAAGTGAGATGCTATTTGAGACAGAACAACTTTTTCTATGACTTTTGACATGAATGAGAGGTTAGAGACAGGGCGATAGTTTTGCAAGTTGTTGGCGTCAAGGGTTGGCTTTTTAAAAAAGGGGTTTTACAATAGCAGTTTTAAAAAGTAATGGAAAAACACCGGTAGAAAGAGAAGTATTTATGACGTTGGTCAGAGCAGGCAATACAGCATCCAAACACTCAAATAGCAGTGATGTCGGAATTGGATCTAGTTACATGACTTTGGGGCGCACTTCTTTAGGACTTTTCGTAGAAAATCCATAGATACATGCTGAAATGTTGTGAATGAGAGTTGTTGAAATTCTGTCTCATAGCTATAGGGTGAGGATGGGTCAGGTTGTGTGATGCCGTCAAGTTGATCTCTTATAGTTTTCATTTTGTCGTGGAAGACATTTGCAAAATGATCTGGTAGACTGTCTGGGGAGGCTGTGGTTGGCAGTGGTGTAGGTTTGTTCTTCGCTAACAATTTGTCTGTGATGCAGAAAAGCTGTTTACAGCTGGTACTTGCAGTGATTTTTGTACTGAAATAGGTGGATTTTGCTGTATGCACTATATTGGTGACATTCCTTTTGACAGCTTCATAAATCTGCTTATGTACTGTCAGACCAGATGACAGCCACAATCTCTCGGCTTTACGGCGTTCCCTCTTGGCGGCACATAGCTTGTCGCTTATGCTACTGTACCATGGAGCACATTTCTTCACAGAAACTCAAGCATTGAACGCAGGCAATCGTGGAGTTGTTGCACAGTGGGATTTTTTACAGCTGTTAGGTATGAACTGATGTCGTTGGATAGTTGAGTTATGTTAATCAAGCTGATGTTCCGTTTTAAAGTGTAAACAGGTGATGGGTATGGGACAGACAGATCAAGGAGGCATATGATGCACAGGTGATCTGATGTAAGTTCATGGGAGACAGTAGTGGATCTCATAATATCATCGTCAGGTCTATACACAATCCAGTCAAATATGTGGCCACCTCTGTGGGTTGGTATGCTAACTGACTGTGCCAGGTTGAAAATGTGAATATAGTCTAAGAGTTTTGACACATTCGGGTTTGTAGAGCAATCGAAATGGAAGTTGAAATCTCCTAGAATCATTAAGCAGCTATTGGTGGAATTACAAAGTTCAAGGAGGGCTGGGAATTGTTCCAAAAACAGAGAATCAGATAATTTATTTATTCGACTAGGTGGTGGGAGAAAGAGGCAAAAGAAATGGACTGACCTTTTCTGCAGTGTTAGAGTTGCTTGAACGAGTTCAAAAGATGTATGTTCAAAATTGAAGCTGGATGTGAGTGTGAGACACGAGAAAATGGTGTTTTTGGCAATGACAGCAATGCCTCCTCCTCGTGAGGGGCGCGGAAATGACATCATCCTGCAGCCGTCGGGTGTCAAATCTGAACATTTTCCCTCATCGCCCGATGTATTAAGCCAGGTCTCAGTCAAATATAAGATATCGATGTTATGGTCGATGATAAAATTGCAGATTTCTGTTCGTTTTTCTGGTGTTCCAACTCATCGGGCGTTAAATGATGCAATACACAGTAGTCTCGGGAAATTAGAGGTGGATGGTAGAAGAGGTAATTGTATCAAGTTCTTGCTGTTAACACAACGTAAGTTTGAGGTGTTGAAAGGCATCCTGGGCTGTAAAGGTGGTGAAAAGTGAATAACTGCCATTTTTCGACCAGTCTGTTTCCGGCGTCCTGATCGAAAGGGACGATTCTTTTTACGTGGTCTGGTGCATTTCATTTGATAAAGATAATGAATGTAATCCGAAATCTTTAAGTTTAGAGCACAATGCTGAATGAGGCGCTAAGTGGATATTGTTTATGGCGCACAGTGAGTATCGACTATATTTATGAACAAATAGGGACCACACGTGGTGGACAGACGCTCCAATATGGCGGGCTGACGAGTGGAATGAGCTTGCTAAGAGAAAATCCGACTGTTCTCGCTTTCAAAACAAGAGAATGGAAAAACACATACCATAATGAAGAGCAAAACATGATGCACGTAATAAACACAACACACACAGACAACGAAACGAATAAACTATCCTAATGCACAATAAATTCGGAACAGCTGCCTCGGCCTGCTAGGCGATGACGAACCGGATATATATATATATATATATATATATATATATATATATATATATATATATATATATATTGACGAGTTCGTTAGGAAGTGATCAGCTGTTCGTGTTTATCAGGCAAAATGCATTTTAATGAAGGCTATCTCTAGTTACTTCCTCTCGCAATACCTTCATGGTATACTCCTCAGTTTTACTAGAAACATCCCACTTATCCGACCACATTGTATATATATGAGAGTTTTCTACACTGCGCGTTATAGCAACCGTATCCTAGGATATTCATCTATGTCCTGTTGCTGGACCACATGGAAGTATGATTATTTCTGTTGATGATGTCTGAAGGGAATTCACAAATATTTAATTGAGCCTTGGTCATGATTTTGAACCCACCCTTCTCATCTGTTCTGATATAAGGCACTCTTTTGAGTACATATGTAATCTTTAAAAAAAAATTCAACCTCCAGCTAAAAGATCCGCTAAAGTTTATTTATTTACTTGCTTATTTAACTGTAGACAAATTTGGCACTGTATGGTTTGTCTTCCTGTACCTCATTTATATCATCTGCACCACGGGGCTTCTCGCGCTTAAATGTTAAGCTGTCTTGCAAAATTAGCAAACAAAAATGGCAGTAGCTTTTAAATGGCTACAATGGACTGCCGTTGCGTATGACATTCATTGTTTCTTATTTCATCGAAATGTTCGTGGATCAACCAAAAGTGGTTGATTTTTAAACTAACCGCTCAGTATCTGTTCATCCATTGTAATGCTGCTATAACATGATTCAGATATATACTTGAAAGAGTTCGAACATACTTTAAATTAAAATCCTTCCAATTTTATAACCTACGAATTGTAGTCATGCAGCTCAGTAAGTTATTTGAAAAAATGGACGTGTTCTAACCATATCAGTGGGCGAGTTGTTGTTCAAAAGAGGTTGCTTCTTGTAGCACCAAACCATCACTGGGAGGAAGTTGGTTCGCTGTCAAGTCATTCTACGTTGTATCTTAATACGTGTGAATTGTCTGGATTAAATGACACTAAGTAAATCTGACGTGTAATGATACTTGAAACTTCGGAGTCAGAATTAAATTTAGGAAATTAGCTTTTGCAGCATCCCTACTTATTGGTGTATCCTGAGTGACTGATGACAACACTCATGTTAATTCTACCCCAGGACAGATGGTTTGTTTTAATCTCAGAAATTGCGTCTTCTACTTAAACAAGTAGTTTGAATGTTGTCTCTTAATGATTATACGGAGTTAACTCCCACCTCCTGCATCTCACACGATATTTCCAGGATCGTAAAAGGAGAGGATGGGTACAAGACAGATATGACATGTTCTTATTAGGAAAAAAATATCACAAGATCTTGAAAAATTTGCAGTTTTCTCTTCGACTATAAAAAAATGAACGGCCATAGTTCAACAAAATATTGTAAATAATAGATTCCAGTTTTAAAGAAGGAATTATTCTTCGTTGGAAACCTAAAACTTAATGCGAAAACCCCACGGTATTGAATGATTTATTATTATTTGCGTTAATCTCTCAAAAACAATAATGAAAACGGTAAACTTGTGCCTTTCGCTCTGAAACGTTATGTAAGTCTAACATTACAGTAAGGCACATTAATGAAAACGGTAAACTTGTGCCTTTCGCTCTGAAACGTTATGTAAGTCTAACATTACAGTAAGGCACATGTTTTCTTTTTTTATAGCAAAAACTGAAAAGCGTAAGCAAGGCTAAAAAAAAATCATTTACACCACCTCTGAGCATTTTTTTGCGTTTTTATTGGTCAAAGTGCATGAATTATGACCACAATTTCTATATATAAAAAGAAAGCACAGGAATATTCATGTCTCAAGTAAAGAACGTCTTCATATATTGGGTCCTAAAGACCTGGCTTGAAACTCTTTGAGTATAAAACTTACGATCATACTCAAAATCCCAAAATCGGATAAGTTACTTGGAGTATGTCTTGTTCAGCCAATTTTAGTAGCCTTGGAGTATGTTCAGCCAAATCTTAGCAGCCTTGGAGTATGTCTTGTTTAGCAAATCTTAGTAGCCTTGCAGTATGTCTTGTTCAGCCAATCTTAGTAGCCTTGCAGTATGTCTTGTTCAGCCAATCTTAGTAGCCTTGCAGTATGTCTTGTTCAGCCAATCTTAGTAGCCTTGCAGTATGTCTTGTTCAGCCAATCTTAGTAGCCTTGCAGTATGTCTTGTTCAGCCAATCTTAGTAGCCTTGCAGTATGTCTTGTTCAGTCAATCTTAGTAGCCTTGCAGTATGTCTTGTTCAGCCAATCTTAGTAGCCTTGCAGTATGTCTTGTTCAGCCAATCTTAGTAGCCTTGCAGTATGTCTTGTTCAGCCAATCTTAGTAGCCTTGCAGTATGTCTTGTTCAGTCAATCTTAGTAGCCTTGCAGTATGTCTTGTTCAGCCAATCTTAGTAGCCTTGCAGTATGTCTTGTTCAGCCAATCTTAGTAGCCTTGCAGTATTTCTTGTTCAGACAACCGTAGTAGCCTTGGAGAAGAACTAAAGATAAGAAATGTTATATCACTGTATCTTCATTCTATTTAAAGTTAAAAACCGTCAAAAGTTTTGTGAACTTTGAACTTGCGTTTGAGTTTCTTGCTCTTAAAGTTTGGAGAATACGAGTCCTTGTTTGAGATCATACTAGTTTGTTTTTTTACTTATATGACACGACGACCTTCGGTAAGTATATCGTGTCAGATCGATATTAACAGATCAGCTTCAATTATCAAAACCTGATTGTAGGGATGAGCTCAGTGGAATTGTAAATAATCAACCGTGTATACTGGGCTTCAAGATATTTTTTTTCTTCTATATTAACACATCTTTTTATATCATATACAAATAAAAAAATGTAAATAATTGCTTACTTGTCAGGAGAAAGGATACTCATTCTTAGGCGTTCAAAACCGCGTTAGACCAGCAGATGGAATGTTTGGAACACTTAAATTCTTCCAAACTTCTCTCTAGTACCCTAGTATATATCAAATATTGATTACTCATTTGTAATTAATGCCCCGCGGTTCTCTTTTATGTCTACGTATACATTATGTGGGATAGAATGATGAGTGATGAGAGAATTAATATCAGATAGAAATGCCGCTGATTTCCCTTTGAAACATTTCAAATAATAATGGCATTTATTTTATTTATTTATTGGCTATAAATGGCATATTTTTATTTACTTATCACGCGAAAAAAAATCCACGTCACAGTGTGAATTCAAGTGTTCATAATATTGCATATACATGTACCGTATATATTCGCATATAAGTTTAGTCCAACTGCTAACAGCATAAAACCTGATCTGTCGTTGCATGATGTGCAATATATGACAGCAGATCTGGATCTGTGCAGTTTGCAGTTGGACTCAGTATATTAGCGAGTATAGACGGTATGTGTTCTGCTGTAGGGATTGTGGTTCGACTTGAATAACATTTTTGCTCAATGATAAATATTAGTTAATTTCATATTACAGAAACTTGGCAATGGAGATAACTGAAATCATGCGCAGCCTATCATTCATATATTAGGTAGAAAAATATGGTTGAAGTTTGGTAGGAAATTATATTCCCGGATTATGTAGAGGTAAAAAGAAAACATACAAACATGCTCAACTGTACGTCCCTACGCGCTGCGGCTACCAGTACCGGATCCAGTAACATCGTTTGGAGGAGGGAGGGATAATTTGAACCTTCTAACCGTAAAGAATATGTAGACAATGAAACATTCCAGTTCTTTCGCGCTCATTGTGTGGTAAGGGAGGGAGTGGGGAAGAGATGAGGCGACACAGTCTCCGCCCTAAACACGGATACGCCCCTGGCTACTATGATAACTGTAGATCCGGGGTATATTTCGATGCAGATAGCAAGCAGTGGCGACGCGAGGGGGTGGAGTCGGAGGGGGGGAGGCAATGGCCCTTGGATGCTAGGCGAATGGGGGCGCCATCGGGAACTTTTTTTCCAGCTAAAATTTTCATAGTATTTCACCTCACCTTAGGGTAACGGGGGCTTAGATTGGGGTGGGGGGGGTGGAGGTTGGTAACTGACATAAAAACTGTTCTCTGTGGCAAGGTGGGGGCGGGATTAAAGAACAATGCCCCCGGGAGCCTCGGTAGGGGAACCACTAAAGAACATTGCCCCCGGGCGCCTCGAACCGTCGCGCCGCCACCGATAATAAGCCTTACGTGTAAGTGTGTAATATTTATAGTGTCACCTAAACATAGTTGCCCTCAATAGTTCTCATAATGCAATTCTCCACATACCAAAAGCACCGGAGCATATCTCATTATCCATACAAAGCGGGAGATGTAGTGAACCATTTATGTTCTGTTTGTCAACAGGTTAGATGAATTCTCACGCTTTGACAAGGTCATCCCACTAATAAATCAACACTGACTTCATGCGAACTAAGGTATGTGGGTTTCTTGTACTAGTGATAAAGTAGGAGGAAAGCAAAAAAGTCGGTAGAAAATGGAGAATTTTAAAAGAGAAAGATTGTAACTTTTAACACCCATCGCCAATTTCTGAAAATAATCACCGAGTTTTCTTTGCTAACATTTTTTTTTCTTCAGGGATTTAAATCATGGATGTAACTCATCCTACATATGTAATATTTTACTAATTTGAAGACGAAGTGGGACTTTCCAAAGCTCCAACACACTTTTAAAAATAATCAAATTCGAGATTAACTTTGGATTCAAAATATATTATAATTTTTCATCAGATTAGATTATCTAAGCATGTTCGAGAAAAAGTTCATTAGATTTATGAGGCATATAAAATTCGACAATTTCCACACTTACAAGATGTACCAGTTTTCACTTACTTATAACACAACATGAAGAAAATATAAACAGGGCAGATGACCTTCGACATTACATTTATTATGTAGAAATCAATCTTATAATCGACATTAAAATTTACAAAACATGCATTTGAATCTGTGAGAATGCAATAAAGGTCATGCAGCTAAAATAAACGAAGAGAAATGAGTTGCATACTGCAAACGAAGACACGTTGTTTAATAATTATATCAAATTAATGAAGAGGATATTGCTATTCTTCATACATATAAAACTATTGTATCGTATGTATGTTTTTCATGTTAATCTCTCCTATGCGCTAATCGTTAGAAAAGCAGTTACTTATTCCTAGAGAAATAGAGCAAAAGAATGCATCCATAGAGAACTTGCAGCGAATATTTTATTAAGCACCGTTCTATGGCATGTAGGAAAAAAACCGCAAAGAACGAAAGAAAAAAAAATTCTCGTTATAAACATCTTAAACGTTATCTACTTCTAGTCCAGTGAAAATGCATCGATTCGGTAGCATGCCGATTAGAAACTCGTCAGGAGTGAAATTCCCCGAAAAGTCGTCTTATGACAAGATATCGCTAAATTTGGCTAATTCTCGTCCAAAAAGGACCTTCCTCGCAAGCTGCAAGAAAAAATCAATTATGGTGGAAGAACTATCATAGTTAGTATATATGTGAGTTTATGTTTTCATGGTCGTTTGAAACTGTTTTTGAATTGTCTGTTCATTAGAGGAAAGAAGATTAAGACCTTTGAAGGCATATTTGTACTAGACAGAAATTAACTAATTTGATGGAATTATTGTATTTGTGAGAAATAAAATATAGTAAATTTTAGTATAAAAAACACGGAGTTTAATTTTTATAACTAGTAATTAAAACAACAAAGAATTTAACTTTACAAACATGACAAAAGGAAAAAAAATATCTGGATCTATCCGTGTAAAATAGGAGATTACACAGCCAAACAATTCAACTCCTTTTACATCATGTTTAATTAATAAGTTCAAAGTATTGCTATATCCCATTTAAAATGGTTTAAAAGTTTCGTAGTCATTATACTATAATTAACAAGGGAGGCTACAATACGGAATAAAGTTTCACAGTTTCAGTCCTGTTTACAATTACAATACCTTTAAGTATATAGACGAGTTTGTTAGCAAGCGATCAACTATTAGCATTTACCAATGAAAATACAGGAAAACTGTGTCTAGTTACTTTCTCTCAGAAATCTTTCATTTTCATTATCTGAAAATTTTTTTAAAAATCATTATCAATGGTAACAGTTAAACAAACACACACACACACACACACACACACACACACACACAGAGAGAGAGAGTCATATATTGTCGTGTAACTGAACCCATAGACATTTCTTTTTAAAAAATCAATCCATTTAATCGTGTTTTTATTCTGTCTCCTAACTGTCCCCTCTCAGAATTATCCATTATCCAAATGTCCGTCTCTGAATTGTCTGTCTCCCAACTGTCCATTCTCCGAATTTTTCATTATCCGAAATGTCCGTCTCCGAATTGTCTGTCTCCGAATTGGCCCCTCTCCGAATTGTCCGCTCCAAAGTGTGTGCGTGTGTGGTGGTGGTGGGGGAGGGGGGCGAAACATGTAAATGTAAGGTACGTTACCAAAAGCAAAATAATCTTGCAACAATTACAGTTTTCTCTTTGACTAAAAAGGTTCATGAATTGCTCATTGACTCCAAGCAGGATATACAAGTAAAAAGTATTTGATTTAGATTACAAAGATTATTCTCTTACTAATTGGTGTCTATAATATGCAATTGTAGTTTAGCTACCGACTGACATCTTGTTTTATATTTGTTTTGTGTTGCATTTCGTTGTTGCTTAATTTACTGAACAGAAAATAAATCTTATGAATTTCAATAGCATAAACAGCAAATAACTGAGTAAGATCCAAAACAGCTAGTGGACACATTACAGAGTCAGAGACTGAGACAAAAAGACCTAATTAATAAAACATCCAATAACAAAAAAAATGTATGCACCTTTAATGTCATTTTGACATCATGAAGCATATCAGCAGCGATTTTGATATGAGAAACGAGTTTTATCCTAGTAGCAACACCAACTGTTTTTTTTTTTTTGCTCTTTTTTTTACGAAAAGCTTATGGTGTGTGTGTTTGTGTGTGTGTGTGTGTGTGTGTGTGTGTGTGTGTGTGTGAGAGAGAGAGAGAGAGAGATTCGAAGCAGAACATTGTGTGCATTATCAAAGAAGAACAGATAACAATTCACGCTAATATTTGGATGGAAACAATTACTAAATAAAACAACCACTTATATCAAGCAAGAAATTACACCTACAAAACACGGACTGAAAGATGCTATTGCAAAGTTGGCTTTCGACATGGATTGAAAATCCTCATCTCTGTGTGTTTCAATTAAGGATCTCGATCTAGAGTATGATGCCCTTCTCGGGAGAACATAATTTCAATTTAAGTAATCAACATGTCATCATGTATATGGCGGAATAAAAGGGAGATCCGACATCTATACTTATCTTTTCAACTAAAATATAAAAAAACGAATAGTGTATGTTCGACAATTAGTAACATTTCTTTTATAAGCAACGAACATTAATACTTGCATTTTAGATGCCAGTAAAACCATATTTTTCATAACCAGAATCTTTCGACCATTAAAACCTTTTTGGTTATTACATTCGACCTAAAGCGAGATTAGGAACTGTACCTTAATTGTCGAAATCATTGCTTTATCACCATGTGTGTCGCATCGTTTGATGTGGAAGTAACTCAAGAAATTAATTAACATACACTTGTAGGAGTTATATCCCTTGTTACAACACAGTGGCACTGAGACGTATCGTACGAATTTATAATCAATATCTTTTAATGAAAACGTAATTTAATATTTAAAATTTGTTGAAAGTTATAAGGTATTCATCCTTTCGAATCCGATTCACTACATTTTATTATATATATATATATATATATATATATATATATATATATATATATATATATGTATATATATATATATATATATATATATATATATATATATATATATATATATATATATATTTTAGAGGATAAAAGTAGCTTTAACGAAAGATAATAATACATATTTTGGTAAATATAATAATCAAGTAATCTCATTACGTAGTCTCCAGACCCAGTTCAGATAATGTTTTTTGAATTGCTTATGCTGAATTATGATTATTTTAATCTTAGATAATAGCCTAAAAAAAGAGGAAGCTGGTTCCGGATTCCACAGATCTCTTTTGATAAAGTCAGTTGGGTGTCAGACTGCTTTGATACTTTCAAACAGTTTGTACTTTTCGAGAATCAGCGATGGAAAGGGATTTGCAATTAATTTAAACTTTTTTTTCTATTCATCTTAAGGGATTTTTTAAAAATATTTTTATTTTCTTCTTTCTATTCCTCTATTCCTTTATGCATCTTGACTAAAAGCATTTTTTTTACCCATATATTTCTAGTCTTCTTTAGTCGAGTTCAGTATGTGTGAAAATACTTGTAATAGTTTATACGAGATTCGGGGTGGTGGTGAAGGGGTCTTTGAAACAATTACCGTCTTACTAGCGTATCAGTTGATACCAACTGCAAACTGCATAGACCCAGATCTGCCGTCGCATAATGCGCCTGCAGATATGGGTCTATTCAGTTTTTAAGGACTAATCAGTAGAACAAACAACATAGACCCTGATCTGCAGGCGCATTATGCGACGGCAGATCAGGGTCTATGTTGTTTGCATTTTTGATCTGAATTATACGCGAGTACGGACGGTATATCTCTCTGAATGTACTAAATCTCTGAAAGATACGCTCATTCTATGACGACCTATCCCTTAATAACCTACTTAGAATCTTGAAGTATACAGGAAAATTCAAATTAAAACCCTTTTCGTGATATAAATTTTGTTTACTTGAATATATTTATTGCAAGTATATATCTTGTACGGTTCATAACTGTGTCGTCATTGTTATGTTATTTGTCTCAAAAAAAACCTAGTGCGTTTTTAAAAGAACTGAAGAACTCGTACAAGTCTTCATTAGAAAATAATTCACTAGGCAAGTTGAACAATTTCTTGGTCTTGCGAGTTTTGGAAAGCCAGAAACTGAAATTATTCAATGAGTTCGATAAAAAAAATATTTGAAATAAGGGCAATTATAAGATCCTATTTATTTACACGATAAAATATGCAAACATAAATCGCTCAAAAGGTTAAGTGAAGTGACTTACATTATATTGGAACGTCACCTTCTATGACTTAAACTGATACTGTAAAATATTCTAAGTTGGAAGAACTTGAGAGTAATTCTCTCTTGCTTTTCTAACATAGGCAATAAAATATGTTTCAAACAAGTATAGAATAATTCCTATTGCTGTGAAATTACTGTGTTTTATGACACGTGATTGGCTGTACACATCAGTATATTCTGGATCATATTGCCGGTTCCCAATCGGTTTCCAGTGCTTTTCTGCCAAGATTGTGTCTGTATCAACACCTTGCAACATTACAATAACAACAATAACAACAACCCCACTGTGATTCAGATCAACTTTGGAAACGGTAGGAAAAATCCTCTCTGCGCCCAGACACTCGCTGCTGTTGCCGAACAAAGTATATGGCAGGCTTTAAGAGCAAATATAACGTCATAAAGTACAGCCTTTTTGCTTGACATCGTGTTTTGAATCAGCTGTTGTTTAGGGTCATGGTCATATGACGTAAGAGCAGCGGATCTCACTAAAAATGGATTCAACTTTCTTTTGGGAAAGATGGTACTGCGTAGAAAATAATAACAATGAATCCACATACAGTATATTTGCTCAATTAAAAAAACACAAATCATGGTGCCTCTCATTAACTCTTGGGTTGTGATTTTGTACGGGCTAGATTATCTACGCTTACCAAGGGTAGTTGATACACTTTGTTCCACATTGACGATAAAAGAAAGCTATTAGCTACTTAATATTGAATGCTTTGTTGATGGAATCCACTGATTCGACGACAGAAAGGAGGAAAATTGGAACTACAATGAATACATGATCATACACAACCACGATCATTTAATTATATCTTGAATTCCATATCAATAATTTCATTTGAACATGTGTTAGTATCTTGGAAGCATGCACAGTAATACAAGCTAAACGACTTCGCTTGACCCATTCTACATGTTTGCCTTTATCCATGCAAATGTAGATTTAAAAAAATAGATCTCGTCAATTTTGCTTATATATATATATATATATATATATATATATATATATATATATATATATATATATATATATATATATATATATATATATTGTGCTGATTACCTACAACTATTGATTTTAGCCGTCCACTCAGACATCGTGAGTAGTATTATGCGTAACACAGGGGCACAGGGGGAAATTAAAAATACGCAGTAGGTTTACATTGGGAGTCGGTATAGGGCACAACGGGAACTTAACATTGCGGCTACATTGTTGCATTGTTAGAAGTTGTTGACCTCAGTACTATGGGCCGGCGTATGGGGCACAACAGGAATTTAACATTACGTCTCCATGTTGAAAAATAGCTACAATAGGAATTTAACATTACTTAATCTACTATTCAATTCTTAGTAATGTACCATCCAGCATCCACTTTTCGAGTACTATCCAACACCTATTTTTAAGTTATATTTAACACCGACTTTTGATTATTATCCAACCACACCACTTTTTTATTACTATCCAACACATCACGTTTTGATTAATATCCAATACCCACTTTTGATTACTATCCAACATCTACTTTTTTAGTAGTTTCCAACATGCCACTATTTGAGCACTATCGAACACTACACTTTTTGAGTACTATCCAACACCCCCCCCCCCCTTTTGGATTACTATCCATTACGCACTTGTTTGATTAATATCCATTATCTTGTTATCTATTGTCCAATACAACACTCTATACTATCCAACACGTCGTGTGTAGTGACCAACACCCGTACACTTATTCCCCAACGAAATGGGTAGGATGTAAAAGAAGGGAGATACTTTCACACCACGCCAAAGCAAAGGGTAGTAGTGTTTATATACACACTATTATCATACAAAAAGATTTTTAGTTTCTGTGGAACACATAGACATACACAAACATACAAACACAAAACACATAGATTAGCAATGATTTTGAGCAGTATCTCTTTTCAAGAGATCTGGGTGGCCCTGAAAATAGCCGTTTTTATTATTTTAGACACCTAGTGTCTGCATCTTGGACCCAGCTCCGCAGGCAGCACATCTACTAATCCATCTATCTCTACCGCATAAATTTATGGAGACAGGTAGGGAAGAGTTAGAAAAATTTGCCTCATTTTCCAATCCTCTATTTCCGGGACTAAGGGTGGCTGTCTCTGTTGTTGTGGTTGTTGTTTTTGTTGTTGCTGCTGCTGCTGCTGCTGCTGTTGTTGTTGTTGCAACTCCATATCCCAGTCTTCTTCAGTCTGGATGACCCTCCTTTGCACCCATTTGTATTTCCCAGTCTTCTGTCTGGAAGTCTCAGTCTTCAGTCTGGGAGGCCCCACTTCTCCGCTGTTGGGATGGTCGTGAAGCCCTCAGCGCAGGTCTGACGAAACAGCAGGGACGCGTATATGACACTCTACCACGAGTGCCATTGGCTGTCACCTTTGTTGTTTGAACAATAAACCGTCTTCCCTGGCGTTCCCTCTTTTCTTGCTCCCACTTCTTCTTGTCCTCTACATATTCATCTTGCAACATTGAGAGGACAAGTTGTTTGCATAATTAAATATGGGTCAAAACCCTCTTGAATAATCTCCTGTCTGGATGGAGCTCTTTAACTTGATCCAGGAGGTGCTTAACATACTCTAGGCGGTGTATTAAGGTCTGGCTTACTTTTCCGGTCTTATTTCTGCTCATTCTTGTCTTCTTTGTCGAGTCGACGATGGGTGGCAAGATGTGGCGAACGCACCGTTCTATATGCTAGAAGCACTGATTGAAGGAAAACAATCCTCTTAGACTTTTTTCAAAGATCGACAGAGAGAATGTGAAAGAGCATGTCAACAGAATTGTTTTCTTTAAAACAAAACAACATAAAAAACGACTCAATGTCATTTTTTCTAAATCAACATTTTTAATCAGCCAGTTCACTGAAACATCAACAAAACGAAATGAAGAGGGAGGATTTGGGTTAGTCCCTTCTTCTTCATTTATAAATATTCAAACAATGTTAAACATGAACGTGTTTACATGGCTGACAACGTTGTGGAGTCAGACTAAATTTCCATTGATCTAGTACATTGTCATTTTGCCATCCATCAATGCACACTACGTTTCTGTGCTAAAGAAAATAGATAGCCATAATGTTCACAAAACCACCTGTCTAATTTGTCATCGTTTCTGGAGAAATCACTTCCAAAACAAGTTACTGATTGTTCTAAGGGAAATCCAAGACTTTGTTGATGACGAATGTTGCACACAATATTGTACACACACAATGGAATCTCATGATTGTAATCTCACAATATTGAATTGAGTAGACACAGCATTTCTACTCATAAAGTCGATGATATCGTCTTCCAGAGAAGGTAATCTATAAGAATAAAAATATTCCACACTGTGGCCGTTGGGAAAGTAGAAGGCTACCAAATTTGTTACTGAGTGATGACTGTCGTCCGTGTTGATGATATAGGCTTGAACGCCTCTAGGTTTTCGATGACGAAGTTCATTTTAGCACAAAACACTGGATTCCAAGAAGATGTGTACGAAATGTGAGTCAGAAGGTAATGAAGTTCCCAGGTATTCATTTGCTTTCTTTTCTACAGGTAATGATAAATCCTCAGTCCACCCTTGACTTTTTCCTTTAAAATATCTGTCAAGTAAGTCCATGGACGGGAAGTTCCGGTACTCTGTTGCAAGAGAGCTTCGATGCGCTTCGTTTCTAAAAGAAGTCAATCGAGGTAGGGAATGGTCACACAAGTTATTATACTACTCTTTCAAGATCTTCTCTTCTGAGATGAGAGTCCATGCGACTTCCAGATAGTCTTCCAACTTGTCTTCTTGACTCCTCTTCAAACCTTTGTCGTGTTGTTTCTGACAAGGATGATCGATCTGACAACCATAACAATGTTCTATAGTCACGTTTGTAATTCTTTCAGTCAAGTGACGATCAAAACTGGGGACTAAGTTTTGTTCTTGTTCTGGAAATTGTGACATCATGACTGTATTTTTCCCTTGTACACTTGTGGTATGTGACTGTTGTGCATAGAAACATAATCATCGCCTAGATCTATAGCTTCCATCCTTTTTTAATAATATAGGATCACTTATCTCAGACTTGATTTCCAGAGTATTGTCAAATTCTGAATACAAGATGACGTTTGCTGTGTTCGCCAGATCTACTGCAAACTGAAGTTCCACACGACGTTAGACCGATTTTGTAGGGTGGAAATGTCCTTCGTCGCTGCTTTGGTCTGGAGTGAAATCAAAGCCCCACAGAGCGTATCCTCCTGAATAATCGTCATACAAAATACCGTGGCTACTGTTGGTTCTAGTTGTAATCTGGCTTCAAACAGTGTCAAGTAAGATCTCAAGTATTTTTTCTGGGCAAAGTTAGGTTCAAAGGGTCTAGTACAAAACGTCTGGCCATCTCAAGTTACTTCTATCTTAGACACTTTGAAGTGTTGGAACTCGAAAGGATTTTGATTGATAGCTTCGTTGAGGTCCGCAGTGCTGACGATGCCAATACACAAATGTTCTGCTAGTTGACATTGGAAACATGATATTCGATCTTGGATCGGAGTCCAGAGGGCAGAGGTTGAAGGTTTTGACTTCCACTCGTCGTAGGGGATACTTGCTGTCGTTCTGGTCAGAGCTTGAATGATGTCGTTTCCCACTTTAGGTAAGATTTCCACACGTCGCACGTAGAGTCTAGCTTCTTCAATGCTCGTTTTGTACTCGTTAGCATTAGCCATCAAATGGAACACGGCACTACTTCCATTCAGTCTCAGACATACATCCACCCCATTTAACAAATACTTGTCTTGCAACCACATGTCCAAGTACAAACGATCCGTCATTTCTAACTACGTCCTTGTTTGATTTTCTATTGGCGGTCGTTAAATCAAACATTGCGGCCTGCACCACTATCTGCAATCAATGCTGTGCCGCTCAATTCGTCCAAAGTGGCAGGTTTCCACACCACAGAAGCATCCAGATGTGTGTTCTTGGCTTCTTTTCCGTACGTCAAGAAATTTTCCAGGTACGCTCGTCAAGGGTAAGTGTAAATGCCGCTGCTCACCAGTTTGTTATTCAAGTGCAAAATCAACTTCGCTGAACAACGAATCCGTGCAATTGTTGACGGGAGCTACTCTGGCATCGGCGCCTGGATTGGTGCTGTCCGTTTTGAGAACTTTGACTTTCACGTACAAGTAACTGTTATTCAGTTCGATGTAATCTTCTGTTTGTCCTTCGTCAGAAGCATGAAACGAAATTATAGAAGTGTCTCGGCGCGCTAGAAGGTCTTTTCCTAGCTGAATCAAAACGTTTTGTCCTGCTTTCATCAAGGTTTCTTTAGAATTTTGTTTGTCGATGAGTACGTTTAAAAGGAATTCGTTTCCTTGCATCAAAGCTGCATGTTTTAATACATGCAATACTCGAGTGACCATCGGTTTTAAGATGGGTGCTGCCGTACGAAAAGCTGATTTTACAATATCTCCCAAACGATGTTCTCGTTGTACAGCGGATACTCGGTACAAAGGATGCATCTGTTACAATTCACTGGAGACCCGTTTTCGAAAATGTAGTTTCTCGATGACTTTTCCTTTCGAGAATAAAATATTTTGTCCAAGATCCCCTTTTATACTAATATTAACACTGTCTAAATACCATTTGCTGACAGGAATATAATGAGGATGTACAAATTCACGGTGAAAGTGATACGTGTTTCCTCTTTCATCGTAAATAGCTATGGCAGAATCCGCTTTGAAAGGAATGACTCTCAGCAACGGAGCGGCTATGTTTCCCACCACGTTGCACTGGACGACATCATATTACACAAACATCAAATTTAGTCCTTCGTTCAATTCAATAGGAAAACGAAAATACTTTGTAGAATCGATCGCTGTTGTGAATGTCTTTCATAGGAGCAAGAACTGTGTTTCCACCGAGAATAGCAAACAAACAGGGAGAAAAAGTAATGGACATCGTTTTGCCGTCGGGAAAAAATCCATTTTAAGACGATGAAAAATGGCATGGTATTCGATCAGTACACTTCGGAGAGTTTTCTCCAGTGCTTTGCCAAACTGATCATTAAAGATAGCTGAAATCGTATCGACGAGATGTTGAGCATTAAAGCAATATCCTGAAGAAATTTTCATGGTAGATATTCAACTGAGGATTGGATAGATTTTGTTTTTATTCGCAAATGAAAGGATTATTTTCATCTTACTGTTCGTGGACTTTTTCATTGAGGATATTTAACATAAAAGTATTTTGACCCTCGGTGATATTTATGACTTGAGTAGGATGAATGATGTCTACCAAAGCTACTTCTCAATGAGTTTCCTGATCCAATTGTATGGCTTGAAGAAATATGGCCGTGAAACAACATAATTTGTTGTTGGGAAAACATCCATAGGACTGTCACTTGGTAATGTTAAATAAAATTGGTTATTCATATTTTGATGGTTCTGGTCTCCGAAGAATCACTCGTTGTCAACGATGACTTTCCAAGGAGGGTTTTAGAAGAGGGCTGCTGTGATTGAAAGAGTTGTGACTGGCGTTAGAGGCACGGTGACCGTTGTCGTTGTTGTTGCTGTTGTTGTTGTTGTTGTTCTTGTTCTTGTTCTTGTTCTTGTTCTTGTTACTGTCGGTATATTTCAACAACGGATCGAGAAGAAGATAACCAGTACAACTGCTGTGTAAAATATTCCACAATTGTTTATCTGCTTGTTGTAAACTCAATTTTCAATCGCTGCTCTGATGACACAATGCACCACAAAGATTTGGTCGAAAAAGACAATTTTATATATCGGAACACGTTCTCCACACCACACCCACAGAGGTTGCTTTTGTAGTTTTTGGAGATAGGAGCTCTGAGAAGGAGATGTAGCAGTGTTTGACGGCATGGTTGCGACTTCTACTTCTATTTATAGTCAATGACTTGTGAAGCTGCAATCCAAGAATCGAAACTGGGTGAATATCTTTTCCAACGGACTTTGTCTTCTTGGAGTCGATGTTTTCCCACTTTACGTGTTTTTCTAACGAGAATGCTTTCGATATCGTACACATCGCCTTCTGTCATGGTCACTCGTTGTAAATCAGGCAAGTATAAAGTTCCTTTTAATACTTCTCTGTTTACATCTTCCAATTTATAGACAGTGGATCACGCCCACGCACTTGTCCAGTGACACGAAACAATTCTCTCGTCCACTTGGGTAAATAACCTTTGTCCCAAAGTGCGCTTTGTTTTTCCAATGCAAACCCAATCTCTGGTGTTTAAAACTTCTTTCTTTCTTTCTGATCTTTGAAGTTCCAAACAATTGATCAAACACAGTTACTTCGTTTTGAGGTGTCACTTCTCTGGAGCACATCCAGTGCTCCGATGGTACGATTTACTGTAAGCTTTGGCTAATCGTGGTAACTGGTCGATGTATTTGAAAATGTGTTGATGTGGCAAATATTTCCACACATGTTCTTTTAAAGCTCTTTAAAAACGTTCCACTACACTAGCTTTCGTTTCAGGATTTTCAGTGATAAATAAATGAATGTCCATTTTACAATTCTTTTTGTAAAGCTTCTTTAAGATATTCAGTGACCTTTTTTTTTTTGGCCATCGTAGAGGGTGTCGACCATTTTGTTTAAAGACAAGATTTAAAGCTAGCTCTAACTCTGAACTTGTTTTAGAAGTCAAAGGAAATACCCAAGCTAATTTTGAAAACACGTCAATGACACAAAATAAATATTTGTAACATCGATTGTACGACACTAAATGAGAGATATCTCCTAAATCCGCTTGCCATTGATGATCGACGCCAGCTACTTTCGTTTGACTGCTGGAATATTTTCGTGGAATGGGTTTGTGTAACATGTACGTCGATTAGTCTTATAACCATTGTCGTACATCTTGCAGACGTAAACTTTTGAGTTTGATTTTAGCAGCACGATACAATTTTTGAATTCCTGCGTTGCCGGCATCATGAGCAGGATTATAGTAAATGCAGGTTAAAAGTATATCCATGTGGTTGCTGTTGTTGCTGCTGCTCAGTAGGTTAACCAACTACCTATATTGTTTTTTTCGCGTGGTATTGGGGGGTTTTTATTTATTTTTTTATTTTTGCTTTTGTTTTTTTGTTTTGTTTTTTTTTTGGGGGGGGAGATTGCGATGCGTTACGTGTCGAACGAGGAATAGGTGTAAAGGATGATGCCTGGACGGTTCTGGTTTGACTTTTTTTTACTTCTATCTTCACTTCTTTCGGTTTTTTCTTCTGCTGGCAAGGGTGTGAACATCATCTTTTTGATCCAACCAATTCTTGATGTTGGTGTCAACTTGGGTCTTTAAGCAGATGGAGTTTGAAACTATTCTTCTTCTCCTTTTCTTGTCCCCGTAGACGGGTCTGTCACCCTCTTGGGAACTGTTGCCACTTTTTTTTCTTATAGTAGTCTCGTCTAAAGTTTTGGGGTGAAACAGTTGAAGATGTTGCAATAATTGTCCGTACCGTTGCGATTATTTCTGATTTTGACAAATCTGTTCGATCTATCCACGATTGTAATTCTTGCTATAAGTGTGACATCTCGGTGAGCTTAGGATTAGAAGATAAATGTGGTATCCGTTGTTCGTACCACCGATTGAATTCCAGCCATCGTTTGTAAAAAAAAAATTAAGTCAATTTTCGTCCTTTCATAAGATCCAATGATACAAGTGTTATGCCTTTCCAGAAAAGTGTTCTTTTTATTTTCTTCTTCATCATCTGATCACTTCTCCTAAAAGAGGTCCCGCAATCGATCCTAAAAGTGGAGCAGCCATATTTAACAACGGTCCTATCAGCATGGATATAAATCCCCCTCGCCGAACGAGCATTTTTTTTTCTTCACCGATTGGCATTTTCTTTTTCTCCATTTGGCAAAGAACGACGATGCCGTCCTAATTGCTTTTTCTGTCTCTGGGTCAAGGGCACCGTTCCTTTCAAAACGTTCAAACAACATTCACACACGGTATAGATGATTTCTTTAGGTGCTTTTTGAATGATTTGTTTTCGCATCGAAGTATTGAATTTGGTAAGTACTGACAACACATCCAAATGTTTAGCTAAATAAGGAGGGAGTCCCTTTTTCCTTTGTTGGAAGAAGATCTCTTTGGATGTTGGTATGAACTTTCTCACATACTTGTTTCAGGAGGAAAAAAACTGAAGTGAATCTTATCCAACACTTCTTTTTATACTGGAATTTCGTCTCCAATGATGTGTCGGAACGTCGTATCAATTTGACTGGTGTTCTCAACGGACTAAATATTGCGAGTTCCTGTTTAAACAAATCCAGTAAACTTTGTAACATGCCTGTTCTGTCTTGTACATTTGTCTTAGGAGATGCCACTTTGGGGCTGCAGCAACTAGAGCAGAAGAAGACGTCGACGGAGTAGAAGTTTCGATAGAGATGGGTTTCCATTTTTTCATGAAATTGGAAATCAGATGTGGCAGGCATCATCATGAAAGGAGAAGAAGAATTGTAGGTAGATACGGTCACCGAGCGAGGTTTTCTACAATACGTGCTCGTTCAGGGGCAGTACCCCTCTTTCTTTAAGGAGATGTTTTCTTTGGGGTTTTCTTCTTCTTAGAGTATGAACGTGCTGCACCTCTCTTCTGTTTGGTCTGTTTTTTTAGGTTGTTTGACTTTTTTAGGTTCGGCATTAGGATCCCACTGTAAAAGTGAACGAATAATGACACGTCCTAAAGATCCACTTCCACATGGTTTCAAAATGAATTATTTTTGGTTTGAGTATAGATTCTTGGATCAGCCAGTTGTGACAAAGTTACCTTATGTTTTTTTTAAAAACAAATGATTTCTTTGATGTTGAACGTGAATGATGCCTTGTAGAAATTTGTGTGCTGTCAAAGTAAACCATCTTGACACTTCCTTGAGACTAGCTTCTAGCAAATGTGAACGTGCACTAATGCATCTGTTTGAGACAGACGGCATACAGTGCACGAATCAATTTGGCAGGAGAATGAGATTGAACGGAAGTTATGTTAAGTACTATTGGAAAAAAAAGAAGTGAATGATGATTTTTGTAATAGTTTGGCGTTTTTTTTAGACAGACAAAAACGAGGAAGGTGATGTGTAAATGACTGGACCTCCTTCCTGATACCAATCCCGAAACAAATTCGTGCGAAATCTCAAATAATCAGGAGTGGTAGGTGTTAGATCGATACGTAAATACGCATGTGGCGATTGACTGCAATCGTCACAAACATAATTTTGCCAAGGTGTTCCTAACTGTTTGGCCAATACTTGCACTTGAGATTTGTCTCTTGGACTTTTAAACAACACCACATAATGTGCAACAAGACTGATTTTGCGACGAGGTTTTACTGTGTTGAAATAAAATTTGAGTAATGTAAAAAATACTAGAATTACGATGATGTCACTGCCGTGTAAACCAAAGCTTAATGTCTTCTTCGTCTTCTCCTAACATGTCATCGAAGATGACAAGATGTGTTTGACTAAGGGTAGATACAATCACATCGTCTTCTCGAGGAATTCCTGCCACAAACGAAATGGATTCTCTTAGACTTTTCTGAGTAACGTGTAAGCCTATTGCCACTCTTTGTAGCACCTCATACGATACGTTGTGAAGGACTATTGAACAATTTCGATTTGTGTTCGATCAAACGTTTGACAAATTCGGTTTTGCCTGAACCACTAGTTCCAGCAATCAGTATGTTAAAGGGATGACGAAGATATATTGCCTCCCAATTTTGACTATCTAACTTTTCGTCAATGAGAATGGAGGTTGTAGCCATAACAGCTGTGTTTAGAATTCCATCAACGACACAAGACGTTTTATATATTTATACAATTTTAAATTTTTTGCATTTATTTTCATGGTTTTGTAATATTTACATTCAAAAAACATAAGTTCATGTTTTTCATTCTTTGGTTTTATTTGATCAGTCACGTCTTTGGCATAGTTAGATACTTCTTGTTTCCAAGCATCAAATCCAATACTTTTCACGTACATCCTTCCAGTCGTAAATTTGTCGGTGTACATCACAAGCCACACAGACTTATTGTTCATCGTGCAGAGTCGTTAAAGCGCGACGAATGTCTTCTTCAAACAGAGGCAGAGAAGTATTGATGAGAAATCGCAACACTTTTAACAGAATAAGTGTCAAGTGCACAGATAAAGTTTTGGCAGTCATGTCTTTGCATGTACTGTTCATAAATTTGCTGGCAAACGAAATCCAAGAAATGTCGTTACTAACATACACACGACACGTCGTCCAAAATTCAAAAGAATCGTATATGGAATCAGTTCTCTTAACAGTAGTTGGTAATCCACTAAGTCTTGAACATGGTCATTGACTTCCTACCATGGAATTTGGCGTAACATCGATGACAGAAGTCAAAAAAATGGTAAGTCTTTGCAGTTTATCAATGTCTGACCATCTGAACATTTTCAAGGTAATCAGTCTTCTTATAACATTCAGATACCAATGATTAAAACGTGTATGCCATTTCGAATGCAACTGTTCTTTGCGTTTCACTTGGATCTTGACAAACTCTCTGTAAATGCGCTCACGCAGTTCCGGTAGTAGATTCTGAATGTGCTCTTCTAAACTATCCGTTTACAGGAATGTCATTATATGAATTATTCGTTCGTTTGCCAAATGAAATATGTTGGTAAAGCGTATCAAAGCATATCCCACCACACATCACATATCGTGAAGGAATCTCGTCTTAAGGCAATACTTGTTTTAAAAGGTGTTTGTACTCCTGTAAGTCTTTAACTTTTTCCTGGAACTTCGTCCCATGGAATTCTGAGTATCACTGCAACATTACCGTTAGAAGGCATGATTTCCAAAATCTTACAAACTCTGTGTAGTAGTTGATCAATGAACATTTTCAAATTAAGCAGCTTTTTCATAGAATTCATATACCAACAATTTAAAACGTCTATGTCGTTAAGGATGCAAAATGTAATTTGGTGGTACAGTGCTGAAGGCAGAAGTCGTGGCATCGACAGCTTTTTATCCACGTCGAGTTTGGTGTCTGTCATAGTTTTTCCCCAAAATCAGTCTTTTTATACTATAAAAATAGCAATAGTTTAAAAATCGAGAAATGATTTTGAGTTTGCTTTTCACTTGGATTTGTACAAAGTCTCTGTAAATGCGTTCTCGCATCTCCAAAGGTAAACTACGACTCCTCTCCACTTCTAAAGTATTCGTAATGTAGCAATGATCTTCAGGAGCTACGGAACAACTTTCTTTCTTGGCTGATCTTGACTCTCTGTGTCTTGTAGTGGATGTCGATGGTGTTGGCTCAGGATCACTCATGTCTTCTTCAAAATTGCTTGGGTGAACTTCTGCTAATACTCCTCTGATCTTATGAGGCGATACCGAAAGGCGTTTTCGTCTCTTGGATTCTTCCGGTTTCTCGATGGAAAGGTTTGATCTTTTCAAGATGATTCTAAATTTGATTTGACTAGGGTACATACTTTCTCACTACACAGAACGGAAAGAGACTCCCTCACCTTAAAAGAATGCACTCATTCAATTTAGATCTGTGAAGATGGAAGAGTCAGGAAAAAGGACATTGGGTTCGAGAATGTCTACAACGTCAAAGTAAAGGAACCACAAAGACAAAAGAAAAGATAAACAAAAGTTAAGATACCTGTTATCAATGTCAAGTCAAGAAAAAGAACATTGGTTTTCAGACTGTCTCAATAAAAAAAGAGAACAAGAAGAAGAAGTGTTCTGAAGCAGAAACGTAAAAACAGAAAAAGAACCCACGCCAGTCAAGAAATTCAAGAAGGCGAGACAAGCAGTAGAAACAGCAGAAGAAGGAGAACCCATGCAAGTGCAGAAATTCAAAAGAGAAAGACAGTTTGTAAAAAATGGATTTTTGTGATGTGTTGTAAAATTTCATTGTGATTCTTATTCAAGATAATATACCACAAAAAACGTAAGTGAATCTTTGTCTTGTTTTTTTCTTTAGTATGGATAAGATTTTCTCTCACTCACACACGCACATATTTTAGAATCGATGGATTTTAGTTTGTTTGATATTGACAATCATTGAATAGTATATCTTTTCTAAGAGATATAGGTGGCACTGAAAAGGGCCATTGGGTTTTAAAATGTATGTAACTGTCTTAAGCCTTTTCCACGTCCAAGTCCTACTCCTGTTGTTGCTGTAGTGGTAGTAGTAGTGACTGCTTCTGGTGTCTCATTAGTGGTCATCGATGAAGTCATATAAGGTTTAGAAGTTAGGGATCGTAAAGGTCTTTTTCTCTTCGGTTTGGCTAATGAACTTTGATACATTTCTCTCAGACGTTTTAGCTCCGCCGAAATGTCTTGTATCTTGTAACAGACTGGCCTGTTTTGTTTTCACTCTCTTACTTCTTCTAACTGTTCAAAGTCTTCATCTTCTCTTCTTCTTGTTTTCTTTTTTGCTCTTGTTGTTGTTGTTGTTGTTGTTGAACACATACTTCTTCTTCTTCTTTCTGACATTGGCAAAAACCTATCCAACTCTCCTGTTTCTTTCTGAAATCATCATAGACTGGTAATGATGGAGAAGGAGGAGAAGTGGTACTACCGCCGGCAAAGATAAGAAAAATCACAAAGTCAAATTGAAGTCATTCTCTTCAGGAAGAGTGCTTGCTACAGCAGAAGTAGTAGTGGTCGTCGTACTATCATTCCAGGCATATTAAGTATTCGCTGCAGGCGCACCCCAATACATCGTCTTCATTTCAGCCATAGGTATTGTTGTACTAGAAGTCTTCAGCAACATCGTAGGAATGATAGGGCATATATATATATATATATATATATATATATATATATATATATATATATATATATATATATATATATATATATATATATATATTGAAAGTGACGTCATGCGTCCTCTATCTTCAGATTGGAACATCCCAATCAGTTTCGATCCTGTCCTAGACTATATATAGAGGTGTGTTCGCCTGTTGTGTCACCTATTCTCAAGACAACCCAACCAAAATGTGGACAAGTGTTGAAAATCCTCTACGATTGTTTCCGGCGTGTTGTTTAATCCGGACTACCCAATGTATGTCAAGGCATCGTGGGCCATTACCAGGATCACAGACAGCTATTTGGAAGAGAAGAATCTATGTGGAGAAGCAAGGGTGGCTAAAGCGTGTCTTAGTCTACGGACTAGCAGCGAGAAGAAGCTTACGCCGGAGAACAGTAAAGATGTGCCACTTATGTTAATCTTCTTTGGTTATCAAAAACAAACCAACCTTTGTAGGGTCATCCAATTTTCTTAGAAAAAAGATACTACTCAAAATCATTGCCGATATATGTGTTTTATGTTTATATGTTTCTGTATGCCTATGTCTATATCTTCCACGCCAACAAAAACTTTTTTAAAAAAAACTTTTGTGGGAAAACAGTGCATATATAAACACTACTACCCTTTGCTTTGGGGTGGTGTGATAGTATGTGATTTCATCTAAATTCTTTTACATCCTGCCCATTTCATTGGTTAATAGGTGTAAGAGTCTTGGTCTCTACACACGACGGGTTGGATAGTATAGTGTGGGGAATTGGATAGTAGATAGCAAGGTGATGGATAGTAATCAAAAAGAGGGTGATGGATAGTTATCAAAAAGGGATGTGTTGGATAGCATTCAAAAATTAGGTGTTGGATAGTAATCAACAAATATGTATTGGATAACACTCAAAAAGTGGGTGTTGGATAGATAAGAAAAAGTGAGTGTTGGTTACACACTGTCAAATTGTCGCTCGTCTGTATATCAGAAGTCATAATAAAGCACTGTAAATAACACAAACAATATCGCAACTAGTTTGGTGAATATAAAGAAACGCTGAATACATAAAGCTGCTTTGTACTCAATCGAAAATTTTGATATTCCGCTAAGAGGGAGATGAAACCTTTTTTATTGACTTTGCAGCTTAGCGATTTACATATTCTCTCTCTCTCTCTCTCTCTCTCTCTCTCTCTCTCTCTCTCTCTCTCTCTCTCTCTCTCTCTCTCTCTCACACACACACACACACACACACACACACACACACACACACACACACACACACACACACACATATTTTAATCCAAGTAATGAAAATCACCCCTCTTCCCTTATAGTCTTTTCATCAGCTTGTATCAAATGGACTGGGAATTTTATACCAATTATCACCTCGTCAAAATGCTTCAATTTTAAATTGTATATTGTTTTCTAATATTTATTCAGTCGCGTGTTCAACATATTATTTTTTTTTTTTTTTTTTTTTTTTGTTTTTGCGCAAACTGTTTAAAAGTAATGACAATCACACATTTACATGAAAAATTTACATATTGTGCTCAGAGAATTCCGTATCAATGGCTGATTTGTTCATCTGGTGTTTTACAGAAAAGCAACACAAGGTGGTCATTTAGTGCCGAGGCAATTGGAGTAAAGTGCCTTTTCCAAGGGCACACCATGGTGGCTTGCCCGAGTGGATCCGATGGTAGGATTCTAACCCGCACCCTTTCGACCGGGAGCCTGGCACCACTGACCCACTACGGTTCCTTCTCCGTATCAATAATGTTATCTTCATTTCCCTCAAACATGAGAGCAATAGACATTTTCTAAAAGTATTATCCGTTCTCCATAAGTATATACAAAAAAGTTGGAAAACTTTGCGGGGAAAGTAAAAAAGTTTCCCTACGATTCAATCTAATACAAGGTCTTCCTAAAGGGACAATCAAATACATACACAGAGACAGACACATAAATACAAAATGACTAGAAATGACTACATGTCAGGGAAGGGATCTATTATCAATGATGAAAGCAAACGAGATTTGATGAAACTATTTTCTCAATAGCGGTAAGCTGTTTGGGGTGACCTCGTTAGCTACGTCATTGCGAGGATATCGTGTTTCGTAAGGTGCCTCTAAAATGTAAATGCAGAAACTTTCAAGAGAAAAGAAAAAAAAAGAAAAATGGAAAAAAGAAAAGAAAAGAAAGAATTTATAAAAACAAAAAACAGAAAGATACATACATAGATTCCACCACCTTCCCTTATAATATAAATACTTCATCTTAATTTGTCGTCATGACACGTATCCGGGATGTAAAGCTAGAAGCGAATAATACACCGCTATAGATGGCGCCATATGAAACACGATATCCTCGCAATGACGTGAATAGCTAGGTCACCCCATTTCTTCTCCGTGCCAAAATGTAAATATTTATTGTTTCTACACGTGTCACTTTTTGTGTGTGTTTGTCTCAGTGAATTTATTTCATTGTCCCCTGAGGAAGAACTTGCTTTAGGTCGAAACGCTAGGAAACTTATTATGTTCTCAGCGTCGTTTTAAACTTTTGTGTTATTAAATAATATTTGTACTGATGATTTGCTTGTTTATTTTTTTGTTTCTAAATCCTAGGGAATCCGGCACCCATCAAAGCCAAGGTCTGTAATAATGTCGGTGTCTTTATATATATATATATATATATATATATATATATATATATATATATATATATATATATATATATATATATATATATATATATATATATATATATATATATATATATATTACGAAACAAAAGTTGAAAAACATGGCGGAGATCTATCATCTATGAACAAGGCGAACGATATTTAATGCAATCTATCAAGTTCACGTTCTAGTTCTTTACTGGTACAAAGGACAAAGTTGGCTTCTTGCCCTAACGTGACATATTTACAATATGTGTTCAACAAGAAGAGCATGCACAAGCAATAACACATTGCAAAGACGTATGAGTATTTATATAAGATCTATGAACTATCGCCATACCAATATATGCACATTATGCAAATGTATTCATTAATCCAGACGATGTATTTGTTAACAAATATTTTATTT
The DNA here is from genome assembly GCA_029931535.1 of Margaritifera margaritifera. Classification (NCBI taxonomy): domain Eukaryota; kingdom Metazoa; phylum Mollusca; class Bivalvia; order Unionida; family Margaritiferidae; genus Margaritifera; species Margaritifera margaritifera. Next base: position 643,003 of record JAQPZY010000894.1, on the reverse strand, counting down.
TTTCTAATGATCGATTAATATGGCAATATCGTGGTAATTAATATATATGTTGACTCAAAACAGGAGACACAAGTAAAAACAGAAGTGATTTTTATCTTCAATTTGATTTAGAGTACCTACCTTACAGATTATTTGATCTCTATCTATGTTTTCAAATCTTCCAAATTCAATTTCATTTTGATCAGATACACATCTACATCTGGTCCTTACTTCTCCAAACAAGATATAAGTTATGTATTTTTCAAACTTAAAATTAGTTTTGAATACTCCATACGATTCAAGATTAGATGAAACTGTTAAGTCAGAAAACCAAGTTTGAATGTATTGAAGTGGGTGTGAAATAACGCTTTCAAGCCACCTGTCCCGAGATATGTTTCCACCCCGGCAAAAGAGTCAAGGAAAATATTTTTGTATCCCGCCCCAACGCCCGGCTTGAAGTTTATTCCCCCACCGAAAGGGTACGGGAAAATATTTTTATACCCTACGGGTTCACCCACCCACCCCGACCAAATGCAGGGGAATAATATGTGATTTCCGCAGCCGGACTCAAGCCACCCCCACCTCCAGGAAAAATATTTGTATACCCTGCCGCGGAGCAAGCAGCCTACCCCATACATGTCGCGTATGCACATATCAAACGTAGGGGCGTGGGCAAGACCGCGACTGCGCGGGGCCTCATCGGCTCGCAGGTGGTGGCGAGGGTGCAAAGGCGGAACCACGTATCCGATTTGTTATCCCTAGTGTTGTCTATAAGCACATTTAATTAGAACAAGAGTGTGTTATATAGTATATAGCATACACACCTACAAGTAAGATGCCTTTTGTAGCTGCACCAACAGATGTGCGTGAATCAAGATTGGAAATCGTGGAATATGCCAAAAACCCTGAGCCAGGTTATACTGCTATATTCAAAACCTATGGCATAAGGCAGGTACTATTATTTAAAAATGTTGGAAATGCGTTGCAGGGGTTACATCTTTTTTTCCAGCGCTGGAACAAACATGGTGCATACTTTGAAACGAAAAGAACAAAGTTGGAGAAAAACGTTTGCAAAGGTTATTTATGAAATATGACTGACCTTATAGTGTAATTGAATATGTACTTCGCAATTATTTTTATAAAACTTGGTTTTGTTTGTTGTGTAAACGCTTTTTTTCTATTAAAGACTACGCTACAATACGATATACCATGGACAATCAGACTGTGCTTGACCTTGATCAGCTATTGGGAAGTGGACACATTACTACCCGCATACTTGCGGAGAGAATAACGACATTGAGGACCGTACGAGTCGAGCCAGCACCAGCTCAAAGGCTCGCGCCGCGTTTGCGACCAGTGCCAGCATCGAATCTGCGACCAGTGCGAGCACCGCATCAAGGACCAGCACCGCGTTTGCGACCAGTGCCAGCAACTTCTCGGTGATGATATGAATAGATTTATCGATGAATTGCTCGCTGGATTTGTTGAAACCAATCGACAAACGCAACAGCCAGCAGTATTACAATCATTGCCAATATTTGCAAGGCGAAGAGGAAGAGCCAACGCGGCCGCGATTGACTTTAGGGTCACGCCGCCCCGAGGAACCAGCACGAGGGAGACGCGACGGTATTTCTGCTCGCAATGGCGCCTAGTATGCTTTGTGTTCAGCTAAGAAGACTTGAGGGCTTAAAGTTTATGCTAGTGCTCATAGAGCTGCTAGAAAAAGCTGCACCAGATGCGCAGCTGGAACCAAATACGGCTGAAGCGTACTTTACGAACTTTTCGATGAGGATGAGATCGAGCGGCTTGTGGATGAAGCAACTGCAAAAGTCATCGAGCGCTACATGTGCAAAGAATCTGACTACCGAATTGTAAGGTGCATGCATCTCTATCTTGGTGTATCTCGGTACCGCCCTTTTCGCGGAAGAAGCTTCAATCAGACACCCAAAGGAATTCCACGAGCTGTTATCGGTGTGAAAAAACGTTGACAACCGATGTTTCGAATTGGCCATTTTGTCGGTTTTGTATCCAGCGGAATATACCGAGCATTTGAGCAAACCATGCAAGTACAGCCAGCACCTTGGCGAACTAAACTTTGATGGCATCTACTTTCCCGTAGTTTAGGCAGCAAAAACCCGAGCTTTCGATCAGTGTCTTTGGCTGGAACAAAGGCCTTATCCCGATTTGTCTTAGCGATGCGATTAGACCTCGCTAGGTGGATCTGCTGCTTCTGTCGGAGCTGATCGAAGGCCAACAAAAGAACACTACATTTGGATTAAGGATCTTTGCCACATAGTTTGCAATCATAGCATGTATGAAAGTTAAAAGCACGTATGCCGCCCATGTCTGCGTGTATTTAGCAATGTTGATTTGCTTAAAGTCCACATTACAGAATGCAAAGGTCATTTATGCCGATTTTGAGGCACTAAACGTGCCGATGGAAGGCCCAACCAACAATCCATTGAGCAGCAGCACGCAAAAAATGTCGTATTAAGTTCGGTGGGGATTTTGCTACGTTATCGTTCGATGTAACGGAGTTACGAAGGGTCCAGTGCTTTACCGTGGCGAAGATTCAGTAAAAGTCCTCATTCACAGTCTCGAGCAAGAAATGTTTAATTTCGCAATCAATACTTGCTACATTTGCGAAAAGACACTAGATGGAGATTGTGTCAGGGACAACTGCCACACCACTGGAATGTTCAGACGCTTGGCCCACAATACGTGCAACCTCAAGCATCGGATTTATCCAGACAAAAGAGTGCCAGTAGTCTTTCACAACATTTGAAAATATGATGGTCACCTACTGATGTAGGGGCCTCGGACTCTACTCAGCGCCATTCCGAACAACATGGAAAAGGACATGTCCATTACCATTGGGCAGTTCAGGATTATCGACGGCCACAAGTTTATGAGCAGCAGTCTTGAAAAGCTGGTAGAATAATTTCCCGAGGAAGCGTTTCGAGTAACACCATCCCTTAGGAATGCTGGTACAAATATCGGCCTACTTGCGAAAAGGGGCTTTTACTCCAACGAGTACATGAGCGGCTCGGAGCAATTTGCCAAGCAAAGCCTGCCGCCCATTTAATACTTCTACAACCAGCTTAGCCGCACCGGAATTTCTAGATGCCTTTGACTGCCAAAACCTACTGGCAGATGTGTTTGAGAGATTTCTGCATTATGGCATTTCGATGGTATTCCGGCGCCATGCTAAAGCCAATAATCTTATGTGTGAATACGACACAAGCAAGCCAACAACCCACCTCGAAAACAAGTTTTATCACCGGGCTATGACTGGGCCTGCCAACCGGATGCTTTAGGTGGATTGAAAATCCCTGCTGGGACGCTTCCGCCACAGTTCATGCTGACTCGCAAAAGGGCTTTTTTATCCTCGAGGTTGACCTCGAGTACCCCGAGGAGCTTCATAACGCGCACAGCAACTATCCGCTGGTCCCTGAAACGTTGGTAGTTGCGGAGGATTGGTTAAGCGAGTACCGGCGCAGTTTGGCAAACGAATTGGGGGCGATGTGGGGGGGGGGGGGGTAAGTCCACTGGATGCGCCAAGCTCCTTCTAACCCTGCGCAGCAATCATCGATACGTTGTTCACTATCGAGACCTTTAGCTTTATACGAGACTTGGGCTGCGCGTTACCAAGGTTCACCGGGTGCTTCAGTTCGACCAAAGCATATGGATGACTCCGTACATAAAATGCAACACCAACTTAAGGCCACAGGCCAAGATCGAGTTCGAGAGACTTCTTTAAGTTCATGAATACTTCGGTATTTGGCAAAACTGTGGAAAACCTTCGAAAGCGAATTCAGGTAGATCTGGTCCGCCCCGAAAGTGAAGAGGACAAGTTGCTACACCTGATAGCAGATCCAGTATTTCTGTCTTTAAAATTATTTCGAAAGCGCATCATGTGTTTTCCCGCGGTGTCGGTATTTTGCCTGCAGGGCAGGCAGTACATAGCAATCTCCATTTTCTGCTGCGGTCCTGCGTGCAACAAAATGTTGAAACAATACAAATCTAGACCGCGGCAGAAATATCACCGTTGTTTATTACGACGTAATACTGGATGACCAAGCAAAACCAATGCGTCTCTTTAGCCGCGGGCGACATAAAAATGCCGACGTGTTGTACCTGGCCCAGCGGTACGCCCATATGCCATAACGATAACGTCAATATGACTATTTTCTTTCGCAGTACCAATGTTCACGGCCTTCTAAATCTGCTCAACACGTCGACATGGACTGGGATGAGTTTCAGAATTTATTTGACGATTCGACGTTGGAGCAGTACAATTTTGCCACTTTGGATCTTACATGCGTAGGCCCGATAACGTTTAGGTCAGGATTCGAAAAGATCTTATAAATTAGACTTTGCGCCCGCATTTTGTGCCTGTACGAAAATGTCAAACCCAAAAGATAAAATAAAACTCCTGGAGGAATATATCGCCCGGCGAAATGTCATTCTCAACATGCTAAGTGAGCGCCAACTTGCAAAGGAAGAATCCACATATGAGTTTAAAATGGAATATGAGCCTTTAATTCAACCGGCAAAGATGATCGCCAAGGCGGTCGATGCTAGAGAGGAGCGTGAGGTGCCTGAGCGTGCGGCACGTGAGGTGCGAAGGCGTGAGGTGCATGCGGCGCACGAGAAGCATGAGGCGCAATGACTTGAGGAGCATGAGGCGCGCGAAGCGCAGATACGTGCGGAAAGTCAGACGCGTAAGGGGCGTAAGGTGCGGTTGCGCGATGAACGTGTAGGGGCGATGGCCGAACAAAATATTAACCCAAATATTTTTCATGAAATGGACAAATGATATTTGGCACAATTTGATGATAATGCCGAAGTCGCAGCTCTTTGGCCAGGAGACTGGAGAACGATGGTGAATTCTAGATTTCGAAAATTTTCCGAAAACGATGCAAAATTTTACTTGCTAAAATAGATTTTTCGCGCGTAGCATGGACTAAAATAAGTAAAGGCTACGTATGAAGACTTTATCCAATTTGTGGAAAAAATAGAAAACTTAAAAACACAGCACGCGGCGGTGTGTGTGCCAAAATAAACTCCAGAACCAATTCCAGTGCCTGTTGAAATTCAGGAGCCAGAAGAATTTCTTCTGGCGCCCTAAGAAACGACGGTTGAACATTTGGGTGCACGGCTTAGTACGAAATGCCAGGAAAGGCTTGCGCGGTGGCCGCATAGTCGCAACAAATAAGTTGCAAGCATGAAACCCTGTTGAGCTGGCTGATAGACTGACAATGCTGATCGAACTTATCTGGCCGGCAATCACTCCGTAGAGATTGTCAATGAGGCAAGCGACATCTGTCTGAATCTGCTAAAACATAATATAATGAACAAAGAAGCATTGAGAATATTGATGGCTGAACTTTACGACGAGCCTTACGATTTGCCCTTGTTGCACGCAAATGGACGCAGTAGGGAAAATACTGAGCGTACGTCTTAAATCTATCGAAGAGAATACCCACCCGCGCACAGCCCAGATGGTGTCCGCATGCTAAAACAATCCAATGTTTGGCATCATCTTTCCGGTGCATTACAGCTCCTCAGGAGCGCAGTCTCGAGATAGCGATGGCATCCTTGTGCGTCTACTACAGCTAGCCTAACATCCGCTCTCGGTTATTTGGCGGCCTTCCGGCCAATAACACCTTCGTCTTCTCTTCCGACAGCTACAAGAAGCAGATATAGAGCCACCATAGGGTACGTGCTTTATAGCTTTACGCCGGACCAGGGCCCTGGCTGGCTCACTTTTGTAGTTGCTGCGACCTTCGCAAGCAAATGAGACAGGTCATACCAATGCACATTGTCGGTGCACGACGGTCCTCTTTTCGTGTGCATCAGAGTGCGGTCCGGCGGTTATTGCGGCTTTAGCGAGAGGCGCCATCGCTACAGCCAATGCGGTGGCTTTGCGAGCGCCGGACGCTATTAAGATAGCCGTCGTTGGACGCGCTGCCATCACTTGGCGCGGCAGCCAGAAAAAGTCCCTTGATACGGTGCGAGATCGGTTAAGCAAGCTGGCACAACCGGCGGCCAAAACAATGCCTCCACCCACACGCGCAGCCCTAAACGAGGTGGACCGGCAAAAAAGTTTTTGACTTGATTAAGCCAACGCTCATGTTTACTACAGCGCAGCAAGCTGCGGCAAGCGCGATTGCTCGGCCGGCAAAGGACGCTGAGCAGGCACACAAAGCGATTGATGCCGTGGTTGCAAATATTGCTATGGAGTAAGATCTTCGCAGATCACGATTTTGAGACAGCCTTATTAGAAAAAATGCAACAGGTGCTGATGGCAACCAAATAGAAACCCGAGGCAAGCAGACAATGACATATTTCCAGGACGTACAAGACCCGTCTCTCAATATGAGAGCCCCTGTGCTTCGCGACTGAAGCATTCGCGACCTACAATACTACTCGTACGAAGCACGCGCCCCAGATCAAAAAGTCATGTGGAGCTGCAGATATAAGACTCCTCGCGTTATTTTCTCTCATCCGAGGCCTTTATCAAGGTCCTTGGATAGATTAGAAGAGCGGATGGGACGACGTTCGTGAATAACGATGTGATGGCGCTCTTTGACGGCGCTCGCTATCTCATTTATGGTAAAGAAAAGAAGTGGAGGATTGCCTAAGCGACGTCGACGTGGCCACGGCGATTGTTGGTCTGGTCCGCTATAGCAACGACTGCGCCAGAAGCGCTGGCCTGTCTATGATGTTTGTAAAGAACACATCAGATCCTCCTAACATGGCTGACTTTGATCTTAATGCTGCCCTGGCCATAAACGGCAGAAACGCTAAGTTTAACCTAGGCTTCGCGGCGTGAAAGGCGATGTTGGATGGTACCGCTAACACACATCTTTGGTTTCTGCCATGATGTGCGCAAGGTTATATTTAGTGCCAAGCACGCAGACGCGCTGACTCGTATGAATGATTACAGCAATGTCATCTGGCGTATAAACAGCGTCGCTGGCGAAGATATCCTAGGGCCGTGCAAAGTCATGCATTCAAAGCCCGCCCTTTGGATACCGGTTGTAATGCCGTCGATGGAGGCCTAGCACGACCTGCTTGGCTTTTGAATGGCGACATGAGTACCCTTGCCTTCTAGGCTCTGACCACGGACAGTCCAACAAGCACGATTAACGGTCAATTTCCCTGGCAAAAAAGCCCTCAGTACGGCATCGCTGCGCCGCGGCCTGTCTTTATCGCCTTTCAAAACGTTGCGCGTTTGAACAACCAGATTCTCAACAATATGGAATTTGACGCTCTTGGCGTCACAGAGATGAGCTTATGAGTCAACGACAAGCAGGAGCCGACCGGAGAAATTCGTCTAGACTATACGCTCAAGAATGTGGCTCGCGCATACCAGCAAAGGTATGGCTTCGTGGGTCACGACCAAAACGTGGATTCAGGTCTGCAGGTCAAAATGAATTTACCGGCCACTACTCAATCTACTACTTCTAACTAGAACACCTGGATTTGATCGAACAGACTGTTCTGGACATGGCATTAAAGGTCCCAACTAAAGAGTTATTGCCATCATCCTTTCAGACAAAACTATGTTGCTCGAAGGAGTTGGTGGGTGCGCGAAGGTTATCGATGCTCACGTAGAGTAGCTGCCGTTCCGTCACAACACAGTTGCGAGTACCCGCAATTAAATATCCTTGCATGTGTGCCTATTTGTATGCATGTTGACGTCAACAACAATAAACATGCCATATGATAAAAGACTAGTAAATCTCTCAACTGGCTAGCTCGAAAAAATTGCTGATGCGTTTCATCGCACCGGAGCAAAAGCAGCAATTTCCATGAGATTTATTTCGTCGTTCTGAAGGCTCGAAGGTTGGAGACCCTGGGGATCTCTCCAAATGCGCACCAACGGCCGACTTGCGCTTATAGCAACCGCGCCATTAACGTGTAATCTGATGACCTCGTTCTGTTTAACGATATTACCGGAAACCTCAAAACCTCTGGTTTGGACATTAAAACTCTCGTTACCAAAGCTGCCAATATAATGGCTGGCAACGTCAAGTGATGCTGGCGAGTCTGTACACCCCATCAAAAAGTTTGTCGACAACCTAGCCAAGGACGTGATCCTAAAAGAAGGTGGCACAATGAGTGGCGCTCTATTGATGGACCACAACCCAATCAAACATTTACGCGACCCTGTCGAACTTAAAAATGCTGCCACGATAAAAGTTGTCACTATAATTGGTACCAAACTCTCCCGCCAATACTGTGTCCAGACCGTACGTTTTTGTCGCCGCAGAAATAGTTAAGAGGACTTCCAGTGGCCGACACCTTTGATTTACGCGGCAGCTATCGCTATGCCTACCGGGATGAAACCAATTGGTGGGTGCCAGATATCGAGGTCATGTTTTTGGCGGCCGTTGCAACGTCGGTTAGCGGGTCAACTGTTCCATATGCGTCAGGTTTTTATCGCTGGAGTATAACTCAAAAAGTTGGTGGTTGTCTACCAGACACAGGCACCGACACCACAGTTGTCACTAAAGTTGGTTTTTACTTTGTTGTTGTTGTTCGTCCTTCGAGTTCGAAGAGGACCATGACATCACTAACTGGTTTGGTTACTGTGAGTACGTGATTGGCTGATCAGGCCAATTTGTGCTCTTAACTGCCTTTGGCAAACTGGACAGGAGATGCCGCTTGGGGATGCTTGATCAATTGAGGACTTGCTGCATTTCCGAGATGTATGCTGCTCGCGCTTCTGCACAGCCTCTGCACTTCAGCTTAGCTCATAGTTTGTATCTCCAGCATAGATGAGACTATGCCGGGTAGAACGATACTGTGCGAGATCTTCCCAAAACTCAGGGTTAGTGTATAAGTGTTTCAATGATGACTTAAGGGAATCCTTGAAGCATTTCTTCTGACCTCCCTGAGATTGATTTCCTTCTTTTACCTCGCTTTAGAAGATCTTTGGTAGTCGCTTGTGTGACATCTTGGTCACTGGCCTGCCCATCTCATCTGTGATTTCACCAGCAGAGTGTGGATGCTTGGTATGTCTGCCCGTGTGAAAACCTCAGTGTCTGTGACCCTTTCCTGCCATCTTGTCCTCATCAGTTTCCTCAGGCAGCCCATGTGAAAAAGGTTCAACTTCTTGGCATGGCGTCTATACACTGTCCAGGTTTCACGTGCATACAGCAGGTCGGCAACACGATAGTTTTGTAGACCTTCAGTTTTGTTTGTAGACTGATACCTCTGTTCTCCCACACATTTGCGCGCAGTCTGTTGAAGGCCACTCTTGCTTTGGCAATTTTGAAGTTGGTTTCGTCATCGATGTGGACTGCCGAGATAGGTAAACTTGTCCACTGATACGAGAGTTTGGCTATTTGCTGTAGAGCCTATCTCTAAGTAAGGCTTTCCTTGTGCAGGATGGTGCATCATCTCTGTCTTCTTGATACTTATTGTGAGACCAAAATTGTCACAAGCTGAAGAGAAATGGTCCATACTCTGCTGCATGTCAGACTCGAATCTGGGATTCAAGAAACAGTCATCAGCAAATAGAAGATCATGAACAGTCACTTCTTGTAACTTCGTCTTTGCATGTAGTCTCCTCAGATTGAAGAGCTTGCCATCAGTCCGGTATATGAAGTCGATCCCAGTCACGGAAGGCATCAGTAAGCATAGCAGACATCATAGCGAAGAGGGTTGGGGCCAACACGCAGCCTTTTTTGACCCAATTGGTGACTGGGAGTTGTTCAGATGACTCGCCGTCGTATACGACATGAGCGAGCATGCCATCATGGAATTGCTGAACCATTACGATCAATTTCTCTGGGCAACCAAATTTTGCCATGATGTTCCAGAGGCCCCCACGACTGACTATGTCAAAAGCTTTTGTCAGGTCGACGCATGATGTCGTGTAGAGGTTGGAGTTCTGTTCCTGGCATTTCTCATAGAGTTGACAAGCTGCAAACACCATGTCTGTGGTCCCTTGTCCTTTCTGAAGCGACACTGACTCTCAGGCAGGAGCTCTTGATCTATGTGATGCACAAGGCGATTCAGCAGAATTCTGGCGAGAATTATGCCGCCTATTGGCAGCAAGGAGATGCCCCAATGGTTGTCGTAGGATTGTATGTTGCCTTTCCGCTTGTAAAAGTGGACGATGGATGCATCATTGTACGCCTGGGTACAGTCACATGAGTCCACATTGACTGGAAGAGTTCAGTCAGTTTCTGTGTCATGTGCTAGCCTCTGGCTTTGTAGACTTTTGCTGGCATAGCATCTGCTCCAGGTGCTTCACCATTTGACAGCAGGTCAATTGCTTTCTCAGTTTCTGTCAGCGTTGGACGATCAGCAAGAGATATGTTGATTTCCAGTTGGGGCAGTCGATTAATTGCCTCCTCACTGATAGGTGACTTTTGATTGAGGATGTTGTTGGAGTGTTCTGCCCATCTTTGTAGTATCTTCTCATTGTCAGTGAGTAGTGTGGTGCCGTCAACACTCGGTATTGGAGATGTTCGTGATTACTGTGGCTCGTAGATTGTCTTCAAAGCATCATATAAGTTCTTCATGTTATTCATGTTATTCCTGTCTTCCATGAGTCTTGCAATTCTTTGAGTTTGCATTGGACAGTCCTCTTGATGCTGTTGAAGGCTGCGTTCTTAGATGACGAACTGCTGTCTTCTAAACAGGCCTTTGTAGCTGATGTTTCTCATTCAGTAGTTTCTGTATGGCACCATCGTTCTTATCAAACCAATCTTGAAGTTTACGTATAGTCGGATGGAGGGTTTTGAATACAGCTCAGTACACAGAGACTCTGAAGGATGACCAGTTCTCCTCGACACTCTCGGAGTTCGCATCAATTGTTTATATTTGGCTGTACAGTTCTTCGACAAACGCCTATTTCACATTCTCCTATTTCAATTTATAGACATTGAACTTTTGGGGCACTTGTTTGCCTTCTGGTCTGCTATTTTGAATCCGGATATTGAGTTTGGAGACTTTGAGCTTGTGGTCAGTCCAGCTTTCTGCACTTCTTATGGCCTTCGTCACTCGGACATCCTGCCTGTCTCTTCTCCTGATGATGACGTAGTCAGTGAGATGCAAGTGCTTGGAATGTGGATGCATCCAAGACGTCTTCTAGCGGTTTGGCAGGCGGAAGACTGTGATGGTGATTAGAAGGTCGTGTTCCGTGCATTTCCTCAGTAGGAGGTGTCCGTTGTTGTTGCATTTGCCAAAGCCATTTTTTTGTGATCTGGTGATCTGCGCCAACTCTAGCATTTAAGTTCCCAAGGATGATGAACCTGTCTGCCTTCGGTACTTCTATGATAAGAGACTCCAGGTCTTCATATAATTTGTCCTTGATCTCATCCGGGTGGATCATGGTCGATGCACAGGCGCTGATGATAGTTGCATGTCTTTTTTCAGACAGTGGGGGTTTCATTTGCATGAATATGTCATTCACGCCCTATGGGAGATTTGTGAGCTTACTGACTAGCTATGATGTGATTGCAAACCCAACAACAGCTTCACGTTGTTCTTCTTTACGTCGGCCACTCCAGCAGAGAAGGCGTAGCCGGTTCATACTTCTGTGATTTGTCCTTCCTCAGTTAGGCGTGTTTTACTCAGGGCTGTAATCTGGACGTTGAATCTGGCCAGTTCTCTACCAACTAGAGCTGTTCTTCTCTCTGGTCTCTCTGCTGATGGTGCACCGATGGTGCGTGCACCGATGCTGCGTGGCATCACCCTTGTCTTCTTGTTAGATTTTCAACCGCTAAGGTGGAATGCCCCTCAGCTGCGGTATGCTGGCTAGGTTATAGTGAAACAAGCAATGCTTAGGGCACCTTTTCTAGCCCCTAAATAGTGCCACGAAGGTGTGCAGTGTGATCATAAACAGGGCTGCTCAGTCGCCCAGGAGACTGTCGAGTTCCGCTGCTGCTACGATCCAGTGAAAAGCTATCCTATGCCCTGAGCATTCTGCCACTCGCCCATCGCCACAGAACTTGAAGGTATATAATGGTGGTGGTATGTGTGTGTGTGGGGGGGGGGGGGATAATATCATGGATTTAAGTGATGGAAAGTTGCGCAAGATCACCCTTACTCTCTCGTTCAAGCCTGTCTGAATCCAGTGGCACAACAATGTCGAGACGTCTGGAGACGAGTCCAGGTCAGTGGCTGGCCATCAGGTCCTACTGCACCTGAGCTGATGCCCTATGCTGTCCACACGGCTCTTGCCATCTGACTCCACAGCTGGCATGATGAACATATCTGCTTGGCCGCCTGATCCACCAGAGAGGACTTTCCAGAGTGAGCCAGTTGTAGCTTTATCCAAAGCACCTCAGATTAACCCGTGCCAGCTTGGGGTCAGAGCAGTGTATAAAAACTTCATGGCGTGACTGCTACTACAACGACAGCGAGTTAGTTAGTAATACGCTGACACCTGTAAGTTTTAGTTCAGAGTACGTCGCGCCAATTATTGCCAGTCTCGGGCGGACTAAAAGCAGGGTCACATTTGGAAAAGACGCCCTGTGCCGCAGCACAGTAATTAATCAGACTTCGAATAGAGGGCTCAGTTGCTTTAACGTTTGGCGATCGCCGAAATTCCCCTGCATTGGTGGGGGGGGGGGGAGGGTCCCGACCCTTTCTGTAGGAAAACACATTTCAAGCCAGGGGTGGCGGGGGTGTAAAAATATTTTCCCCGGCTCTTTTCGCGGGTTGGAAATATGTCTCGGGACAGGTGACTTGAAAGCTCTATTTCAAACCTACTATTGATCTTCTACTCTTAGCTTGCCATGGCAAATTTACTCCTTCATTAAATTTCTTGAAAAGCAAGATCAAACCTAACCTTTTGAGACTCGGTAGCCAAAAACCATGTTGCAAATTTGTAAATTTTTTAAATGAAAACAATGTTAATAAGACTATTTGGTGAATTTCTAATTTTATGTCAGTATTTTAAAGTCTTTGCTGTCTTAGCACTTTTGAAGGATAACGTCCATGTTCACCGTATATGGCTAAATTTTGCATTCCATTGCATTTTCTCATTATGTACGAAGACTTTTCTTTTCTTCTAACATAAAGATATGAATTTCAAACTTTGCACATTTTCTGGCGAAGCTGATTCCCAACATTTCTGCTTAGTTTGTTGAAAATTTGTAAACTATCTGACTTTTTCTCTTATTATAACCTAGTTTTCAATTTTCGAAGTCTTTGTTACAAAATTGTTGAATTTGCTGAAATGATAATTTAACGCTAACCCGATATCCCGCGGATAGTGATTTTGCCAGCTGATGAGTGAAACCCAGCAGTCACTAATCCGTTGGGGCAGTGAAAATTACCACCGGTCACCTATCACCGCAGTTAAGAAGTGGTCGTGAGTCGGCATACCTTTAATGGTTAATTGATCTGTTTATTGTGTTAACTGAGTACCTACCAACATCCTGCGATTGACGATGTACAATAAATGATCACGGCACAAATAGATACGATGATTTCATTACTCCTGATACCAAAAGGTGTAGGGTCTCAGGCTAATATTGACCAATCGGAAAAAGTCGCCTTCGTCGACTCAACGAGCAATCCAGAATTATACCGAACAATGAAGTTTTAATATTAATATCGTTGCTGATAACCATTAAATACATGTGTGCGGTGACAGCTGTAAACATGTGGAAGTATTTGCAGGTGCGCAGCCGCCACCGAAGCGTCAGAAATTAGATGATAACAAGAGAGAGTGCGATCGCAAATATGGAAGAGACTTAAAAAGTACTAGAAATGCTGGGAAAATTAACGCAAATGGCTGAAGTACGACCCAGGAGAGGCTGTGATGTTGTGCACTTTCTGCACTGAGTATTCGGAGAAATACGAAAATGCGCGGGTTACTACATTCGTTGATGGGTGCAAGAATTTGCGTAAATCATCTCTGGAATCACACAATGCAAGCTCCCTACACATAATGGCAGAGGAATAAGTTAAATAAAAACAGAAAGTTGGTTCCTCAGAAGCAGAGCAAATGTTGAATTACAAACTGAACTGGCTTTTGTTTGATTTTTAGCAGGATCTGTGAAGTTTAGGCAGAATCAGTAAAAATGAGAGAGAAAAAATCCTAATTTCTAACCCTGTCATATGTATTAACATATTTATCCAAAAATACTCTATCTCTGATATTATTCATATCACACGCTTCTTCCATCAGGCCACTGGTACTGGATATATGGTTATCAATATCGATAGATATATCTGCCTCTACGCATTTTGACATTCTAGAGTTAAGGTCACAAATAAGATATAAGTCCTCTTTACCATTGAATTGCCTAATATCACCAATGTGCTATATACTGAAGAATTTGTATACGTCACCTCTATCCTTGAATTGCCTAATATCACCAATGTGCTATATACTGAAGAATTTGTATACGTCCCCTTTATCCTTGAATTGCCTAATATCACCAATGTGCTATATACTGAAGAATTTGTATACGTCACCTCTATCCTTGAATTGCCTAATATCACCAATGTGCTATATACTGAAGAATTTGTATACGTCACCTCTATCCTTGAATTGCCTAATATCACCAATGTGCTATATACTGAAGAATTTGTATACGTCACCTCTATCCTTGAATTGCCTAATATCACCAAAGTGCTATATATGAGAGAATCTGTATACGTCCCCTTTATCCTTAAATTGCCTAATATCACCAAAGTGCTATATACGAGAGAATCTGTATACGTCCCTTTATCCTTAAATTGCCTAATATCACCAAAGTGCTATATACTGAAGAATTTGTATACGTCACCTCTATCCTTGAATTGCCTAATATCACCAAAGTTCTATATACTGAAGAATTTGTATACGTCCCCTTTATCCTTAAATTGCCTAATATCACCAAAGTGCTATATACTGAAGAATCTGTATACGTCCCCTTTATCCTTAAATTGCCTAATATCACCAAAGTGCTATATACGAGAGAATCTGTATACGTCCCCTTTATCCTTAAATTGCCTAATATCACCAAAGTGCTATATACTGAAGAATTTGTATACGTCCCCTTTATCCTTGAATTGCCTAATATCACCAATGTGCTATATACTGAAGAATTTGTATACGTCCCCTTTATCCTTAAATTGCCTAATATCACCAAAGTGCTATATACTGAAGAATTTGTATACGTCCCCTTTATCCTTGAATTGCCTAATATCACCAAAGTGCTATATACTGAAGAATTTGTATACGTCCCCTTTATCCTTAAATTGCCTAATATCACCAATGTGCTATATACTGAAGAATTTGTATACGTCACCTTCATCCTTAAATTGCCTAATATCACCAAAGTGCTATATACGAGAGAATCTGTATTCATTCCAAAAGCCCCTTTATCCTTGAACTGCCTAATATCACAAAAGTGCTATATACGAGAGAATCTGTATTCATTCCAAAAGCCCCTTTATCCTTGCATTACCTAGTATCACAAAAGTGCTATATACGAGAGAATCTGTATTCATTCCAAAAGCCCTAACCGGCTGTGTGGATACATCATCAAGTAATATCATTGAATGGAGGATAGTACCATAAAAAAACAAGGTATCATCATCTATACTGTACGCTATACGAAGAAAACAAAGTAAGATACGAAATTACATATGCATGCAGATGCAAATCGAAAAGGCAGATTACTTCACAAAATATCTCCGTTGGGATAAAGAGATGTATACATTAAAAAGGGTGATAAGATGAAGATAAAATTAGATGTTATGTAATTCAAATTCATGTTTAAGCAATGGTCAGTCAAAATCATTTAAATTATTCAAAATTCTAGTATTCTGGGTATTTATAGGTTCTAGAAATGTAAACATATTTGGTATTTTTCTAAAATAGCTACCTATGTATTTGGCTCTTAAATTTTCATACAAAAAGCATTCAAGTACAAAATGATATTCATCTTCAAGGAAGTTACAAATAGAACAAAGTCTATCATCAATTGGTTTATACGGTCTCGCCCATCTACCAGCTTCAACTTCGAGGCTGTGAGAGGATACTTTGGCAATTGCGTTTCCATATTTCACAGAATAGATGCTGTCAATCTAAAGTTTTGTTACGACATTTGCAATATTTACATTTTTAAAAATTGCTCCACTGCTGTTCTTAAGGCGATCCATCCAATTCTGGATGAAATTGTTCGACAGCCTTATTTATAAAAAAACAAACTGTAAAAAAAATGTCTAATGCGATCTTACCAAAACTACAGCCAGGCATCAGTTTATCAGACGTACGCAATTTTCGCGATAATATTTACCCAATTAAATATTCCAGAACTCTTTACATGTATTATTGGTAATCTTCTTCTTCTTCTTCTTCTTCTTCTTATTATTATTATTATTATTATTATTATTATTATTTGAACTCTTGTCTATTATCCCGCTATACCATGCTCTTGGCATACTTCCCAAGTACCTCCATGCATGACTTTACCGGAATATAATTTCTTTTTGCACATTTTGATGATGGCGTTGATTTTTCGCCGCGCATGGTGTCAGTCCTTGTTCCCAGCCTGGAATTAGATCACAACACTTTGGTCATCTGCGTGATACGCGCGATAAACACTTCTTTGAATTTTTTTTACACAACTTTGTTGGGCTGATAGCAGCATAACATAGATATGTAGTTTACCCATTTTAGACCGTTTTTTAATTTTGTCTTCTTTCTTTCTTCTATTGTTTATCCTTTGTTTGTTTATTTCCCCATCATTGAAACTCGCAGGAGTCAAGAATTTTTCTTGGCTTTTTGTGTTTAGCGTTTGTTTTGTGGATGTAAATTGTAGCTCGAAACGTTCGGAAACTGTTTTGTATCTGCGCCGTTATCAATTTTTGTGTCATTATATATATATATGTGTGTGTGTGTGTGTGTGTGTGTGTGTGTGTGTGTGTGTGTGTGTGTGTGTCCTCCTTTGAGTCCAATATCTTAAACCAATACTTCATCATGTAATAAAATCTATTTACTATCAACGTTGTACGTCCTAACGCCTCGTAAATAAAATCGTTTTGTGTTGTCTTCGTCACCCCATATATCTTTTTGTAAAAGTGTAAGTGCATTCTTTCAATGCATTCAGCACCAATAAAGCCCCAGACTTGGCAACCGTAATTTAAGATAGGTTTCTATCAGTCCGTCAAAAAGATTCAAGACATGACTTGTTTTTAAACATGTAAAATCTATAAAAGGCATTTCTCAAATAAAATATCACTTTTTTAGCTTGCCCTGCCAATGTTATGTGTTTCGGTAAAGAAAGCACCAGATGTCATAACAAGTCCTAAATAAGTAAACGTATTTACAATTTCTAGTTTTTCATCACCGTAAGTGAATTACATATTGCTAGGTAGAGTACCATCTTTTCTAAAACAATATAACTTTTGTTTATGAGATGTTAACCACAAGTTTCCACTTAGCACAATAATCTTTTAAATAATTTAGCACGTCCTGAATTTAAAGGTAAAAGTTAATGACTCGATTCACGGATTGGACGTTTTCCTGATATCAAAAGTTACTCAGGCGTGGCGTTTTATAAAACGAAGCCTTCTGTCACATGAACGAATTCCGACAAGATACCACCCACATACTTCGCTAAACACACGAATTAAGTCATTCATGTGTGTCGGGAAGGTAAGAATTACATAAGATCACGTGTTTTACGTCCGATTTAAAGGACACGTGTTGTAATGGTGGCTTTGCTCAGTTCTATCAAAGTTAGAACACTAATGTAACCAAGAATGTTTTATAACTTTTTTTTATAACTTCGTGTTGTCTCTCTATCCGTAGTGCTTACAATATATGGTTCTCTGCCTCCATGTTCCCATTTTTCACCCCTACAAAATGACACATAGTTTATTGACGACAAACGATGCAGTAGAGAAATATTCATATGATATTAATTGCCCTCCAGTGCATACTGATCTATTTGCCAAGGGTCTATCAAAGAAGTTGCCGAGCAGGATAGAGTAGTAATATCCGCTTTAAATATTTTAAATCACAATCTTCCCTCATCTCTGTTATTGATCAAAGTAGCCACTTATTAGTTTGATTTCTTTAATATCTAATTGCTTTTTGGTAAGTCATAGAATATACAAGTTTCTCAAATACAGTCAATGAACAGTATGTATTTATTAGCGGAATGGAAACGGTAGTGATGGGATATGGTCCAAATTATCATTTGCAGTGACTTTATCACCTATAATCGTATCGTTTGAATTTAAAGAATGTCAGCGAAACGGGTGAAATGGTATACAAATGTCATCCTTGAATTTTTAGAATCTTTTTGATTGAAAAACTGAGTAAAGAATATAAAGGGAAAAAAATACCAAAAAGATATGACTCTTGGAAAGTCTAGCAATGTAATATTGGATCAAATGATTTGAAAGTGTCATTATTGCATACTGATTCACAACTTTATCACCTTTTTAACAGTTTGAGGTCAACCGTGAAATGCAAATCTGTACTACATTTCAAACTATAGAAAAGATCTACCAAAGTTTCACTCAAAGAAAGAAGGTTTTTAAAAAATTCCAATAGAGACTGTGTAATCTATAATAAAAGTCATTAGGTTTTTTAAAACAAGTCCAATAATCTATAAGAAACGACATTAGGTTTGTTTTATAAAACTAATTGTTAACATTATTACTATTTAAAAGCATGAAGTTATTATATGTTACACGTAGAAGAACAATAATTAGTGAAATATAAATTAATTATATCATCTAAATTCCACAGCAGGCATGTTACATGTAGAAGAACAATAATTAGTGATATACACTTAATTATATTATCTAAATTCTACAGCAGACATGCTACATGTAGAAGAGCAATAATTAGTAAAATACAATTAATTATATCATCTAAATTCCACAGCAGACATGTTCCAAAAATTATTTCTTATCTTCCTACTCAGTTGTATGTACTGTCTGTACTCGCTTATACGTCATGTCCAACTGCAAACAACGTAGACCCTGATCTGCCGTCGCATAATGCGCAAGCAGATCAGGGTCTATGCTGTTTGTTTAACTGATTACTCCTAACAAACTGCATAGACCAAGATCTGCCAACGAATTGTGCGCCTGCAGATCTGGGTATATGCAATTTGCAGTTAGGTCCTTATAAGCGATTGTAGACGGCAATATTTTAGGTTTATCATTAACCAACCAACACTCTTAATACGTAAAAAGATTCTTAAACTTGTGAAAAAATTTTGTACATCTAATGTAAAATTTTACAGCAACTGTGGTATAAGAATAATAATTTCAGTATGGTTTAATATATTATTATTTTTATTTTTTTATAGATATGTCTGTTTAGTTGCGTAATTTAATGTGTTATTTAATTTGTATGTGGATATATTTGAAGAGTTCTGTAGTTTTACATGAATGTGTCTTTGAGGGTGTGGGTGTTTTGCTGACTGTTGTAAATTGTTTTTGTTGTTACCTGAACTTTAATCATAACATACTTATTTTGATAAATGTATGTATATGACTTAAATGCAGGGCCTTCAGTAAAACTTTGTTTTTGTCTCATCCAGTTTAAATAAGGGGCAACTGAATGAATCGTATAGTAGAAAGCTTTTATTTCTTTGAGCGATGCCAAGTTTTGCTATTATAATTATTGGAACTTCTTGTCCGATAACTGAACATCAATTGTTGCATATAGTCTTTGAAATCATGAGATAGTGTTGTTATTCTACCTAGAGGGAAGCACGGTATTTCAGTGGTAGAGTGCCGGACTCAGAACCCAAAGTTTGCTGGTTTGGATCCTGCCTTGACAAGCCCGGTTCAGCTCTCGTGGTGTGTCCCTGGACAAGGCAAATTTACTCACATTGCCTCAGAACTAAACAGTCATTTACGTGCTGCTGTGCCGTTAGAAATCAACCAACGAACCAAAAATGTGTTTTTCCAAGAATTCTACCAAAAGTATTAATGGTCTTGGGTATCTTGGAGGTACGGTGGGGGGGGGGGGGAGGGACTAAATTGACCCTCCAAATACACCAATTCACCAGAGTACAATGCATTTCAAACAATTATGCGCCTCCATTTAGTTTCTCGTGAGTTACCTATCCTTATTTCCTAGCTCAATCTAAGTCCTTCCGCACTCGCAACATTTGTAGAGCGGCGATGGCTCAGTGGGTTCGAATCCTATCATAGGATCAGCGAGGGTCGGCTACCGTGGCGCGTATTAGTGCAAGATGCTTCACATCAATTGACTTGTTACTAAATAACTTGCTTGTGTTGCCGTGTCGTAAAACACCGAACCAAACACAACATTAGTTTACATTGTAAAACATGAATGAATACAGCTGACAACTGATAACACAAAGGGAGTCAATTGCCCGAGGCTACACATAAACAGGTCATCCTATACTGTTTACATTAAACTACATTTGTGAATATTGCAGCATGTACACTGTATTCGAGAACAGGCCCGAAGACCATAAAACCGCTGAGATTGATTCTTAGCTTTAGATTTGGTCTTACCTAATCATATATGACTTTACAATTTGTTAAGTCACTTTTGTTACCTCTTAAAGAAGAAACTTTGTCTCAAATTCAAGCTCAGAATTTTCTTTTTCCTGGCCAGGTCCCTTGCAACAAAAATTCGCACTATCTTCATTTTATTTTCTTTTAAAATATATCCTTTGATAGATCATATTATGAATTTATAAAAGCCGCTAAGAAGTATAAAGTAATTATTGTTTAATTACATCGAAAGAAAATGCTAACCTCTTCAGTATATACATATAACACAATCTTATTATTTTACCTTATTTTGAAAATTATCTAAAGTTGTTTCAATTTCCGAGATTCCATAGCTACCCTGATGGATAATGTCAAACAGTCAGTCCAGGACTCATATTCTCCAGACCATAAAATCAGATATGATACCTACTATGAACATACTCGAAATATGACAGTCTAGTCGGGGACTCAAGTTCAGAAAATCTGAAAGCATGGGCGTTCGAAGGGGAGGGGTGTGTGCAGTTGCCCCCTCCCCTTAATTTAAAAAAAATCCATTGTACCTATTGGCATCGCTTTGAATGCTCTTTCTTTTGATTTTGGCTTTGCCCAACCCCACCCACTTGAAAAAAATCCTGCGGATGCCATGTCTGAAAGTTCTGTGAATCTGGCTTTATTCCAATAAAAGTTACAGACTGTCAAAGATTTTGGACTCTGAGCTTGAACTTGAGTTCTTGCTCGATCAGTTTCTAGAATATAAGACCTGGACTGCGTTAAGGCGGTGCTGTGACCAGGAACACGTTTAATTTTTTATCGCTGATTCTCAATCGAAAGAAATACCTTTGGTCAGAGCCCCAAATCATTTAAAATCCATTGCACCTTCATGTATCAACTACAATTAGACACATACTTGTGCGAGGTCCTGGGTGACCGAGTGATTTAAAACGCTCGCCTTTACAGATCGCTCACTTAGCACCTCTGTCGACCAATGTGTGTATCTGAGAAAGCTTGCCGGTAGTTTCCCGTGCGTGGGTGGTTCTTCCCGGGGTCGTCCCGGGCTCTACCTCCACCAAATATATTGGCCGCTATGTATGGCCTATTATGTGCTAAAAATGGCATTAAACCCCAAAAATCAAAAATCACATACCTGTGCGTGAAGTTTCGTCAGCGGTCTACAATTGTATAAGGAATCACAGCAGACAGTGTCTGCTGTTCTCAGCTCGTAACCAATTTCATTTCACCTCGCTGCTCTGTTTTATATGTTAATTAGTGTGTCCATTGTAAGAGTTGGCTTGTATATGTGCGTGTGTGTTAAAGAGTAGTGAAGTTACATCAGATATGTTGTAAATTCGTTATGCATGTAATCTCAGTGAATATTTGTAAAAAAAATGAGAATACAAATCTATTTAGTGTGTAACTGCATGACGATACAATATGGCTACACCCTCATTTCCGTCGGGAGCCCTGGATTGAACCAAAGTGGTCGCCAGCAAAAATGTCCCTGGAATCTGTCTGTCTTAACTACTATGTGATAATATGCTCAATGTATTTTGTTTTCCAATCGTTTCATACTAGATAAATTGGCCGCGCGGTACAAATTCGCATACACTTGATGATTGCATATTATCTATATAGTTAATCTGTATACCGTCAGGACAATTTGCGTGTTGTTTTTTTGGGTTTTTTTTGTTTTTTTTTTTGGGGGGGGGTATGAGACAATGTCCTAACAAGATACAAATTACATTTCAGCAGGAATTTTTTTTGCCGTTGAGTGAGTTAGCGGTGAGATCGTGAAAATATATTCCATAAAAAAATTTACCGCCTTAAATATGGTAAAATCTAGATTCTCAATCGCGAAAATAACAAGCCAAAATTTAAATTCCGTTTTCGAACAAAATCGCAAAGTTATATGACCGCATAAAATACTTGCTATGATAACGCATAGCAAGTATTGTATGCGGTCATAACATTTTGCGACTTTGTTGTGTGAGTGTAAATACAACCCCTCACTTAATGAGAGCTAAATAGCCAACCGCTTGATAGGGGAAGTTGATAATGAATAAACTAAGTTTATATTTGAAAAGGGAAGTAAGATAATGAAACAACCTTTATTCTAAGTCTTAATTATACATGACCTCCATCAACTTTCGACATATACGGCGAAGAAATAAATAATAAATTTATTAATAAATAATTAAGACATGTTATGTGAATAATTAAGACATGTTATGTGAATAATTAAGATATGTTATGTAAATAATTAAGACATGTTATGTGAATAATTAAAAGCATGATACCTATGTCAGAAAAAATTCACAGAAATAAAAGAAAGCATAATTTTGGTAAACATAGTGACAAATTCTCGTACCTATATCGGAATGAAGATGGCAATTCAAAAGTCCTATAAGTACCACTGATTCTTTCAATATGTGATTTTAAATTCTATGACATTCACCAGAACACAGAAGTCTGAGGTCAACAGTTCTAGGTTTTATAAAAGTTCATGTAAAAAATATCCACGCTGCACACCAAATGTTTCTGAAAATTCAAGGAAAAGGTTGATTGTGTCCCGAAGAATCACAAAGTCTCGGGAATGCCGAAGGGATTCACTTTCCATCCAGAGAAATTCATGAGGTATAACGCTTCTGCTGACATATTCATCTATGTGAGCATTTTCACTCAATATGCTGACATGCAGTTGACAGAGGAAACTGTACAGTTTCTCCAAGATGTGAGATTCTTCATTATATAAACGTTTTGGTGTGACTATAGCACCTTCCTCAGAATGCATCTGTTCCAAGAAGACGATTGCCGTGGATGTTTTGTTGTACACGTCCATCAGTGTCTTCTTAAACTATAATAATAATAATAATAATAATAATAATAATAATAATAATAATAATAATAAATAATAATAATAATAATAGTAAATAATAATAATCATTTGAAGTTTTATTTATAAATTTACAAAGACGTATAAAAGACGCTACTCAAACACACACACATACACTCATACACACACACATACACACGTACATACACACACACGCATACACACACATAAGTTTAGCATTCAAGTTTTTAATCACCAGTATACTCAACGTAATCAGACCTGCGGTTTCTTTTGCTTTCTTCTGCAAGTAAGGACATTTTGAAAATCACAAAATGGAATCTGCATCTTAGGTTAATAACAATATATGTGGGGCATATTTTACCATATTTAGGTTAATAACAATATATGTGGGGCATATTTTACCATATTTAGGTTAATAACAATATATGTGGGGCATATTTTACCATATTTAGGTTAATAACAATATATGTGGGGCATATTTTACCATATTTAGGTTACTAACAACGGATGTGGGGCATATTTTGCCATATTTAGGTTACTAACAACGGATGTGGGGCATATTTTACCATATTTAGGTTACTAACAACGGATGTGGGGCATATTTTACCATATTTTAAGTAATTTTATATTTACATGGCTTTTCACCCAAAGAAATTTCCCTTGTTTGTTTCCTCGTTCCATAAGGAGAACAAGATTATAAAACTATTGGATCTAAATGAAAATTAGAAAATTGTATCTGTTATAAATATTACGCATTTGATTATTCATAAGAAGATTGTATCTGTTATAAATATTATGCATTTGATTATTCATAAGAAAATTGTATCTGTTATAAATATTATGCATTTGATTATTCATAAGAAAATTGTATCTGTTATAAATATTATGCATTTGATTATTCATAAGAAGATTGTATCTGTTATAAATATTATGCATTTGATTATTCATTAGAAAATTGTATCTGTTATAAATATTATGCATTTGATTATTCATTAGAAAATTGTATCTGTTATAAATATTATGCATTTGATTATTCATTAGAAAATTCCTTTAACAATGTTAAGAGCTCCATCACTGACCTAGATCTTTGTAGAAAAGTTATAGTGTAGTAACTATGTTAACAATTTTAGAATATGCCTTTACCATTTGTCGTACTTTACTGACTAACTTACTAGTCTGTCTTTACTATTGTCGATAATTCACTAATCAAGGATAGTAGACGTACAATGTCTAAGAAAAATATACAATGCACAAAAAGTTTATCATCATTTCAATTAATTATTAAACACATTTGATGTAAATTTCAAAGTGTTTTATATATAAATATAAAATGCTAAGAGAATATTTATACGGGAGACTTATATGCAATACTCAAATGAAGAGTTCAAATTCTAACAGGTGTAACCCTTTATTCATAAAATGTTTCATAACGGACATAAGTTTTGCTTAAATTTCTGCGCATAATATACTCTAAATAAACCTATTTAATAGTTCACATGATGGCCTAATATACTTCACATAAACCTATTTAATTGTTCTCATAATGGACTATGACTAATATATTTCAAATAAACCTATTTAATTTTTCACATGATGGCCTAATATACTTCACATAAACCAACTTAATCGTTCACATGATGGCCTAATATACTTCACATAAACCTACTTAATCGTTCACATGATGGCCTAATATACTTATACAAACCTACTTAATCGTTCACATGATGGCCTAACATACTTCACATAAACCAACTTAATCGTTCACATGATGGCCTAATATACTTCACATAAACCTACTTAATCGTTCACATGATGGCTTAATATACTTCACATAAACCAACTTAATCGTTCACATGATGGCCTAATATACTTCACATAAACCAACTTAATCGTTCACATGATGGCCTAATATACTTCACATAAACCTACTTAATCGTTCACATGATGGCCTAATATACTTCACATAAACCTATTTAATCGTTCACATGATGGCCTAATATACTTCACATAAACCTATGTAATCATTCACATGATGGCCTAATATACTTCACATACACCTACTTAATCGTTGATATGATGGCTTAATATACTTCACATAAACCTATGTAATCATTCACATGATGGCCTAATATACTTCACATAAACCTATTTAATCGTTCACATGATGGCCTAATATACTTCACATAAACCTATGTAATCATTCACATGATGGCCTAATATACTTCACATACACCTACTTAATCGTTGATATGATGACTTTAATATACTTCATAAAAACATATTTAATCGTTCACATGATGGCCTAATATACTTCACATAAACCTACTTAATCGTTCACATGATGACTTTAATATACTTCACAAAAACATATTTAATCGTTCACATGATGGCATCTGAAAGGAAATACTGTTTTAAATAATATTTAAAATTTTCATTTTTGTTCCAAAAGTTACTATTTGTCAACTGAACTCCAATAGCCTTCACGTTTTGTTGGAACTTAAATCACATCGTTATAATACCAAGCAAATCGTTAACAACTCGTTGAATTACACATCGTAAAGGCTTTCAGGATTTATACTTTAGACAGACTCAAGACCACAAGCAACACAGACCATGACCTGCAGTCACATAATACACCAGCAGACCAGGGTCTATGTTCTTTGTTCTACTGATTACCCTAACAAACTGCATAGACCCATATCTGGCGGCGCATTATGCAACGGCAGATCTGGGTATATGCGATTTGCAGTTGGAATCGACTTATAAGCGAGTATATGCGGTACTTACAGACAAGTGCCTAGATCTTGATTTTGTTCGTCGTGGACATGGAAAACCTGGTAACCACCCATGAAACTCAAGCTCAATCTCCAAATCATCATCTCGTATTCGATGGGTGGCCTGTATGAGATAAAACAATGTGTGAATCGATAAGGTTTCACATACCGTTTATACTCACGTATAAATCTATACCAGCTGCAAACTGCATAGACCCAGATCTGTCGCCGCATAATGCGCCTAAGATCTGGGTCTATGCAGTTTGTAAGGACTAATCAGTAGAACAAACAAAATAGACCCTGATCTGCCTGCGCATTATGCGAGGCATATCAGGGTATATGTTGTTTGCATTTGGACCTAGTTTATACGCCAGTATATACGGTTCTCTGATCTCATAGACTTATACCTATATGACCCTATCTAAAAGGTTGCTGAAATTCAAACGCTTGTTAAAAATTAATGCACTACAAATAATTTTGGTAAGCATTAACTGGTCACTACTTTCATGTGAGCAACATTCTTAACAATCCTGCAGGTTTCTTTTCCGTTAAATTCATATCCCGTGTGATTTATTCGATTAAACACGCAGAACTTTCAGTTTGCTTTACGTTACAGAATACGACAAGGATTTTATGACAATACGACCTATTAATCCATATTTTCTATTTAAATACGCCTGACAGAGTTTATATGATTTTTCACCAAAAAAAATATTTATTTTGTTTCTTCCTGAGTGCTTCTAAATATTGTGTCAGCAAAATTTACTAATTATGCGCGATAATGCATAGGAGGTAAACCATTAATTGGTTTGTAATTATATTGTATCTCAACAATAAACTACTTATTCGCATTTTATTTTCATCTGCAAGTACATTCACGCAGAGTGAAAATGGTTTTCTATCTAGAACAAAGCGCGAAGTATGGAGCATTGAAGATGGCAAATCTTCTTTTTTTTTTATCACCGAAAAAAAAATCACTATAAAATGGCCAAAATCTCAAAGAATAACTCAGGAAGAAATATTGTGTCTGTTTGCTGTACAGTGCATGCACATCAAGGTTTTCTCCTGTTTCGCCTGTACCCATAACCTCTTCACATCTAATTTTAGCGCGCTTTTCTGTTAATGTATGTAGACTACAAATTTTGTTTTCCTTGTAGCAGTCTTTGCATCTGACATGAGAAAAATTATAAATTCTGTTTCAACTAAATGGTTGTCAGATTTTGTAGAGATTTTGTATTTTGTTCTTCCATTCATCACTTCAATAGGTGAAATGTCATGCGTCCTTAAACAATAAAAAAATTTAAATAAGTAATATAATTTCTCATTAGCATTGGTCAAACTGCGTTTCATCTGAAATGATGACTCACCCTTTTCAATTTTTTCTTTCTGTGAGAACGGTATTACGGCATCTGGATACAAAACGTTCATTAAATGTTGCGTAAGTCTTATCAAACACTTGATCATATGCTCTTCTAACCTTGTATATATATTTATGTTTATATATATATATATATATATATACCATGACATATTATATATCTATTAGGTCTGATGACAGACATGGGTTTTTGTCAAGTCATAACTATTTGAACAAAACATTGAATCGTTCAGAAAGAAAAAAGAAAAAAGGCAGGATACCTTTTCAGCACGCATTGTGCCTTTAAGCACAAGTTTGCACTGCTCATGAACATGCACACACTGTACCTTAGTTAGATTCGTGTGAGTGCTGCAGGTAAATTTGATCTTACTAATAAGTATTTCAGGTTCACCCAAACGCACGTAAAAAAAAGCCTGAATTTGTACTCCTTTAATTAAAAAGTTTTGTTTAACTTTTTAGATATGAATGTACAACGTTTTCTACATATAGAAGCATGTTAGTTGGAAAAGCAAATGTACTTGAAAATAAAGATATTCTACGTAAGGTCATTGTATCCATATATGCTATGGAGTGCCCAAGTCCCCAAAACGGTAAACAACTTGACAACTATATGTCAACAAAGGTTGCTCTTAATGATTTAACTTACCAGTATTTATCTGAAGGCTTGTGAGACCCTTTCTCACCGGTACAATTGAAAAGAAGAATAGCTAACTTTCTGCAATGGTACACTATTCATATTAATAACCAGAGACACTGTATGTTATGGTAGGACATCTTCAGGTTTACAGTTTTTGTACATATGAATGGACAGGATGTAACAAGGACTGAGTAATGCATGTTTCCTGGTGAGTTTACAGTCGTAGTAGCTCTTTGAGCTGATTCCCGTATATACTCGCGTATAAATCATCTAACTGCAAGCTGCATAGACCCAGATCTGCCGTCGCATAATGCACCGGCAGATCTGGGTCTATGCAGTTTGTAAGGACTAATCAGTAGAACAAACAACATAGACCCTGATCTGCCAGCGCATTATGCGACGGCAGATCAGGGTCTATATATTTTTTTTTTGCATTTGGACTCGACTTATACGCGAGTAATACCGTAATTATGAATAAACTATATTTACAACTGTTGTTATAGCGGCTGTTACTCCAAGGATTTTAGGGGTGAACAATGATTTTTTTAAAAAAATGCTTTATTAATTTTTTACAAAATTACTCTTGAGTTCGTATCAGCATAATATTACATACCTACTTTTAAAGTTGAGAAAATAATGGTCTCTTTGTTTTTATGACATTTATCTCGTGTCATATCTAATGCAATAACCTTAATACAAGACATCCTAGCATGTTTATGTGTATCTTAATGTATTTACTGAGTTCTTAGTTTTGTGTAAATCAATTTTGTCAGATAACAGGACTAAATTCTTGTTTAGGCGTTTTTCCGCTGTTGACAAAAACATCGACTTGTCCATGTGTACCGTACCTGCCACTGAAACTGTGCTTGATGCATATAAGAACAGTCTGAATTAAACACAGACTAAAACATGAAAAGAGATGTTTTATGCATTGTAAGTGTCATTATTGTTTGGTATGTTACATAGCTTGGGTTACATGATAATGTCAAGGTAGTCGAGTAGGATTCATATACAATACGTAAGCACGGATGACTATGAGTGATCGGACAGCAAAGGTTAAAACGTATTAATGACTATGGGCTGACTTGACTTACAATAAATTTACACATGTGGCAAATAAGTCAGATATTATATTAAAGGTATAATCATAAAAGTCATTGAAATGTTACATATTAAATAGCTACTATTTTTGCCTGTAACGCGAGAAAAATGTACGGATGGACCTTTCTAATCCTATATAGGTGGTGTACCATCTGAGCCGATGCTCCTACCTGAACTCGCAATATGGTTTTATACCCCTCTATGTGTGAAAACTATTTAATTCCGGTATAAGTATAATAAATATACCGTCTATTCTCGCTTATAAGTCGAGTTCAACTGCAAACACCACATAACCAGATCTGCCGTCACATAATGCGCAGACAGATCTGGATCAATGCAGTTTGTTAGGAGTAATGAGTAGAACACACAACGGAGTGTATGTTGTTTGCAGTTGAACTGGACCAATAAGAGAGTATATAAGGTAAAACATAATAATTGTATGCGTTTCAGGAGTAAAAATAGTTTTGCTTCAATCATAACACGTTACGGTGTAAGTGGTACTTTTGCGGATCTCTAAGACCAATCCTTCAAGCTCAACGCTAAGGGACTACTTTGATACAAGACAGACTAAATTCACGTCATAATTTGAAGGCCTTGAATATGATTTGTTTTATCACGACATGACGTCTAATGCAAACTAATTTAGACCATAGTATAGTAGTCATCTGTCCGCAGATTTAGTGACGTGAAAAGTATCAAGTCGTTACATTACTTGTGAACATATGCCAGGGAATAATTTAGTTTTCAACCATTAACCGTACTTCTGCTGCGCTGTTTTGCACTTGTTGACAGCTGTATTTCATATCCACGTTAGTAATTGAACAGTCTTTCCACATTGCATGAGTACAGTATATGCTCGCGTATAATCCGGTACCAACTGCAAACTGCATAGACCCAGATATGCCGTCGCATAATGCGCCGGCAGATCTGGGTCTATGTCGTTTGTAAGAACTAATCAGTAGAATAAACAACATTATGCGACTGCATATCAGGGTCTATGTGGTTTGCATTTGGAAATGGTTTATACGCGAGTACATTTGGTAAGCTCCTACGATCTTGATTGGTACGTGAACAACTTAAATAATATGTGTGCACTATTGTCCCGTATGAGGAACAAACAAAACCTTATTAGAAGAACTCTTGGCCAACAGTGATGGTTTTGAACACCACACATCTTTCCCTTATAATTTAGTTTAATATAAAATTCAAACCAAGTGAACTATATATACTGGACCTATTTTTATTTTTTTTTTAAATTCTTTCAGTTATAAAATGCCCTCACCTTCTAGAAATTAAGTAATGATTTATGTTTTGTGTACGAATGAGGAATACAGTATATTTTAAACCTACGACAATGAAACTTAACTATGCCCAAGACTCTCGAGGCAAAAACGTTTGGCCGTTTTTGACAGGTTGCCAGTATATGGAGGTGTGATAACTATTAGAACCACCTTATTGGGATCATACTATTCAGCCAGTCTGCAGACGGAACTGGTTTACATTGGGGCCGGTTTACAAAGGGGCCGGTCGACAAAGGTCCCTCTCTATAGGGAAGTTTCACTGTAGTTGAAAAATAAATGTCTTGATTTTCAAGGAAAACGCACCGATGACAAAAATCAGTGAAAATATACTAATTTCTTATTTTTAATGATATGTAAGTAAACAAAAAAACAAACATGAACAATACGGGCGCGGTTATGTAGGGTTTATGTTTTAAAACATTGATCCAAGTATCATCCTATTGAAATGATGATTTTACATTGGAAAAGAACATATACACTTAAAACATCTGCATCTGTAATTGGAAGTAACTACACTTGTAGATTTACTGTACACAGAACATGAATAAAATCACGTGACAGTTAAAGGTTTCCAGCATATGCTAAAGTGCAGATACAGCAAATCACGAACATCGCCATTGAAATAATTATTCATTATTCACGAAGAGGAAGAGGAACATACCTATAGAACTCCACTATGGAGCAATGCGTATACGCAGAATTGTGCATACTATCGCACGAGATTTTACTACACTTTAGCCTGCAATGTTGCAGGTACAGAAAAGCCACGAATAATGAGTACATTCATTTTTCAAATTATGAATATCCTTGTACATTATCTACTTGCGAAATGCATGTGCAGCAAACCAGACAATTTTTTTTTGAATAAATAATCAGCTTTTAAATCATTAAATCATTAAAAATTGCTGTGATTACCTCATGACGTGTCACTCTTTCATTTGGTCCAGTGAACCTAGTTTTGCAGCAGTATTGTAGGAAGTAACAAGGTGATCAATTGTAAAAAAAAAAAAACCTATTCTCTTGTCAACACAGTTTCTACAATAAAACGGTTCACTTACATAGATCTTTTTCAGTTTGATGGCTGTATTCAGGACTTCTAAGGATTTGATATGAAGTTTGTGAACTAGAGTTTGTCTGGATTCCACTTCCTGTGCACTATAAAATGTTGAACTACTTTTTGCTATCTCTCCCTGACAGGGATTTCTCCATCTGTCGATTGTCGGAGATTTTCTGGCTTTGCAAACACACCACATTAATAGAAACGTGACAGGTACTGCAAGGTAAAGACGTTGTTATAATATTATTCATGCAGTAAAAAGTTTATTTTTTTTAAATTAAGGTATCGGAGATGATGTGGTAATTTAATTATTCTGAATTAATTAGGCAAAACTTGTTACAGATTGTGGCGATATTATATAATGGAACAATGGAGAACACTTAAAACGATACATGAATGTACCTGTATATTTATATTGTAAAATTACGATATTGAATAAATTTTACTCTTCACAGGTAATCTATGCAATGCCAATAACCGTTGTGAATGGGGTCTGCTTTCATTGTTGAGGGTGGGGGGTTTGGGGGCGTCTTTTGCTATTGTTGAGAGATTTTTAACTCAGCAATTTTCTAAACCTTTTGTCTATGTGTTTTATCGCTAATACCGCATGTAATGTTTACAATTTGCTTTATCTTAGTATAGCGTAATCTTTTGCTATGTGAATTGTACAAGAAAAGGTGAAGTGGCCTTACTAGCACAATTTGTTTCTGTTGCTAATTATTATCTCATTGTGACAGAAAAACAAATATCTTTACAACTTTAAAATTTCGTAAACTTAGTAGTTTTATTAATCTCATCTCTAATTGTATCATACCTTTATATCACAATCACATTTGGTAATGGCAGACTCAGTGGATTGAGCCGAATAGCTTGTATTCTTCAGGTAACGTTTAATTTGTTCTTCTAATTTCACAAAATTAGTAATTGTTTGTGAAGAAGATATTTATGGGCTGAGTTTAAAATTATCTTTGAAACAGTAATAAACTCCTTGTTACTTATGTTGTTTTGGATAACACCTGTATTTGTCAGAAAAGTCAGAGTATGGGATAAATGTAACTTATTTTAGATTTTTCTTTCCGTGTTTTTTTTTTTATTTATTTATTTCGTGTATCTAAAGGTAAAGTGTACGGAAAATTTAGGTAATCTCTGTGAAGAAAAAGTGTATGGAAAATGAGGTAATCCCTTTGAATAAAAATCGTGTACCTACGGGCAAAGTGTATGGAAAATTTAGGTAATCCCTGTGAATAAAAATCGTGTACCTACGGGCAAAGTGTATGGAAAATTTAGGTAATCACTATGAATAAAAATCGTGTACCTACGGGCAAAGTGTATGGAAACTTTAGGTAATCCCTGTGAATAGAAATCGTGTACCTACGGGCAAAGTGTATGGAAAATTTAGGTAATCCCTATGAATAAAAATCGTGTACCTACGGGCAAAGTGTATGGAAAATTGAGGTAATCCCTGTGAAAGAAAATCGTGTACCTACGGGCAAAGTATATGGAAAATTTAGGTAATCCCTGTGAATAAAAATCGTGTACCTACGGGCAAAGTGTATGGAAAATTTAGGTAATCCCTGTGAATAAAAATCGTGTACCTACGGGCAAAGTGTATGAAAATTTAGGTAATCCCTGTGAATAAAAATCGTGTACCTACGGGCAAAGTGTGTGGAAAATTTAGGTAATCCCTGTGAATAAAAATCGTGTACCTACGGGCAAAGTGTATAAAAATTTAGGTAATCCCTTTGAATAAAAATCGTGTACCTACGGGCAAAGTGTATGGAAAATTGAGGTAATCCCTATGAATAAAAATCGTGTACCTACGGGCAAAGTGTATGAAAATTTAGGTAAATCATGTGAAGACAAAATAGTGACTTTAAAAAAGTACTGGATATTATGACAAGATGACGCTAGTAGCTGACAAAATAAATCCTATTTAAATCTGAACTTGCATGTCACCAGAGTGTGTGGAATAAATGACACCTGGTTTTAGATATTAAGTTCGTGCCCTATTTGGTTTCATTTAAAGAAAATTGAACATGCATCATCCTATCAATCACGGAAAGCAGCAGCAGCTCAGTTTGTAGAACTTCGGACTCGTAATATAAGGATCGTGGGTTCTTATACCCGCCCATATCAGCCCCGGTTGGCTGCCTCGGTGGGTCCTAAGGAAGGACACTTAGCTTGCATTTCCTCTGCATGATATTGGCAATAATGCGTTAAATGTGCCGTTAAAACTAACAAAACCAAAACCACCAAACAGAACAATCACGACAATATTATATTATTTGAATGGCCTCTGGTGCATCAATTTAGTATTTAAATGCTGGTTTTCATTGATATTTTTCTCTATTGAGGAAGACAAAGCACATCA
This sequence comes from Margaritifera margaritifera, assembly GCA_029931535.1. NCBI lineage: Eukaryota > Metazoa > Mollusca > Bivalvia > Unionida > Margaritiferidae > Margaritifera > Margaritifera margaritifera. Next base: position 609,091 of record JAQPZY010000894.1, on the reverse strand, counting down.
CGACTGGACGGGAATAAGATACAGTCTCTCATATTTAGTTGAAAGAACTGATAATTGTTTACTTGATAGACAGCCTTATCAATAAAAGTACCTGTTTGATTCAGTAATTTTTATTTTATAACAATTGTTGGTCTATGCAAACAAATTATAATTAACTTATGTTATGTCCGTAGTAAGACAATAACTGTCAACAAAAAAATAAAACGAGATCAATAGAAATTTAAAGTTTTACACAAAATGTGTGGGTAGACAGGCATCTGACATTGACACTTCATCTTATTTATTCTTTAAATAAATGCCATCCTAAATACGTTTATATATCAGAGTGAAAAAGAAATAAATTAATGAATCTAATGAAAGGTGTAGTTGCGGTATATCTTTGAAAGATACTAAATGCCAATCAAATTTTAAAATTTTATATATCTAATATTTTTGACAGTTAACCTTCGGTTAGAATATCTGAAACAGACTTTGAACTGTGTGGAAAAATAAAACATAATATTTTTTTAAAACAAAATTACTACATTTTAAGATCAAAACATTTAAACTTCAAATTGTTAGATATCTAGCAACTTTAGAAATATAACAACAAATTACCAGATAGTAATATATATATATATATATATATATATATATATATATATATATTACTTACTTACTTACTTATATGATTGCAAGCCATATTCCTCAAATTATTGATTTTTCTTGTATTAAAAGCCAACTCTTCTGGTAATTCCGGTACTGGACGCTGAAAAGACCCTTATATATTCCCATTCTGTTTTTTATGCAGGGCCACAACAATTACATTAAACCAACCATACATCTTGATTCTCAATTTTAGTAAAGATGGAAGATAGATAGCCCACATTATTCCCATTTCCATCGATGACGTCAAGTAATATTGCATGATCTTGCACCCATTTCACCTCGTCCATAATAATACGTGTATATAAATTTCACATTTGAATCAAAGCAGCCGAAAATCTCAATCACTCAACTGCCATAGGAAACAAGAAATCACGGATTTCCGGATTGTAATCATGTAATAAAACCATCTTGTTTCAACATTAAACAATCCCAGATTCACTGAAGCCGAAAGATCGGTTACGGTTTATGTAAGATTCATGTTGCGGTCGACTGACCTTAATATTCCAGTTTTAGAAGGGTTTGCGTCCAATAAAGGTCATAGACAAAGACTTCTACACAGAGAGCTAAGGTGTCCAGTAAATCAAGCTGCCTTTCCATAGTGGTAACTTGGAAATTGCAATACTGTACAAAATAATGCTTCAGCCCTGCTAATGAAAGGTTTTCGTGAAGAACATAGACAAATATCCATTATGAAGGTTAAATCTATCCAAAATGTTGGTTATCTACGAAACTTCTTAATTTAACGATATAAATAACGATATATTATTGCTTTAAATATTACCCGTAGTGGGCAAGGTGACTTCCAAAGATGACAAACCGAGCAAAATTCTTATAAAAGTAATTAAAATTTGTTTCCCCGAAGAGGATGATTACTTAAAATGTCTGTATTCTTGTGGAAAGTTATTCAGTGGCACAGACGTTAAATAGTTCCAAAACGTAACAGTGTTGTACTCAAGGAGCCAAGATTAATGTAATGACAATGAGCCAACACTAATGTGTGGACATTTCTAGGAAAAGACCTGTAGGACTTCCGTTGTTGTTTAAAAAATACGACCAATAAACAACCTGTTATATTTCCCTCCACACAAATGGAGAATACATGACATAAAAGGTATATTTCAGAGGTAAGGTTATCAAGAACGGTAGTTAGAAATATTTTATTGCCCGGGCAAAATTTCGCTTACATTAATAAATGCAGTTTTAACTATAGCCGGAATAAAGAAGAAATTAAAGAAATCCGGAGGAACACGAATTGAGCAACTTATCAGAATTGCTTTTTAAATGGTTTCTTTAGGGCAAGTAATATTTTTCAGGTTGAAATATTAAGTGTAGTCACCTGTTGTTCAGATATTAATATGTTACTCTATTTATAACAAGCTATAAAAGCTTCAAAGAAATTTCCACCAATTCAATGCTTTAAAACTGGCCAAATTTCCACCAATGCAATGCTTTCAAACTGGCCAGACAAACGATTTGAGCTAATCATAAAGATAATTTGAGATCAATCGAACAGACAATTTAGATCAGACGATATCCAGTGGAAAGAAGGATGAGTGAAGAAGAACATTCAACATTGAACAATCTTTTGGCTTTCATCCAGGGGACAAATAACAATACCATATCATTTTTAGATGGCTTCCAGCAAGTTAAGCAATCAGCAACTGTTTGCATACTTACAAAGAGTCGTAAATCGTCATGAAATCAGATGAATCAACGCACAAGGTAGATAATATGAGAAACCATTAAAAAAGCTAACAGACTCTTAGTTCTCTCGTAATTCAGGTCACCGTCATTATTATCCAATTAGACGAAACTTTTTTAAAAATCTTATTGTTTTAAATTTGAAATAATAAAATTCGTTTAAAATATCTTATTCTTCTAAATGCCAAAATATAAATACATGTAAATAGAATTGAATTCGAAAGTAAACTCTTCTAGATGCCAAAATATAAATACATGTCAATCGAATTGAATTCGAAAGTAAGCTCTTCTAGATGCCAAAATATAAATACATGTCAATAGAATTGAATTCGAAAGTAAACTCTTCTAGATGCCAAAATATAAATACATGTCAATCGAATTGAATTCGAAAGTTAACTCTTCTAGATGCCAAAATATAAATACATGTAAATAGAATTGAATTCGAAAGTAAACTCTTCTAGATGCCAAAATATAAATACATGTCAATAGAATTGCATTCGAAAGTAAACTCTTCAAGATGCCAAAATATAAATACATGTCAATCGAATTGAATTCGAAAGTAAACTCTTCTAGATGCCAAAATATAAATACATGTAAATAGAATTGAATTCGAAAGTAAACTCTTCTAAATGCCAAAATATAAATACATGTAAATAGAATTGAATTCGAAAGTAAACTCTTCAAGATGCCAAAATATAAATACATGTAAATAGAATTGAATTCGAAAGTAAACTCTTCTAGATGCCAAAATATAAATACATGTAAATAGAATTGAATTCGAAAGTAAACTCTTCTAAATGATTTATAATTTTAGTAAGGCATGAGTGCAATATAATCGAGTTAACGTTTATGAATGCAACTTTGTCCAATGAAAGTGCAAAGTAGGTAGCCTTTTCGACGATTCGCGATTTTCTGATGTTGAACTGTTCTCTTCAAGTTGCAAATACATCGAACTATTTTTTCATTCGTAAATTCTCGGTCAATACTAAGTCAATCCAATCGTAGAAACAGCCGAGGTGGTCAAAATAGATTGCGGTTTATTTTTTGCTAAGAAATTTCCGGCAAAGAAAATGTATGATTTTCTGTAAATTACTGGGCCAACATACATACTAGACATATTTTTGTCTCGCAGAAATAGCCGAGGTATTCCGAATGTTTCTTAGAAATTTAATATTTTTTTTTCTTTCACCGAATATTTGTGAGCAGGCATTTACGTGAATACGAATGGCCATTGTATACATACAGAATTTAATTAACTGTATAATAGTTTTGAAATGTTACCTGTTCTTAGAGAATCATTTGCCGTGTTATTCATTGTTGTAGATATTGTACATAAATGAGTTACAGCGTGTTCAAGAAATTTAAATGAGGTATAATAATATATAAGACAGAAGGAGTCAAATTGGACACTAACTATTTAGGTGTCGATTACATAACTTGACATTATAATTACTTTTCTAAACATTATAGGCCTTGTACATTCGAGGAAATAGTGTAACTTTGAATGCATCATTAATGTCTGCATACTAATTATTTATAAATTTGGAGTCTTTAATATGCTTTAAATTTATATCAGGCATATTTTGAGTGATTTTTTTGGGGGGATCAAAAATAACACTTTATATAGTGGCTATTTCGACATAAATCCTAAAACCTGATAAACAAAATCCATATATATATATATATATATATATATATATATATATATATATATATATACGGTATATATATATATACGGTATATATATATACATATACATACATACATACATACATACATACATACATACATACATACATACATACATACATACATACATACATACATACATACATACATACATACATACATACATACATACATACATACATACATACATACATACATACATACTACTGTAGACAATTTAAATATATTGTAAGATAGAAAATGGAGCAGACAATTTCTCGTGATTTTTGCATTTTTTACTTTTAGCGAAGGAGCAACACCCACCAGCTGCAAAGATTTATTTACACAGAGATCCATTTCGAGTTTGTACTGTTGAGGAAGACATAAAATTCACTCTTTGTTTTTATTTTTATTGCTTGCAATTCCGTTTTCTAAACCAACGTTTAAAAATATACCTTTAAAAGCTGTATTTTAAACCAACTTTCAAAACGATATCATTGGTTGAGGCGAATACTTGAGGCGCGTTAGTTCGCTAAGGTACATACGTATATTGATGCGTGAAGGTAGTAAAACACAAAAAAAACTTGACAAGTTCCCACAGACAAAGTCTAATTGACGTCCTTCCCTGTCAAGTAGGGTTGGTCTAAAACGAATCACATGTATTCGCCTGAAAACAATCTCTTTTCATTTCTATGCATGCCACTTTTATCACGAAGGTAATTTTCTCCAGCAACATGACACCACATTTAAGCTTATGTAAAAATGTGTCTTTGTTTTATTTTAATTTTTTTTTTTTTTTTTTTGGGGGGGGGGGCTATTTTTGCAAACATTTACTTGGTGGGATGAATAGGCAAAATGATGTCATGTTTCAGGGTGGACGATCTTCTCTCTGGATTCACTTACGCAAATTTCTCTTTTTAGCAAAATATCATCGTCGTCGTTAAATTGCATATTTCTTTCCTTCTTATATCAGCAACAACTTTCGAATATTTACTACAAGCTAGAGGAATACAAATATTGTACATCCATAGATTATCAGTTATTTCATGCGTACGTTAAAGCAACTTTTATGGGTAAATTGTGACTTACAGATGAAAAGAAACCCACGTTTATGTGGAACTGAAGCGAATCAACACTAATTTACATATGAAATGGTTTACAGACTGCTGTCCTGCTTACGTTATTGTGTATGACTCATAATATGCATGCCTACCACTATTGAATCATATTTGTTCAAGATTGCTGTGAAAATTCTCTCTGACTTTCAAAGAAAAAACTATGCATTTTTTTATTCATTCAGATTAGCTGTAAATAAATTGCATGAATTGTGAGTAAGGTAATGGAGCTAAACAATTTTGAGTTGTAACATGTATTTCAGGAACATGCAAATATAAAGAGAAGCTTATAATTCAAAGTTGAGCTATGTATTATTTCAATGTTTACAGCGAAGACAGTGGAGTGGGTGTCTCTTCGTTATCCCCTATACCCTTTGCGTTTAAATAAAAGTTTGTTCTTTTTTTTTAAAATTTTATAACGTTTACATAGTTTCTAACGATCATCTCGATATAATGGTCACCTATTAGTTATAGTCGGATTCAGACCCATGCTGTTAAGCTCCGTCACTTCATGCGATATTATTGTACTATTATTGAGGTTTGACTGTAGTTGTATTAGTGATGGAAGTCTTTGTAGATATTTGAGGCCCATAGTTACGGCTGTGATAGACCATTTTATACTTTCTTTTGTCCAGATATTATTTCATGCGACACATTTTTTTTCTTTCTAATCTTCCATAGGTATAAGTAATTCTTGAACTTACATGGGCTTTTACTTTATCTTGAGTTCTTCGTTTTTAGCAAATATTTGCATTCTTAATGAATACTTACTAAAATAAAAATAATCCTTGTTGATTAAATGGAACATTATGAAACCATGCTAGTTTTGATGAGATATGACAAAGAAAGGCCTGTTCAGCATTCATAAATATATATTTTACATTTAAGATTTTATGTGCCCATTTTTTGCATCGTTGTTGCCGTTTTTCTGATTGTTCAAAATAGAACAATGGAGTAGTAGTTTGAAATCAATTTTAAAAGCTAATGGTATATTTTAAATGTGTCTATGAGTAAAGTTAATGGTATATTTTAAATGTGTCTATGAGTAAAGTTAATGGTATATTTTAAATGTGTCTATGAGTAAAGTTAATGGTATATTTTAAATGTGTCTATGAGTAAAGCTAATGGTATATTTTAAATGTATCTATGAGTAAAGTTAATGGTATATTTTAAATGTGTCTATGAGTAAAGTTAATGGTATATTTTAAATGTGTCTATGAGTAAAGTTAATGGTATATTTTAAATGTGTCTATGAGTAAAGCTAATGGTATATTTTAAATGTATCTATGAGTAAAGTTAATGGTATATTTTAAATGTATCTATGAGTAAAGTTAATGGTATATTTTAAATGTGTCTATGAGTAAAGTTAATGGTATATTTTAAATGTGTCTATGAGTAAAGCTAATGGTATATTTTAAATGTATCTATGAGTAAAGTTAATGGTATATTTTAAATGTGTCTATGAGTAAAGTTAATGGTATATTTTAAATGTATCTATGAGTAAAGCTAATGGTATATTTTAAATGTATCTATGAGTAAAGTTAATGGTATATTTTAAATGTGTCTATGAGTAAAGTTAATGGTATATTTTAAATGTGTCTATGAGTACAGTTAATGGTATATTTTAAATGTATCTATGAGTAAAGTTAATGGTATATTTTAAATGTGTCTATGAGTAAAGCTGATCGTCTTATCTCTTGAAGTTAGAATCTTTTACAAATAGCAACTTTGGGAAATTGAGTAAAACTGGTTTCTGTAGTGATATTTATCGTGTGATAAAGTTATAGTTTTTGCGCATTTGTAGTGTTCATTTAAATACCAGACTGCATTAGTAACCTTTTTTCTACATAACCTGTAATAGTTTATATTGATTGAGATATATACGGTAGGCTTTTATATAAGCCTTTGTTCCCTTGAGATATCAAGCATGACCTTGTTGTGAGAAAAAAAGACCAAAGAACCAGTATCCTTTTTGTGAAAACAAAATTGAATGTTACAGTGTCACTTGTTAGAAGTCCTGTCGACTCTCTAAACCGGATTATTTAGGTCAATAAAACACATTATTATTATTATTATTATTATTATTATTATTATTATTATTATTATTATTATTATTATTATTACCTTTCTCCATAAACAAAGACAACAAATACTTTATTCGCGTCGACTGTTTCCATACCTAAAAGATTTCACTGATTTGCTATAACTGAAATTTTCATCGGTACAATGTTGAAATTCAGTCATGTACAGTTAATGTGGTATGAAGATCGTTGCACATCTTGGCTATTTCAAGGAAGGGTTGTAAAAATAGTTGAAAGAGAAAGTAAGATTAGAAACTTCATTCTGAAATAAAAGTGAGTTCATACGTTTCAGTAACTTAATGATGCTCGCTAGCGTCAAATCAACGTTTGACCGTAGCTCAAAATGACGTGCCCATTACATGATGATGTCGTCATTACGAATGCACTTATTCTCTCAGTGTATAATAAATAGCACGATGAATTATAATAGAGATTGGACGAAAGTTGCTGTGTTTTGCGACCTCTGTCTCTTATTAAATAATGAAAATAAAAATGTTTATATAAATTTAAATCATAACAATAACAGCACTATGAGTAAAACAATATAAACAAAGTAAACGAACCTTGGAAAATATTGATCTAAGACCTTACGTAAAAGTTCTCTGCATACATCGTGTTTTAGACCTCTGTTGAGATATAAAAAATAGAGAAAAAAATTATTCAGCAACGTTCACTTCTCTCCCTGATGTTTATGAGAGGAATCTGTAATCTTTTACCAGTGCATAGTTGATGTATTTTTAAATACGCAATCAGCTGTCATTTTATGGACGTTTGTGTACCATTTTGATTTTTCCATGCAGGACCGTTATTTCAGGACAGATATTCCACTTCGTCTAGCGCGTTAAAATTCACACCAACTTATCAATATTTTTACTTTAACCATTAATTGTGTAAAAATATTTGTTTTTCAAAAAGTTTAATTGTTTGACATTTCACCAAGCTGTCATCCTTAGATGCCCTTAATTGTCTGACATTTCACCCAGCTGTCATCCTTTGATGCCTTCATGGTCTGACATTTCACCGAGCTATCATCCTTAGATGTCCTTCATTGAAATTCTAGAGTTCATGACGGCAATAAACTTTGTTTTTCTTCAATATCTGAATAATAAATTATATACGACGTGACTAATTACTTATCTGTATGTTATCCATGTAATTTGAATGAAAACTCTTTGTAAAATTTGCAAACAATATAAAACATTGAACCAAACTAAAGCAAACATACCGAAATGATTTACAATCGCTGGAAACAAATGCACATCATGCAAATGTCATACTGCAAGGTTGCGGTAGGATGATTGATTTGCCGGTAAGTTATGGAAGAAGAATAAAAAAGTATAAAAAAAACACGTATTTTGCGATGATTGATATTCTACTCCATTAGCATAATAATTTTCGCCTTGTTTATTAGCACATATATTATGTTAAATTCATTTTGAGGCTACAGCCAAAGCTAGACGTGGAATTGCTGCAGATTTAAATACTGAAGTCCATAAACGTACTCCTGAGATTGGAACCGAAATATTTTACAAGCATTTATATCTCATTTAGAATCACGGTCCATAGAATTTGTTATAAAATTTAATTTAAAAACACATTTACAATTGTCACCATATAATCACAGGAAAGGTTTGACAGATTAAAACTTAATAGAAAAAAGAAGATAGTAGAAAAGAAAAATTAATTTCAATTTTGCAGAAAGATTGTCTACTTCATAATGTTAACCATATTTGTGATATTTGTTTATTACGTACTCTTATGTTTCCTTATGTGTTGCTAACACAATTATCCATATAGCTCATGATAGCATGTTACTAGGTTGCGAAACTTGTCCTAATCACATCTGAGTCATTCAAATAACTATCGTAATTTCATCCTCTGCAAATCTTTGTAAATTCATATCCACTTCTGTCATTTTGTATTTTTATTTTCGATTTTACTTACTAGATAATAAATGTTAAAAAGTTAGGTATGTTATCTCAAAAGCAGAATACTGCGATAATATGTTTATTTACGTCATTTGTCATAAAACTGGGCGTGAACAAAGTTAAGTTACCTTGAAGTTTAAAATGTTTTAAGTTCATTCAGAGGTTTTTATGTACATCTCTGTAACTTAACCGGTAGTTTCATCCACCATTGTGACATAGCTCAGAAGCAACTTTTTTTTATAACTTCAGCAACATTGTAGTAGACGGATACTGTTGTCCTCTCACAATATCCTTACATATGCTTCACACTTAATGTAAATCTCACTCCAATTAAATGATATATTCTTTCTTTTTATGTGTGGAAATTATTATCTCCTGGTAAGGATATTGTGTATTTCTTTGGAAAATGTGAAAATGCAGACGATTAAGAATAATCTAATTGTATTACTGTTTTATAATTTGTGTTTAACACATATAGTGGATATCTATGAGGCTTGTAATTTACAAATAAATGCGTACGACCACTTTCATTTTTTGAGTCACACAAAAAAAAATATATATTTTCCACGATTTGCTTGAAGAAGAGAGTATAGGTTTCCTCTCTCCGATGGCGAGAACATTATAGCGAGTAGTTTCTAATTATGAGCTGATCTACAGGGGCGGATCAAGAAATATCGTTTAGGGGGAGGTAAACAAGTAGGCAAGGGGTCTGTGGGATAGAACCCCTAGTGGGGACCCAGGAGGAGAAGTCCCCGAAAGCTCTACATTTTAAGCGGTTCAATGGCATAATTTTAACTATCTAATTTTAAACAAAACTTACTCTAGGAAACGTTCCGGTTGTTTCGCGCTCATTTGTTTTTAGTTGTGAAAGGGGGGAGGGGGACCCCAGCACCGCCCCCCCCCCCACCGATCCACCCCATATCTTAGATTTGGAAAAGGTTGTATAACATTCTGATAGTTTCTGGCATATTTAACGGGTATCAGAATTTAAGCCTGCATTATTTGAAGAATTTTAAATAGTTGCATCATCGATTGGCCTCTTTACAAAAATTTTATTTCCATAGTAGCAGTTTTAAAACATCATCGTTTACTTCTCTTTTGTACAGATATAGATATAAATGAAATGTATGAAACGAGTCGAATAATCTTTTGCGAGCCTTGCCGAACATTCTTTAGCTGTCTGTTGTTTAGCCAATGGTTGCTTTTTGATCAAGTTTTACTCAAGTAAAATTACATGCCTGATAATAAAGCCAAACATCAATTATCTATTGTTTCATGTGTTGTGAAACTAAAACGTCTTTTCACCTTTATAGAATCAACTTTTTAATTTACGGATTTTACATTGAAAAGGGTTTTCCTTTTTTTTTTTCTTTTTTTTTTTTGCCTACCCTCGCATCCATTAATCCATTAAGTTACTTGACTACCATAAGTTGAATTTATTGGTTACGTTTGTTAGGCTTTGCAATCAAACTTAAGAACCGCTGTTATATGTTTAATATGACTCCTAGTCAAGCTGCACGTCTTTTGTCTTTCCGTTATAAACTTTTACATTGAATCAAAGACAATCATCGCTTACATGTCATTTCTTGAGCCCTAATATCAACATTTTTTGTTATCGTTTGCGCGAAGACTTAATTTTGCAGATAATTCTGCACGTAAGGTAGTCCGCTTTTGTAAAATCAACACTTACAGAGCAACTCGAAGTGACGTGATCATTACATTGTGACGTCATTGGCATATCGTCACTTTTCACCTAGTTGTATCGTAGCGCAATGAACACCGGCGGGGATTGGACGTATCATGATATGGTTGCAACATCTGTCTCTTATTAAATAATTGAAATTAACAATTCTTATGACATCTTGAGCGATACACTACATGCCGTAAATTGGCCGCGGAGGCTTTCTGGCCTCAGACCACAATTAATTTTCCTATATAGTCTCTACATTTGTTTGTCAGTACTGAACTTTCCACTGTGTCCAAATCTTAATAAATCATATGTTGCTGTAAAGTATCTTCAAAGATGAACTCACGCTGAAGTTCTTGGCATAGGTTAACCGGCATTCTTATGAATGGCTGGACTGTAAACAAAGCAACGTGCAACGAGTCACAGATTTCACTTCCGGATCAGCACCAATGCCTCATTACTCACTGTGCACTGTCGCCAAAATACACACAGACAACCACACTATAATGCTCATATTCTAAACAATAACCAATTTCCTTTAAATCAATAATAAGAATGACTGAATCTAATTCATACATCACCACCAAAATGAGAGAGGAAAAAATGATCTAAAAATAGACTCGGACTACATTCGTGGGTACTGAACCGGAAATATTAATTGTGTCCTGATTCCTTCTGTTGCGGAAAACCAATAACTGTGTCCGACTGAGAAAACAAATCACTCACCAACATACCCTTTTCTTTGTGTATTTGAAAAGATGAGTCTACGATCTTTAACCTGTGCAAATTTGATGAACTTTTAAATGCTGATTCAGGCATTAAATTATGGGCAATTAATGACAGGGTACTTTTCCATAGTTTACTTGGGATAGATATTCAATTAAGAGTGCACCAGCCCATTTTAATGTTTTAGTGATTTTTAATTGATTGGACCCTTAGCTCTGTAAAAATATCAATTTTTGAAAAGTTAAATACTCCAACATGTCACAAACTATCATCCTGAATATATGTCAGTATTCTTAGCAAATGATATTAATGCCTTAAATTGTTACAAATTGTTACCAATCTTGCAAATGACTTATACTGTTACCTTTTCTCTAAATCGCATTTGTATTATTTTGGTTTATATATGTATATACGGTAAGTTGTTTATATAAGCCTTCGTGTCCTTGAGATCTCATGCATGACCTTTCTTGACATGGGCCCGTGCATAACAGTGAAATGTGGCATGATGCTTGTAACAATTTGCGTATATCTCCTTGTATAACCGCTTCGAGGTGTACTTACTGACTTTTTCTACTTCGATATATGAAGATATATCAGTTCTATAAATAAGCAAATAGTCATTTATCTATCACGAAATATTTTCAAATACTGTCTACATGAAATAAACAGCACAGTCGACAGAGTCTTAGTGTGTAATTGAATTATCATAAGGAATGACGAAACAAAATACACTATTTTATTATATACTTAAGTGTGAAAGATAGAAACTTACTGGCGAAATAATTTTCATATTTATTTAATTCCTATATTTTCACATGTGAACAATTTTTCCTTATATTAAAACTGGACTTATAACTGCAGCAACAAAAACGAATACTTTGTGAGCTAGAACAAATATATAGAAACCGCATTACATTTCAGACGTGGAAATTAATATTTGCTGAAGAAATTTGACTCGACGCCGTTTTGCGTCTCTATGAAGTTATTTCCCCTTACTTCCTTGACAACAATGATAAACCCGCTGTGATGCATTGCTGAATCGGACTTACTTTGTGGTCAGATATGATCAAATAGTTTACAAAATGTCAAAAATGTAATTTACTGCGACAGATTAGGGCATCCCAATTCTACCGGTCTCTTAAGTCACTGATACTTATAAGATCAGCCTATGAAAGTGAGGTGAATTTATGAAAAGGGGGTGGGGTGAGTGAGATGAATCTTCTATCGTATTCGCTTACCCTCCCGTTTGTTTGTACCCCCCTACCGATAAAAAAAACATCAAAGGATATTTTTTTTTTTAAATGCACAAAACTTAGTCATTTCATTCATCAATTTATAAATTATAACCTAACTGTCTCCAGGGGGTTCCTAACACTGTCAACTTATTGGCGTTTCAAACCAAACGGGAGTTTCTTTAGTAACACGGTCGCCATATTTGCATGGGCGAGTCTTTTCAACCTACGGTTTTGATGTAGTTCATCATCTTCGATAGGCTCTGAATAATTCCGTAAATTTAGGAGTTACATTGCTTTGAACACCTGTATACAATAGTTCTCCTTTTCATTGATTAAATTTCTTTTAGAAATATTAAAACTAGACATTGGAAATATTGGATGCAGACGACACTGTTTTTAATGAAATGGACTATTCTAGAAACCAGAAAAGGACAGTGAGCAGTCTATCTGGTTGTTTACATCTACAGCTTCCGTTTGGTTTGAAACGCCAATAAGTTGACAGTGTTAGGGACCCCTATGTTTTGTACATTTTTTTATATCTTTGGTGCTTTTCGTTTTTAAAATTGATAGGGAGGTACAAACAAAAGGGAGAGTTAGCGAATACTATAGAAGATTCAACTCAAGTTTGGTACATAATAAAAAGAATTTTTTTTCCTGCGTAAATGCCGGATATAATTTCATCTTGTGGTACCAAAAGCTTCGCCACTCGTTAAAATATCACGTTTTTTATTTTACACATATTTCATTTCTTAAATTTGTAATTTATGATTACAAAAAAGTACAGTATATAAGGTAAAGAATGAGAACGAAATCCAGTGTTCTTCTTCTTTTACCATACAAAAATTGTAAACATAAATAAATATATGGTGGACGACATTACGTTTAATGACAAAAAATTAAAATTATTGATCAGCCAAAGTGAAGAATCTCTTGGCTAAACATTAGCATTTAGCCAATGTACATGAAGCAAGAGGATGAACAACGAGAGACAAGGATAATTAAAGAGAAAGAAGTTTAAAGGAGAAATTGTTAATTAAAATGTGTCAAACATTTTGTAGAAAGTTGAGAAAATAGGGAGAAAAGAAAGGGGAGGAACAAAATAAATAAATAAATAAAATGGTACAAAAAGCTAGATTAAAAGTGAACAGTACTTCCTTCTAGAACAGGGGTGTCAAACTCATTTGCTATGGCTGGCCAGATTTGATATAAAAAATAATTTACAAAAATAAATAATAATAATAAATAATGAGTCATGCATGAGTATGTTTGACACCCCTTTTCTAGAGCGAGTCGTTGCGGAGGCGATAGCGAATCATTTGGAAAAATAGGGGATATTAATGTTTGCACCTGTTCATGACCCACAGAAGTGCATGCATGTTAGTAAAAGTAATATGTGCACTTAAGTAAATCTTTTTGACTTTTCAAACTATTTATGAGCGGCATCGAAAATACTAATGTTTACTTCATACGGAACCGTTGTATCACCATACAAGAAGGTATTTAATGTCCAATTACCTTATGGTACGATATATTGAAATAGTTCGATGTGTTGTTCGTGGTAATAAACGCAAGAAAGAAAAAAAAAGAAATGTGTACTTTCTACAGATACACATCTGCAAAGAGGTGACCCCGATTGTATTCTTTGTAAATAAATGTTCATTAAGTGAATTTGTTCTAAGTCGGGCATGAAGAATTTTAAATTTCCTTCTACCCCAATAAAAGTGCCTGGGAATATGAGTATTGTGATTATTTAATGTGCTTTTGAAGTTGTTAATGAAGTCAATTTGACGAGTCTCAATAGATAATGTATTCCATTCTCGAATGACTGAAGGAAGAAACGAGTTATAATAAAGACTAGTTCTAGCTTGTACTAATTAGACATTGTTACATTATGTAAGTTATAGCGACTAATATCACTAACGGATGGTGGAATCAGAGATATGAGATAGGGAGGGCTTCAACCAGTTGTCATTTTATACAAGAATGTAAGTTTGTGTTTTTGTCGTCTGGATTCAAGACTTTCTCCTCCTATTTCTCGATGTAGCGCTTCAATAGATACTAATCTAGTCGCACCAGTCACAATTCTTGACCATACCTTTTCCTTTATATAGTCTATTTGTTTGTGCCATGAGCAGTCATTCGGGAGAAATACACCAAGATGTTTGTGCGCATCAACTTCCTTAATTCTATGGTTGAGCATATATAGGGAAGATTTGGAAGAATTTATAAATTTTCCTAGAAATTGTCACGTTTTTTTTTGTACCACACGATGAAATATATCCACTATTAACGTAGGAAAAGAAATTATTCTCTATCTTTTTGGTAAATGGCGGACTGGTTGTCTAGACATCACCTGCGTTATGCAACCTCCATACTAAGTCTACTATAATTCTAATTTAAAATCAAATGGGTGCATGCACTTTTGTTTTATAAAAAAAAAAATAACATTTTCTACGTGGTCAGTTCTGTATTATTCAGTCAAGCACATGAGTAATACAACTTTGTCTTTCATACGGTTTGTGTACCAAAATGCCCGTTCCGTTCTATGTGTATTCCGCCACGTTTGATATTCGCTATGTAATTAATACTACTACTGCTGTTATTATTATTATTATTATTATTATTATTATTATTATTATTATTATTATTATATACTCACTCATAAGTTGGGTCCAACAGCAAAACAACATAGACCCTGATCTGCCGTCGCATTATGCGACGGCAAATCTAGGTCTGTGCAGCATGCAGTTGGACTAGACTTATAAGCATGTATATACGGTATTACTATTATTATTATTATTATTATTATTGAAATGTACGATCACTTTAAATTGCTTCTTTTTATATTTTGGTGACATTTCAAACTGCAGGGTAGTAACTTGTGGAGAAGTTTACATAATGAACAAATTTTTTTTAATTGATTTGTGATCTTAAAATGTATTGATTTAGTTGCACAATACAAGAATGATAATGGGAAAATGTCTTTGTTTTCCTAAATTTGATCACTCTTTCAAAATTCATGTCCGTAAGTTGCAACTATACTTAGATGTATTTAGATATATTGTAATTATTATTTCAATTTCATTTCATTCCCAGATACGAATTTGATGAATTTTGTATTGCTACTTGAGATATGACCTTATTACTGTGTGACAGGTAAATGAATGCATGTTTGATATATCAGTTTTTACGTCATTTCTATACGAAATGTATATGATAAATGGAATCCCAATGGAATTTCTTGTATGTTGTTCAGCTTTGTGTACATTTAATAAGCTCATAATCTGCCTACTCTTATCTTGGCCTTCAGTTCTCTTGATGTGTCTGTCTGTCTGCCTAATTGTATGCATGCAGTGGTACAGATATACATGTATGAGTTTATGCTTTATCGGTCTGTCCCTCTCTTTCTCTGTCATGCTGATTGTTCATACACATGTTATTTGTGCACTTCTTTACCTGATTCCACATGTATGTCATTCTGTCCTCCGTGTGTATTAGTTTTTTATTTCCTTATCTCTCTATCTGAATTATTAATGAATATGTCATATATAAATTCTTTCTAAGTGAATGTACTTGTAAACGGATTTATATGTACATGTAAAGTTGGTAATGTAGCGATGACTGAATTGCGATGTATATCTGTACTGAATGTATTTTATTTGTATTTTCATGGTAAAATGTTGTCATGATTCAAGCATTATACTGCAGAATCTTCATGTGTACAATAAACCCATTTAAAATATGAATTGACCAGTGGCGTACTAAGGGTAAATGGCGCCCGGGGCGACGATGGTGTCCCAAAGGATCAGAATACTAGGCCCGAATTTGTATCAGCTGTTTTGGCGCCCCAAGACCACTGGCGCCCGAGGCAACTGCCCTGTCCGCAACCCTAGCCCCGCCCCCCCCCCATCCCCCACCATCCCCCCCTTCCCCCCCGTTACTACGAGCACTAGAATTGACTTGACTGTTACTAAGAGGCCAAGTCTAGTTCTATAGCAGTAATAACATCCATTAGGCTGCAGCATGATTGGCATTTAACCTTTCTTTAGGAGGTCAACCATGATTTCGCAGATAGTCATAACAATAAATCTAAATGACTCCATTTATACTACTACTACTACTACTACTACTACTAAAGTATGTGTTCTCTCTCACAATCATCTGCTCAATAAATGGTACCAATGGTACGCAGTAAATTACTCAAAATCACTATGCTTTTGACATGATTGCTTCAAACTTACGTCTACTTTTATTTTGTTAACAACGTACCACATTGACCATTATAGAAGATCATGCTACGAGCGGTACAAACAGAACCAAGGTGAAGGTAATTAATAATAAAATAATTTTTTGCTTGAAGCATAATAAATAACTAAAAAGTAGTAAATAGGTAAGTGAAAAATATTGAAATACCCTGAAAAAATGCATATATTCTTTGAACTAAGATTTGTTTGTGTGTATCTGTGTGTCTCTGTCTGTCTGTGTGTATGTGTAATTGTAAAGGGAATACTAACCTGGGAAAATTGTCATTTAATATTACAATTCTCTTCAGAATATTAAGGTGTGTAAAGCTATGAACGCATTTGTAATAATAATTATACACGTGTAAAAGGTGTTGAAAACATAATTGGAAATACTAGTCATAAAAAAATACGTGCGAACTTTGCCGTCAAAGCAGATTTAAACAGAAAATTAAATTTTCAGATACGACAGATACGCATGTATATTGACGTTACGTTTATGCTATATAAATTCAACTCATGGTGTAAACTATTTTTCTCTATAAGGTAAATCTCAGCGTGAGTGACTGTAGTTAACATTTGTTAATTCCCAAATAGGTTATAATCTATGTATTCCAGTCTCATGCAAACATGTACAACAACAACCTTAGATATCCGTCCTCACATGGGTTATATACGATTATTCGATCCATATGGTTCGACCAGCTTGAGGCCTCAAAACTTGAATTTAGATGGCATATCAGGCAGATAGACTAATAGATCCACTAAAAATACCTAATGGTTGACCTTTTATTATCAACTTACTATGGCTGTGTCGTCTCTAAAAAGTAGTAGAGTGTTTTAATGAAGAAAGAGTCGTTTCCCATTGGGTTAAAGTATAAACAGAAAACCTAAAATCACATATTGTACGAGCGTAGTCATATGGATAATAAGCGTAATGCATAATACTAAAGCCAAACCTGTTTATAGTGGTCATCTCGGGATCTAGACAAAAATAGCCTTAAAAGACAAGAAACCTTTATATCGAGTTTTGCTGGCCAGACATGAGAAATAAAATCTGAAAGGAAAAGTATGATTAATAGGAATAAATTGGTGACTCTATTTTAGGATTTTTAGTTAAAAATATAGAATGTATGTATGTATGTATGTATGTATGTATGTATGTATGTATGTATGTATGTATGTATGTATGTATGTATGTATGTATGTATGTATGTATGTATGTATGTATGTATGTATGTATGTATGTATGTATGTATGTATGTGTGTATGTATGGATGGATGGATGGATGGAAGGATGGATAGATCCAAGTACTTTTCAAATGATAAATATTCTTTATATGAGGAATAATACTCTAGCTTGCTTGATGACCTCAAAGAGGATATCCATTTTGCTCATACTGATAATATCTATCTATCTATCTATCTATCTATCTATCTATCTATCTATCTATCTATATATATATATATATATATATATATATATATATATATATATATATATATATATATATATTATTTCATTGACTGGTATCACAATCACATTTTCTAATAATTCATTATTGTAATATAGTGATAGATTTGTCTTTTTGCCTCTTTCAAAAACCATAATTTGTTTTACTATTGTTAACCTTAAGGTTCCAAGAACGGGTATCTAATTCCAAATTTTAAGCATGGTTTGTAATAACTGTTCAGTTTTTGCGAAAATTACTCCATCGTCTTCATATGAAAACGAAAATAGAGATAAATCATCTATAGGGAGAACATCATCTACATTTATATTATCCGGTAAAATAGTAAAAATATCATTGATAAAAAATACAAACACTATTGGAGTTCCCCTTGTTCCAAGCAAATTGTGAGTAAAAAGAAAATCGAAAAACTATTATTGTGTCTTATACAAGATTTTACATAATTGTAATAGCACGCAAAGCCTTTACTATAACTGAACTAACTCCGTTACGGATTTGATACCATAACAAATTGCAGTCGATTTTATCCAACGTTGCCTCATAACTGAGTAATGTGCAATGTACTTTTTTTTTAATAAAAAAAAATAGAACTCAACACCTTGGAAATAATTGCGTCGAGGACAAATATGCAATCTATAGTGGACATTTCTTCTGGAAACCATACTGGTTGTCAATTTTTTTTCTTCATACTTTTCAACCCATTTACATAATCTTTCCTTCAAAGTATTTTCTAATAAATTTGTGCAAATGTACATTTCTATTTCATAAAGCTGGGTATCGACAACTTCGGAAAATAGCATTAAAAAGCTTCACACCTCTACAAGAAAATTAATGATAACATTAACATAGTTAGCAATAATTTCGGACAGTATATTATCGAGCTCTGTTAATGTATTTCTTTTCAATGATGTAACAGTTTTTAGTATTTAAAAAAAAAATGTATCTGGTGAAATATTCATATCTAGGTCTCCATCGGTTATTTCACTATCTACCGAGACTGGTTTATCATCTTGAGAATGATCAATTATTACTTTATGAGAAGGATAAAAAAAAAATTTTCTTTAATGCTTATAAAAAGTAATTCGCGCATAATTTAGCAGCATTTATTAATCTCTAAAAAAAATCACCTCTTTAACCTTATGTTTCTTCTTCACAATTTTCTTAGATTTTTTTATACTTTAATATAGCTTTAACATATTTTATTACACTTTACTAAAGTTTTATTACGAAGATGCTCGTTTCTATGTACATTAAAATCTACTCTGCACAAGCGCGTCTCCTGTTTAGCGATTTACTATCCAATATGGGATATTATCCCTACGCCGACCAGCTGGGCGGACATGTATGTATGTTAATAGTAGCAAAATAGTTCCAAACACCAAGCCCCTTTACTTTTTTTTTCTTTTTTTTTTTTTCGAGACATGTTAAGGTCAATTTTAATATATGTCTTGAGTGTATGTTAAACTAAGTGAAATTCTTCGTTAAAAATGTGTGTTAACGTTAACGTAAAATTGCCCATGCTTATCGGAGCGCTTCCGTTGTCAAATCTTCAGTTTCGGAGGTAAATATATATTGTATGTAATCTGCAACCCCATATTGCCTAAATAGAAATGATCGGTTATGACAAACACCTGAACTTATGAAGTTTGCATTAAATTCAATTCGTGCTTTCTGACAACTGTCGCCAATCCAAACATCACTCTTCCGTTTATTGTGATGAATTTGTGTCAATACTTTCTTTCCAACCAATGAAATGACATATTTCAAAAATATATTAGAAAAAACAACAATATCATTTAGTGCATCAAGGTTCTCTGCACTGCTGTCACGTGAAGTTAGGTCACGCACAATTCATATCTATTATACCAACATGATACAGATGAGTTATTTTTTAGCATCATTCCATATTAGTTTCTCACTAAATTTATTCTCGTGTTAGCAGGGACTTCTACTACTGAAGTATTAATAATAATAATAATAATAATAATAATAATAATAATAATGAGGACCTTGTATAGCGCCTAATCTTTAGAAGCTCTAAGCGCTTTACAACATTAGATAACACCTAAACAAACATATATAATGATATGATTACGAAAGGAAAGAAAAAACAAGCACCATGAAATTAGAAAACAAAAACATGCTGAAAATAGTTAAGGTAAGAAAACACTAAGTCTTTAGGTCTATTCTTGCAGTCGAAATAGGTGCGTTTTAAGAGCACTCTTGAATGAGATCACTGTGTCTTTGTGTCTAAGTTCAGTGGGCAATTCGTTCCACGTTGCTGGGCCCTGGTATGCAAAATAACGTTGTCCGTATGACTTCATTTTGGTATTGGGAATAATGAGAATACGGGTGTCGGAAGAGGAGCGTAAGTATCTTGCTGGTGTGTACACACGGGTGAGGTGAGAGATAGGTATGTTGGACTGGTGCCAGTCAGTGAAACGTAGCACAGAGAACAAATTTTGTGTTTGATTCTGGATTGAATGGGTAGCCAGTGTAGGGTACAGAGCAGGGGAGAGGTGCGCTCTGTTCGTGGTACTCTAAGAATGATCCGAGCAGCTGTGTTTTGAACTTTTTGAAGTTTCTGGAGTAGATACTGAGATGAACCAGATAGAACTGAGTTACAATAGTTCAGTCTTAAAAGTACTACGGAACACACAAGTGTTTTAGTGGCATCAACTGAAAGATAATTGCGAATGGAGCTGATCCGTCTCAGCTCAAGGTATGCAGCCTTGCATATGTTCATGACATGTTGGTGCAATGAGAGTGTACTGTCTAGAGTAACACCTAGGTTTCGTACTGACTGTGTGAATTTAATGTTGGTGTTGCTGATATTTATTGTTTGAGGTAAAGGATGTGAATGAGAAAGTCTTTGTGTGGTAATCAGAATGGCTTCAGTTTTATCATCATTCATCTGCAGCTTGTTACATGTCATCCATGATTTCACACCGGAAATACACCTTGGATGGTAGCGTCAACTTCAGTTGGGTGGCTAGATTTGTATATTTGGGTGTCATCAGCGTACAATTGGTGAGACACTGGATGACGATCTATGACACTTGAGAGTTACTGAGTGTATAGAATGAAG